>JARHVA010006235.1:0-600000 GCA_037957365.1 Torreya grandis | reverse complement strand
AGAGCACTTTGAGAGAAACTCCCCCTTGGGTAATGACACATTTGCCTAACCCTTATCAAGACACATTAAAATATGATTCCAGTTGCTCCATTATTCCTCAAAATATGATGTATATAGCATTGTTCTAAAAGACCAATTAATAATCAACATATCTCTCTATAGATGAGCATAATGAGCTAGAGCCAATACACTTATGTCTCCTCCTTTGACATCAAATGGTGAAGGGACTACAAATATCTCTCCTGATTGCCTTTACTCTTAAGCAAGGAGTTAATAATGTTCCTTCAATGCTCCCCCTAGACTCAAACCCTATCACTATTATCTAGTGTTGTGATGTAGGAGCTATTACTGCCATATTTTGTTTCATTAAATCACTTGAGCATTTATAGGTCTCCATACATAGTCTTTTAATCCTAGGACCTGACCAATTACAAAGCTTTCACTTTGTTTATACATGAGGATTTAGTATAATTTCTAGGCTCCTAACTTTATCTGATCAAGTTAGCATCTCAGCCTTCTTGAGTCAACATCTATAGCAAACAACATCTTTTCTTTCAATTATAACTGAAGCTTTTCACATATGATCCTTTTCACATCATGCATGGCTCCTCAAACCATTCAGATTATCTAAGTTATCTCCCCCTAACTCCATGGATATGTAACTTGTCATCTTCAAAACTAAATATTTTCTTTGTTATGTAGCATAAACCAGTCTCACCCAGCATCCACCAGAGGTCATACAAAAATCTCCTTTATTTTGAGCCTTCTTAATCCTGACAGATTGAACAATGTAGCTCCCCCTTACTCTACTAACCTACTAATAATTAGTAAAAGACTACTCAGCATAGTATCATTTACATATCAATATAGCATTGGCCTAAAAAGACCAATCAACAATATTCATATCTCTATATCATTTGATATTTTGATCTCAGAGCAACCATACTTGATTCCCACTTGAAAGTCTCCATATCCTGACTTTGGAACTAGAGTCCATGAACACATTGTTAGCATACTCATTATATCCCATCAGACATTGTATTCATAGCACTTGACTCATCTTAGCTCACCAACATCAATTAGGAGCACTCATTCCTACCTTTAGTACCTTTTGAAGAGCACCACTTGCTTCTTTACTTAAAGGGGTCTCTTAAGAAGCATAGATAGAGACACCTTATTTCATAATCTATTAAAATAGTGTGAAACTAGGAGTTACACATAACTCCTCATAGTCCTTCTCCTCCTTATTCTTTTTGTTCTTTTTCTTCTTGTTTTTCAGCTTGAGAGAAGTGACATGCTCATCCATCAAATTATTCTCTTTTCCTTATAGGATTGGAATACATGGAGATAATATGGATCCATGATACATCTATTCATCTGATGAATCTTCCTTGTAGCTAGAAATCTCATCACTAGGCCTAGAAGATTGACACTTTATGCTTGTTACTTGCTCTATTACAATTGGGTGTTCACTTGAATTTTTACATACCCCTGACCCATCTTCAATGAATTTCTTGGGCTTCTCCTTGAGCTTTATCTTTTCCTTCTCAACAATGGCAGATGTTGAGATCTTTTGACCCTTTCTAGCCTATGTTGCACTCTCCAACACATCAACTAAATTGATGTGATCCACAAACTCATCATGCTTCATGCTCACCACCTTTGGTCTCCATAAACTAATCTACCTTCCTTTTTGATCTCTAAGAGCCTGGATAAGCTTGTTCTGACTTGTAGACCTTTGCTTGCATAACCTAGCCATGAGTACCTCATCATGGTAATTGAAGCACTCACCCTTGCTCACATTCTTGGTCTCCTTCTATGTCTTTTTGGGTCTCATATTCTCCTTCTTAGAGGCTTATGAACCTTTGTTCACATTTAGAGGCATACCTTTCTACACTTTTGATCTCACAAAGCATGCTCTACAATGTTTAGCTATATGACCAAAATTATTGCACCTATAATACACTACATTTGTATCTAACAAGGATGTAACTAAATTTTTGATTATAAAGTTATTTTTCCTTGTAGGTATAACTCTAAATTTACTATCCTTATGACCAAACTGATTACAGTTATAACAATAACCATAAAAATATGAAGAATACCTAGTCATAGCATTAGGCTGTCTTGTTGATCTTCTTATCTTTGTGTAACTAGCTACATTAGTTACATTTGTCTTCTACATCTTCTTCAAAATTACATAGATAGATTATTGGTTATTTTCCTCATGCTTCTTCTCTCCTCTAGCCTTCTTCTTATTAGCATTGCATGTATTCAACTCTACTCCATTGCAATTTGTCTCCCTCTTGGATCCTAATCCTCCTACTTTAAATTTGTCATACAATTTAATAAATGCATTTGTCATGAGACTCTTTCCTTTCTCATAGCCAAGACCAGATCTTTCTTTTAAGGGATTTTGTGAGTTGATCAATGCATTAATAATTTTTGAACTTCCTTTTAGTTTTATACCTTTTTTAATTTTTTCTTTAGCCTTCTCAATCTCATTTCTTAGGGAAACTATTTCTACATCTAGCTTCATACATTCAATAGACTTGAGATGTAGTTCAATCTTGACTACATCTTCTATTCTTTTGAGCTCTTCAATTTGAGTCTCTAAGCTCACCACCATTTTATCAGACTCTTGGATAAATTTTTATTTTCCTTTTGTCCAATCTTCTTTTGTTTTGAGTTTTCCTTCCTCATACTATCAATTTCATCTAGGGCATAGATGAGTTCTCCTTCCAGATCTACTTCTCCTTCCTCTTTTTCATCCCATTCTTCAACATCATCTTTATTTGGATCTTTAGAGGTTGAATCTATAGCCATGAATAGAGATTCATTTCCCTTAACTACAAAGGTAAAGTCATCATCATCTCCTAACTCTCACTGTGTTCCATTAACTCATTGTCTTCCTTTGTGTGTAAGCTTTTCTTGTTCTTGATGAAGTTCCCCCTTTTGGAATAATGGGGCTTCACTCTTTCACTATCATTTTCTTTCTCATAATCACTCTTTTTCCTATAGGGACATTTGGCAGTAAAATGTCCTATTCTACCACAATTAAAACATTTTAAGAGTAACTTACCTTTGTATTTTCTAGATCCCTTTTTTAGTCTTCTGACAAATTTGGCTACTTCCTTATCTATGCTCTCAGATCCAGATGTATATGCTTCTTCTTCCTTTGTCTATTTGTAAAATTTTAATGCAGCTACTCTTTCAGATGATTCTACATCTCCCATTCTCATCTCATAGATAGTGAAGGTTCCATGTAGTTCATCTATTGTGAGCTTGTCCAAATCTTTTGCTTCTTCTATTGCAAAGATTTTGGAGTCATATATTGATGGTAGGGATCTCAAAACCTTCTTGACTATAGTTGAATCTTCTATTTCTTCACCAAGACCTTTTATAGCATTCACTATTTCATCTACCCTGAGGAGGTAATCAACAATCTTTTCTTCTTCATTCATCTTAAGACTCTAAAACTGCCCTTTGTATGTTTGTAGCTTGGCTTATTTCACTCTATCATCTCCTTCATAAATACTCTTTAACTTGTTCTACATGTCTTTTGTACTCTAACAGTGCATAAATTTGAAAAATTTTGAGTTTGACAGTCCACAAAGAATAGCATTATTTGCCTTGGCATTATTCTCATGTGCCTTCTTGGTAGCCTAGTCAATAAGAACTATAGCAAGAGCTATATATCCATTTACTACAAACATCCATACATCAAATCATAATGAGGACAAATATGTTTCCATCCTTATGCTCCAAAAAGCATAGTTAGATCCATCAAAGAGAGGTGCTTTGTTTGAAAAAGATACTTCTTGACTGGCCATTGTGTTTACTAACCAAGATCTACCTAAGCTAATTAATATTCTTCCTAAGGAACCCTAGGCTCTGATACCAATTATTGAACACAACTATCTACTAAGAGGGCATTAAATCAGTAGATCATCTCAAACTATTTGATTTAAACTTTTTAGAGGAGATATCAATTCATATGCATATTAAATAACAAATGTAGAGATCACACACACACACACACACACACACACACACACACACACACACACACACACAAAAGCACATTATACTATATTTATACATGGAAAACCTAAAGGGAAAAACCATGGTGAGAATCACTACTAAAATCTACTATTTTAATCTAGTCTCATAATTAAATCACCTCACTGTTAAAACCACATTGGTTACATTCAAGGACACCTATCCTTAGGAGACACCAATCCCCTAACTGAGCACCAACTCAATTTTTCTGAAGGCACCCACCAATTAGAAATATAGAGCTACAACTCTAGTAAACAAGATAGATTCATGAAAAAATCTAGTTATATTTATCTATTATAAATCTGGTCTGTAACTTCTCAATTTTTGCACATTCTTTGTATGTTCTTTCTTCCTCTCTACTAAATCTCAACACATTCTCTATATGCTCTTTCTTCCTCTCTGCTCAAACTCTACTCATTCTCTGTGTGTCTTAAATTTCTCTCTGCCTTACACTTTTGGTGTCAGGATATATTTTGTTTTAACACACTTCATTGCATTTTCTCTCTACCTTTTACTCTATATGCATATGTATGGATATATTCTATTCAGACATGTTTCATTCCCCCTTTTTCTTCTACCTTTTTTACTATGTCTGCATATATCTCTTATCGACAGCCTTTGACTCACTCTCAAAATTGTGATGGTGGTAGTAGCAAAAGCTTGTTACAATTTTCAAGCTGTCATATATGTATAGAAAATGAATTTAGGGTTCCACATCTTCAATTACATTCACACTTCAACACCCCTTTTCTAGTTCTCATTCAATGCAATTTTGACATATACACTTTTATGTGTCTCAGTTCTTGCAACACACTTCAATGGTCAAGTTTCTTTACTATGTTTTACAACTTCTAGATTTAAGTCATTAATATATTATTTCCTTAATCAATGATTGATCAGTTGGATCGATCAATCTTGGGCTCTGTGTAGACTTTTTGAGCTCACCATTTGTCTATTCATGTCTTTAAATGAGGATTATTCATCTTGTCTTTGGCACCAATCATTATCTAACTTAAACTTTCAAATGTATGCACTATTTCTATAGAACCATCGATCTCTCTTGAATTAACCATCCAGCTCTTTCTTGCATCTCGATATCTTCTATATGATTGGTTTGTTTTCACTCCTTTCAATTATTTTAGACATGCTCAATCTTTATCTTTATCTATATGTCTTTTGGGAGTTCATCATGGAAGCCTTTTAGCTCTTTTGAACTGGCCTTGGGTCCTCCACAGTTTTCCTTTGGCACTTTCAAGTGACCTTGCTCTTACAATTGAACTACCCTTCGAGATTTTGTAAACTATCTTTCATAACTTTGCAAATGTCCTTTCTTCATTCAAACTATCCTTTGGACATATTGTCATGGGTTTTTGTCAAAGTCCCCTTTGAAACAATTTTCATGGGTTTTTTGTTTAGGTGCCCTTTAGGATAATTTTCATGGGTTTTTGTCAAATTCCCCTTCAAAACAATTTATATGTTTTTTTTGTCCAAGTCCCCTTTGGTACAATTTTTGTGGGCTTTTTGTTCAAGTGCCCTTCAGGATAATTTCCCCAAAAGAATGTCCAAGTGCCCTTCATTTCCTTGCTCATATCTTTCAAAACTTCTGTGTAGAATACATACCCTTCAAAACTTTGCAAAATACCCTTCAAATTTTTGTAAAGGTCCACTTATCCTTTGACTTTATATAAAATTACCCTTTGACTTTTTGTAAAGGTCCACTTACCCTTTGACTTTTTACAAAAGTACCCTTTAGCTTTTTGTAAAGGTCCACTTACCCTTCAACATTTTTGTAAAGATCCGCATACCCTTCAAAACTTTTTCAATGGTCCACATACCCTTCAAGTTTTCTAAAAAGATCCCTTTAGAAGCTTTTAAATGATCCACATACCTTTCAGCTTTTCTGTAAAGGTCCACATTCCCTTCGACCTTTTGCAAAATAACCTTCAGCATTTTTGCAAGCATCTATATATCTTTCAATTTTTTTGTAAATGTCTACTTACCCTTGGAATTTTTGAAAAAATAACCTTCATTAACTTTTGATCAGATCATTCCTTTGGGACTTTCCTTTGGGACAATTGTTCTAAAAGAATTCCCAGGCAAACTCATTTCCTTTGAAAACTATGTTGCGGATAACTATTCTAAAAGAATTATCTTCACCAATATTTTTGAAAGAATTCCCCAAATCAATTCTCCCCCAAACACTTTCCCAAAATAATTCCCAAGATTTTAAAATTGACTAAGTGTTCAGATACAATTCAACTACCTAGGAGCCCTACTTTGTACTTGCATCTTTTGTTCCTTCCATCCACATGACTTAGAACTTAGACCATAAGGAATAGGCACAAACCTAAGTATCCTAGTGTGATTTTTTCCTCCAAATGTTACCATATATGCAAATTTAGTCACCAAAATATTGTGTACTAAGCCATACTCAACAAACTGATAGAGGTATTCATATGACTATTCTAGTGATTTAAGGTGCACATATAATCTCTATGAGGACTCTACAACTAATCTGGTCATCTAAACACCTTTGTTATTAATGTTTGATATAAAATTCATCATTTGACATCAATGACAATATTACACATAACAATCTCCTTGTACACCATGACACTCAAATTGCCAATAATTTCTTGAAGGTCAACCCAAACCTAATTGGTATTAAGAAGATGAATTTTACAATTTCCATCATGTTGTTGGTCATGATGCTTATCTATGTGTTTAATTGTGACATCTCATTGAATATTTTATTAAAATCAAATAAGTTGAAATCAAACTTGCCTCGTAAAACACTAATAATGATATGGGACTATATAAAGACCCATTTACTAGACATAATCAATAACCAACAAGAAACAATCAGAACCAAGGATAGAATCAGTGACAAAATTAGAATCAAGGTTAAAATCATAATCAACATGATCATAATCAAGATCATAATACCCATGCTAATAACTTGGGTTACAATAACATGCCTTACAACTACAATAATATTGTAGGAAATATTTACAAACCACATTGCCACTGTCACTATTAAAGCTCGTGAACCATCCCATGTGATGAGCTTAGAATATGGTTCATTATTGACATGTTATTTCATCAATTCATCTATTGAAGGATATTATCTTATGCAAACCTTAGATTATTAGATAGTTATTACATGGAAAATAGATATTTGTCTTGTTTATATTGAATCGAAGACTAATCCTTTACTTTGTCATTAATGTCTAATGCATGGCATGTTTTAGTAATTTTTTGTTGTGAAGAATGCTTAGGAAAAAGACATAGACAATGTATAGTGAACGTGCAATTTTGATCTTCATCCAAAAAAACTATGGATTCTACAAGGTTGTTTTTACGGACTCTGCAGGCTTGTTTCTATGAAATCCGTAGGCTTGTTTCTACAGACTCCATAGGCTTGTTTCTATGGACTATATAGGCTCATTTCTATGGACTCTATAGGATTTTCTCTACAGACTCCACAAGTTCATTCCTCCTGACTGTATAGGGTCAATTCTGAGAATTTTGTAAGGATGAAGCTACAAATGGGGAAGCCGGTAGCCAAATAAGATAAGAGAGAATCATTCCAGCTGAAATCAAATAAGTAAAATAACCACCTACTATTTTGTAGGATTTGCTTTTGATAAAGATGTATATATATTTAGATCTTATAATTATTATAGGATAGGATATCTATTTTATTGGAATATTTAGATCTCTTAAAAATCCAATCTCCTATCTTTGGATGAGTGGATCAACCAAGGAATCCTATTCCTTTGCATCCTATTTTGAGTTGATTATATTAGGATAAAATGTAAGATTTTCATATATTATAAATAATAGATATCAGATGATAGAGGGTAGATAATGGAGGAAAATATTTATACAAGCACATTACAAGTTTCAGATAGATTGTAATCATTTTAATTTTATGAATTAATACTTAAATTTCCAACACTGATTAATCTTTGTTCCTGAGTCTGAGAGGAGTAAGGGCCCACTCTCCTTGGAACCAGGAACTGTGTACGATATTTATGTTATGTTTTACTAATTCATTATTATAATTAATTAGAACCCTGTTACTCATAGAAACATCAAAATAAATTCACAATTTTTAAAAAAAAGCATTTTCTTATTTTAAAGTTATTTCCTTCTAAGCAATGTGTGTTTTCCTTTAGAGCAAATGGGTGAAATAAATTTCCTTTTGTTAGTGAAGAAGTGTGATTTTACTTTCCATGCAAGTGTAAATAGGAGTGTGATCTTTTATTTTCAGCAAAAGAGTGGATTGGTTTGATTTCTTCCTTTTCAGTAAAAGAGTGAATCACATAGTTTAGGACACATTTCTTTCTTTAGTCAAAGTTACAATAGGACAATCAAACACCCCTATAAGTAGCCTTCTAGATATACCATCCCATACCTTACTACAAATAGCTTTGGACACCAGCCCTGGTTGATAAGACATCAATTTAATAATGATTAAATGAGGAGTTATATGACACTCATCATTTTTGGCACCATTGTCGAGGACATAAGGTGTTAGTAAGGTAATAATTATTGGTCTAGAGTGAAAGATAGAAAACATTGTAAAATCCTATAAAATTTTGACAAATTGATGTGCCATCCTAGACATTATAAAGGACAATTCATCCCAAAGTTTCCACCAAGAACACAAGTGGACACTCCTTCAACATCTCTGAGTAGTGAACCAGAAGTTACAAGTGAAACCTATTTGTAAGAATCTTCTGAAACGTGGATAGAAACCAAGCCATTGCCACAAGCAAGCCCCATAGGAAAAACTCCTCAAGATTAATCTCTTGCAGGAAGACACTATTTAGAAGTTGCCAAGGATTTAGAAGAAGCATTTCAAAAATCTATAACTGAAGAAAATTTTGAGAATTTTGAACAACCCATAACTAATACCACAAATATTTAGTGGGAATATCATCCCAATTTTGAACCATCAGAAGAAGAAGAAATAGCGCTCCAACAAAATTAATAACTTGCACAACTAGGAAGGACTTTCTCTTTTCTTATTGTTGCAAATCCTAATGATCAAAACCCCATGAAAAATATTTCACCAGCTAATCTACCAAATTTCTGGGGAAGATCTATGGAAGATCTTGATCAATTCCTGTTTGAGTTCGAGGTGCTATGTCAAACCTATGATTACACAATAGATGGCCAGAAATTAAAACTATTTCCCTCTACACTTAAAGATGCAGCTATGAGATGGCTCATGGGTTTACCTGGCAATTCTATTAGAACATGGGATGACATGGAAATAGAATTCTTGAACAAATACTAAGATTACTGTCAAGTGTGAGAAAGAAAAGAGGATTTCTTCAAAATCAAATAGAATGAGGATGAATATTTAGAGGATTATTTGGATAGATTCATGTTCACTCATAAAAGAAGCAATTATCCACTCACTGAAGATGTTTGGAAATTGGTTTTCTTGAAAGGGTTAGACAAAGACACTAGAGATTATTAAATCTGATGGGTGAAGGAGATATAAATAAGTTGGCTTTTGATCAAATTTTTGAGCTTTATACCAACTACTCTCGAATGAAACCTGTAATTAGGAAAGGAAGATTTGGGAAATCTAATGAAGTGGGTAAGTTAATGGAAGAATTTGTTAATCTAAAGATAGATATCCTGGTTACACTTAACATTACCTTGGATGGCCTTCAAGATAAGGCAAATGCAATAGAACCCTTAGCAATCTATTGTCCTAAGTACAGATAGAAACATGCCCTTAGAGACTATCCACTAGATAGAACCAATGTTTCATCATGAGATATCTGTGATGCAACAGATCATGATACCAAACATTGTACCCTTTTGCCTATTTTAAAGAATTAAATGAAAACACAAGTCCGGTCCATTGAAGAAGTAGAATATATTTAGAGACAAAACTTTGCCCCATAAAACCAAGCTCAAGGATAGTTTAATGCAAGAAATACAGTTGATCCATGGATGGCACCATGGAATGTTTCAATTCCTTCACCATTTTAGAATCAACCCCAAATTTTATCAATGCAAAATCCATGGGTAGGACAAGATTGGTTGCCAACACCCCCATGGATGGTGCCACAACCACAACAATAACGGTTACCATAGCAACAATACATGCCATAGCCATATCAACAATAAAATCAGCAGTAGAACCCACAGTCACAATATACCCAACCAAGAAGACCACTTCAATAGCAAACTATTATGCCACCTCTAGTTATTCAGCAATAAGGACAAATCAATCAACCCTCAATGCCTGCACAACCAATATCAAATCTGAAAAATAAACAACCAACATCTATTTATGTTAATGAACAGGAAGATAAAATCAATGTTGGAGCTATTGAGTGTTCAGACATACATTTAAGATTAGGGAAAACCATACAAAAACCTCTAGTTCTAATTTCTAAGATAACTAATGAAAATAAAAAGACCAAATCATCTCAATTAAACACTGGAGAGACCGAAATAAAAATGAGCCCTGAAAAAACTACTACCCTAATAGTTTCTTTTCCTAAAAGATTAAAATAAATGGGTATTAAACCAGAATCAAACTTGGTCCATGAGTTGTAAAAGATCAATATTGAGGTACCCCTTATACAAGCTATTAGGGATATACTTGAATTAAACAAGATCATCAAAAACCTTTATATCAAGACACCTAGGAGAAAATTAAAATATCTTGGAACCATTCATGTTGATAGAAAAGTTATTGATTTATTAGCAAGAAAACTATTAGTTCCAAAATATGTAGATTTGGGAATCCTAGTGATCACAGTTACAATCAGAGGTAAAGAAATTCCTAACATCTTAGTAGATTTGGGAGCAGTAATAAATGTTATAACAATTGATACTCTCCATGCATTATCTCTTAAGAGAATGCAACCCACAACTACCATTCTTCAAATGGTGGACTAGTCTGTAATGAAACCAAAAAGGACTATAGAAATTGTTGAAATATTAATAGAATCTTGGGAGTATTCGGTAGATTTCATGGTTTTGCAACCCAAAACAAAGGATCTAGGATATCCCATAACCCTAGGTAGACCATGGTTTTCTACTATAGTAGCATTGATTGATTGCAAGTCAGGAGACATGACCATTTTTAATGGGATAAAGTCCAAATGTATCTCTTTGTATCCTCCTGCAAAACCATGAACAAATTGCATATAAGAACTTTGGGTAGATAAATTAGACAACACATTAAATAGCATTTCCTCATTAGCTATGACCATAGTTAAAAAAACACTTGGAAGAATTGAATGGAGACATATACCCAGAATCTATGAATTCTGTCAGTCCAAAATCTATGGACTCTGCCAGTCTAAAAGCTATGAACTCTGCTAGTTTGAAAGCTACAGACTCAGCCAGTCCAGAAACCATGGACTGCCTTAGTTTAAGATTCTTGGGTCAAACAAAATATTTTGAAACCTCCACTTCTACTTCTTCTATTGTTTCTTCACCATATGATCATGGATTGATTCAAGAAAGTGTGTGGAAATTGGTAGAACAACAGCAAACTCATTTCTTAGATGCATTCCATTGTTCTTTAGCAAGACTGATTCTTTCTGAAAAAGATTTTGTTAATAATGTAACTATGTTTCATAAGCTACTTCCTCATCCATGTCCTCTAAACTCATTGATTAGTGAGTTTAAGCAAATAGAATCCAACTACCCAGGAACACCAATCATGGTATTACCTAGAAAGATTTTGAACATCAATAGTTGGTTAACAAATGAAGAGGAAGATCAACTCTTTGAAGTACTAAAAAGACATACCAAGGATTTTGCTTGAGATTATATCAACATGAAGGGAATTCACCCCAGCATATGCACTCATCACATTTACACAAAATCTATCAAACCAGTCAGACAACTACAAAGAAGAATAAATCTAGTATTAAAAGAAATAGTCAAAATAGAAATCCAAAAGTTGCTAGAAGCTAGGTTTATTTACCCCATCTCAGATAGCCAGTGGGTTTCACCTCTCATAATTGTACCCAATAAAAATAGAAAATTAAGGGTATGTATAGATTATAGAGAATTAAACAAAGTAACACTCAGAGATTACTTTCCTTTACTTTTCATTGATCAAGTTCTTGACAACTTGGTAGGGAAGAGATTTTTTTCTTTTCTATATGGGTTTAGTGGGTATAACCAAATAACAGTAGCAACTAAAGATCAAAATAAAACCATGTTTACCTACCCTTGGGTAACTTTTTCTTACTGAGTACTCCCATTTGGACTCTGTAATGTTCCAGCAACCTTCCAAAGAGTAGTTTTGGCAATATTCTCTGACCTTACAAATGATTGTGTTGAAGTATATATGGATGACTTCACCATTTATGGTGAAACTTATGAAGAGGCTCTTACCAAAATTTAAAAGAGTATTGATCAGATGTGAGGAACATCAATTATCTCTAAGCCATGATAAATGTTTATTCATGATGGATGAAGGAATAGTCCTAGGACACCATATTTTTGCAAAAGGCATTCAAGTAGATCCAAATAAAGTCAAAATAATCTCCAATTTACCCATTCCACAAACACAAATTGAAATTAAGATTTTCTTGGGACATGTTTCTTACAAAAGATAGTACATTTGAATGGAGTGATAGTTACCAGCAGGCCTCTGAGACCATCAAAGCTAAACTTGTTACTGCTCTAGTATTAAGAGGACCATATTGGATTAAGCCATTCCATATATACATAGATGCTTCCAATATAGCACTAGGAGTAGTCCTTGGATAAAAAGATGAAGAGAAAAACATATATGTTATATATTATATTAGCAAAAACATGACACCTACTGAGAGAAATTACACCACAACTAAGAGAGAATTCTTAGTTGTGATCTATGTAATTAATAAATTTAGACACTACATAACAAGCTACAAAGTATTTGTCTATACAAACCATTCAGCTATTAGATATCTTACCAACAAACCAATTGTGGGAGGTAGAATTATTAGATGGTTATTGCTCTTCCAAGAATTTGATGTTCTTATTATAGATAAACCAAGCAAGTCTAATGTGGTGGTTGATTTCTTATCAAGAATAAACACTACAGGTGAAGAAAAACCAGTGGAAGATGACTTTCCAGATGAACAACTATTTGTTATTTCATCAAAATCTCTATGGTTTGTTGATATAGCCAATTACCTCACCACAGGCAAGTTTCCTCTGCACTTTTCACAAAAATAAAAGAAATGTTTAATGAAAGAAAGCTCTTCTTTCAAATGGATTAATGGAATGTTATTTAAAATTGGACCTCACCATGTGTTTTGAAGGTGTGTGATAAATGGTGAAGCTTATGATATCATCAGAGCTTGTCATGATGAACCAGGAGGAGGGCATTATTCAGTTCAAAGAACCATACATAAAATCCTAGGAGCAAGATACTTTTTGCCTCATCTGCATCAGTAAGTAAAAATATATGTCAAACACTATGATGCTTGTCAAAGAGTTGGATAGCCTACTCTTTCAACAGAGATGCCTCTGCACACTCATCCTTAATTAGCTTTAGAACCATTTGAGAAATGGGGAATTGATTTTATAGGTCTTGTGGATCCTCCTTCTAGAGGAAGAGAATATCTCCTAGTATTTATAGACTATGTGACCAAGTGGGCAGAAGTGGAAGCATTAACTCATGCAAGAGAAGAGATGGTAGCTGATTTCTTATATTTCAAAATCATGCAAAGATTTGGTGCTCCAAGAGAGATAGTCTCATATCAAGGATTGCAATTCATGTTAAACATGATAAAGCACTTCATGCAAGTATATCAAACTCAGCATAAAAAAACATCTCCATACCATCTATAGGCTAATGGGCAAGTTGAAGTCACCAATAGAGAACTAGAAACCATTTTAACCAAGGTTGTTAATTCCATCAAAAAGGATTAGGTAGATAAGATACCAAAAGAAGATGTTTGGGCCTATAATACTACTTGGAAAATAATAACTAGATTTTTACTTTATGAATTGGTTTATGGTAAGAAGCCTTTATTCTCTATTGAATTTGAATTACAAACTCTGAAAATAATTGAAGTAGGAATTAAATAAGAAATATAAAAGGAAAGACTCCTACAGCTTAATCAACTTGATGAAATGAGGATGGAAGCACTACAAAGAATTGAATTGGTACAACATCAAAGAAAAGTTTGGCATGATATACAAATCAAGCAATAGAAGTTTCATAAAAGAGATTGGGCACTATTGTTTGATTCCAAATTTCAACAATTTTAAGGGAAATTACAAACAAGGTGGTTGGGACCCTATCAGATTGAGGAGGTCTATGAAAATGGTTATGTTAAGATAATACATATTGATAATAGTAAAAGAGCTCTGTTAGTCAATGGACATATATTGAAGCTCTATCAGAAACCTCTCAATAAAGAAAAATTTGTTCAAAAGGTAAAGGATCAGGTAGTTGTTCTAGAGAGCTCTGCTTCTTCCAGTGAACATGCTCCTTAATAATCTTATAGTCTAAAATAAAAAATTAAAAAAATTAAAAACAAATAAAAAAAAAATCAATAGTGAAAATTCTTCCAGGGATGCTATTGACAATGCATTCCTAGAAAACCAGCTTGATGGCTGGCTATGCATTGCAAAAAGGGCTTTGGCTAGAAAAATAGTAATGGCTGGCCAAAGGGCAAAAACACAAAAATTTATAATAAAATCTCATCATGTCACTATGATTGGTCATCTCCATGCAATAAACTAATCCATGCAAACTTATTTATGTAGGATACATGGTGAGCAAAGGATAACATCTAAGGCTAAAGTAAGTAAGACATATATTTTATTTACCTATGTTTAGTTTACTAATTATCTTCAATTTAATTAAGACTTATTCTATGGAGATGACCCAAATTTGAATCTTATAAAATGGAATGACATGACACATGCCATAAAATTTTAAAAAAACAAAAAAAAACATGCAACTGAGCCACCAAAGGTGTATGGATAAGTGTGTAGCTTTGATATAATCAATTGAGTCATCGAGTATCATAATGATAGGACGTCATGAAAAGGGATTTTAAATGAAGTAATGAATTGTTATCACCGCCAATGTGCCACATCATCATTTCACACAACTTGTATTAATGAGACAAAATGGCTGGCACACTCTATAGAAATGTGTGGCACCTAACTATATCAAATCATCATATCAAACTATGAACTCATGCAGCTGTAGCGTTTCATGTGAACTATTTCATTTCTATAGACTTTAACAGAAGTTGGTCTACAGATCTTCCATGACTTTCACCTACAAATCCTTAGTGACTGTTGCTTACCAAGTTCAACAAAAGACTGGTCTACACTTTAATCAGAGTTAAAGGAATAGAGTTGAATATATATCTGCATAGAAATAAGACAGAAGATGAGATCAGAGTTGAAGGATCTAGAAACATTTCATAAAGACAAAGCCTTTGTGGTAGTGTTTAGAGCTAATGGTTGGCTACCTTTAATTGAAAAGCTCTAGGGTTTTGATGAAACAATGGTAAGTGAATTCATCACTAATCTCACCCCTAAATTTTCAATTGTGAAAGGCATTGTTATTCCTGCTATAACTCAAGTTATAAGCCAAATTATACAAGTTCTAGAAGAGGGAATGAGAGCTACAGGTATAATTTTATTTAGTAATTAATTAGTCATTTTAATGGTAATGAGCAGACTAGGACTTCATGTCTAGTAGATTCCAAGGGAAAATCAAAAGGGATTAGTATAAATTCACTTCTTGAACCTTGAAAATCTGTTGCCAAGTAGGTACTCAAGTATATCATTTGTGAAGGGCAACACAGCCTTTTAGGGGGAGATGCCATGAAAATGTTAATACATCTTAAACATGGGATACAAAACCCTCATTACAAAATTAACCTCCCATCCTTCTTATATGGTGCTACACAAGTTATGTCTACAACCCCTAATGCTACTCTTAGGCATCATGGCCTTATTCATCTCATTATCCAACATCACTTCCTTCAGCAAGGATAAGAGGTCTGGGAGGAATTTCAAAATAGAATAGCATAACAAATTCTAGATTTACCTACACAAGAAATCCCAAATTCACCATAGGAACGCTCATCTCCACATACTACATCAGCTAAGAAAACAACATCAAGGAAGAAATTATAGACTGCAGTCCCAACAAAAATTCCTTCTTCTTCAAGAAGAATCATAAGGTCTCAAATCCCTGAAGTTTCAAGGTCTCCACAAGAACCTCATGAATCTGTAGTACAACTAATTCCCTTGTCAAGAAGAAGAAAATTGAGATGAAAGGTTGCTACAAAACCTGAGAAGACCAAGGGATTAATAGTTGAGAAAGAAAACCAACCAAGTGTAGCTCAAAGAGTGACTAAAAGAAGGAGGAGGCTCATTCTGACAAATGAAGATGAACAAGAAGCTGTAGATATTCTGGAAAGTCTTAAAATGGTATCTCATTCCTCCATACATCAAAATACCCTTGCACCTACAGATATTGAAGAAATTCCCTTCAAAAGGAACTCTCTAATCATAATATAGGAGCCAATTCTAGAGGAAGAGCCACACACAACAGAAGAATCAAGTATGGCAAAACAACCACTAATTTTAGTTGAAAATATAATGGATAAAGGGAAAACTATATGTACTAATGAGAAAGACAAAACATCTAATCTAAATGATCATGTTCTGCAATTAACTTTGTAGCTTTTTCAAGCTCAAGCTCTTGAACAAAAAAAACAACTAACATTGCTGACTTGATTAGTCAATTGTAGGACAAGGATCATCTCAACTCATTCTTGGTGTAGAAATTAGATACAACATCAGTTGATCATGTAGCATAAGTTTATAGATTAGAGGAAATAATAAAGGAACATGAAAGTGAACAAATAAATCTTTGGATATATATAGAAAGTTGAAGAAGGAAAATAGGAGATTGTAAATTTTGTTAAACTCTTCTAAAGCACTTGATATTGCACCTCCTCCTCCTAAGGTATTTGTTGACCACAGTTGTCAAACAAGTGATCCAAGTATTTCCCCCTTGTAAATACTACATCAAATTAAAGAAGAATATTATGCATTTAAACAAAAAAATAAAGATGCAACTTCTTCAAACAAACTCTTGGAGAAATGAAAAGAAAGAATTAGAAGCTAAAGTCCAAGATTTAGAAGAAAATTTGTAGGATGCATGCAAATTAGGGGAAACTCTTTTGGCATGTAGGAATCCTTCTCTTTCATATATTTTGTTTTTATTTGAAAAATTTTACAGATGGAAGCTTCTACAGATTTCTTATCATCTTCCTTACAAAATTTTGTAGCCAACAATATTTTTGGAAATTTTCTATAGTGTTGAACTAGATCGACAGGATTTGCTTTGTGAATTTTATTTGCATGATTTGATTCTAGGATACCATGACCACAATAAATTTTTGATAAACCTTCATGTGGGAGAAGTTTAACTGAGGGCATTACATTATACATTCAAAAGTCAAATAGCATGGAAAAGTAGATTTGAGGACTATACAAATCATGCTAAGACTATAGGATTGTGTGTTTGACCAGCCTTTCCTATTCCTAGATTGATCAAATAGAATTTTAACTGTGCTTTGTTAGATGATGAGGTTAAAATTCATTATTTATAGGCTCTATATGATTGTGCTATTTCTTTTGATTTGTTTTCAAGACAGAGTTTTTATTTAGTGGTGGCTGCAAGTGTAAATAGATGGGACCAACTTTCAGTACCTCTTAAAATATGAGAGTTCATGTCCCCAAATAACTTAAGATGGAGTATGAGGAGAGCATCCTCAATTTTGGAAATCTTAATAGAGGTAATAAACTTTGGGGGAGAGCAGAAATGGATTGGCATGAGATATAGACCCCCTTTGTTGATCATACCTATTCTAGGATGGCAGAGTTGGGCTCCATAATCAGAGGAGCAATTCAATATATGGAAGCAAATGATTAAAGAACATCAAGGATTTATAAGAAATTTAGATAAACATATAACAGATGAATTTCATGAATATAATCTCAGTCAGAGTGTGGAAAGCAAAAGCTAGAGCTATGAATGCCAATAAATGTTTGTAATGAGACTTGCAAAAGGTAAAGCTTCGGGGAGATGATAAGCTCAAAATATGGCTCATTATTGACATGTTATTTCCCTCAATTCATCTCTCAAAAGATATTATCTTATGCAAATCTTAGATTTTTAGATAGCTATTACATAGAAAATAGATATTTGTCTTGTTTATATTGAACCAAAGACTAAGCCTTTACTTTTTCATGAATGTCTAATACATGGCATGTTTTAGTAATTTTTTTTGTGAAGAATGCTCAAGAAAAATACATAGGCAATGTATAGTGAACGTGCAATTTTGATCTTCATCTAGTAGAACTACGGACTCTGCAGGGTTATTTCTACAGACTTTGTAGGCTTGTTTCTACGGACTCTATAGGTTTGTTTCTATGAAATCTATAGGCTTATTTCTACAGACTCTATAGGCTCATTTCTATGGACTCCACAGGGTTGTTTCTATAGACTCTACAGGTTCATTCTTCCTGACTCTACAGGGTCAATTTTGAGAATTTTGTAATGATGAAGCTACAAATGGGGAAGCTAATAGCTAGATAGGATAAGAATCATTCCAGCTGGAATCAAATAAGGAAAATAACTACCTACTATTTTTTAGGATTTTCTTTTGATCAAGATGTATATATATATTTGGATTTTAGAATTATTATAGGATAGGATATCTATTTTATCAAAATATTTGGATCTCTTAGAAATCCAATCTCCTATCTTTGGATGAGTGGATCAACCAAGGAATCCTATTCTTTTACATCCTATTTTGAGTTGATTATATTAATATAAAATGTAAGATTTTTATATATTATAAATAATAGATATCAGATGATAGAGAGCATATAATAGAGGAAAAGATTTGTACAAGCACATTACAGGTTTTAGACAGATTGTAATCATTTCAATTTTATGAATTAATACTTCAATTTCTAGCACTAATTAATCTTTGTTCCTGAGTCTGAGAGGAGCAAGGGCCCACTCTCCTTGCAACCAAGAACTGTATATGATATTTATGTTATGTTTTACTAATTTGTTGTTATAACTAATTAGAACCCTGTTACTCATAAAAACATCAAAATAAATTCACAATTTTAAAAAAAAAAAGGCATTTTCTTATTTCAAAGTTATTTCCTTCTAAGCCATGTGTGTTTTCCTTTATAGCAAATGGGTGAAACAAATTTCCTTTTTTTAGTGAAGAATTGTGATTTTACTTTCCATGTAAGCATAAATAGGAGTGTGATATTTTACTTTCAACAAAAGAGTGGATTAGTTTGATTTCTTTCTTTTCAGCAAAAGAGTGATCACATAGTTTAGGACACATTTCTTTCTTTATTCAAAGTTAGAATAAGACAATTAAACACCCCCATAAGTATCCTTCTAGATCTACCATCCCATACCTTACTACAGACAGCTTTGGACACCAACCCTGGTTGATAAGACATCAATTGAATATTGATTAAATGAGGAGTTAAAATACACTCATCACCATACTCCTCAAAGTATTAGACCCATCATTGTAAGGTCAACACCCTCTCCCTCAAGTAATCCCACATCAAGTATAATCAATTCTATTATACCTCAGTTTCCATATGTTACTATTTATGTACCTTCCTATGATTATAATGGATCCTCATCGACTTGAATTTGCACAAACGCAACTAGACACATGTGAGTCACCCTCAAAGTCCCTTTGCCTTTGTCTTCTAATTATAACGCCTCCTTTCCACCTCTAAATTGTGCAATCATAACTAGATGTTCATGAGTTACTCTTCAAGGCCCTTTGCCCTCTTCTAACACTATACCTAACATGAACATTGTGCCTTCAGATCCAAAATTGAACACTTTACCAGCAAAGGTGAAACCTTCTCATGTTACTATTGAAAATCCTTATAGTATCTCAGATCAATTGAGTAAAACCCCTATGCAAATTTCTATTTTAGATCTTTTGCATATATCTCAAGTCCATATAAATATTTTAAATGATCTTCAATAATCCATTGTTCCTCAATACATTAACCTTGAATAGTTCCAAACACTTATAGGACATTTGTTTTCATTCTAACAGGTTACATTTTATCAACGAGATATGTCCACTCTTGGTCCTAGCCATAACAACCCCTTGTATATTGAGATCATCATTAAAAACCATAAAATCAAGTGGGTTCCTATAGACAATGGTTCAGGGTTGAACATAGTATCTCTCAAATTGGTATGATGATTTGGTTACACTACAAAAGAAATTCATCGAGAGACAATCACCATAAAGGCATATAATAATGACAAAATGGAAACTTCTAGACTATTTGTTTGCCAATCATTGTTGAGTCTGTGTCCCATCATACCTTATTACATATTGTGAATATTGAGTTTCCTTATAACATACTTCTTCATCATCTTTGGATCCATGAAGTACAGGCTATCCCATCCATGAGAGGATCCTCTTGCAACAAGTCAACATAAATGCATGAAATAACAAAATTATAAAACGAACAGAAGCACTGAATGGATTATATTGATCACAAACCACTTCAAGGGGGCAACCTCCTTTGAGCAAACTAAATATAAATAATTTTTGGATGCCTTTAATGGCCTCAACACTTATATATTAATTCTAATCTAAGAAACTACACCTTCCCATGAAGGTGGGATAAAACAAAATGCTCACAGGATGACTTACAAAGCATATGCATCTATAGTAACTACTAAATGAACAAAGTAAAGAGAAGAGATATCATAGGTTCATAACATCCCCTCCCTCTTAGAAAAATATTTATCCTCAAAACTTTAGATGTGGGAATTAGTGTTGAATCTAAAATAGTGGATCCCAAGTTGCATCCTTTGGTTGCATTCTATGCCATTGAATTAAAACCTTGATGATGGAGTGAGAGCAAAGTTATCATGTGTGCCTATCCAAGATTGCCTCTAGGTCAAGAAAAATGGATCCTTCATTATCAAGTTTAGGTAAAATAGTGTGCACTCTAATGTTTGTGCCAAAAAATTTCTTCAAAAAAGAGACATGAAGTACTAGGTGAATTAGAGAAGGTGAGAGATCCAACTTATAAGCAACTGACCCAATCTTGTAAAGAACCTTATAGGACCCATAGAACTTGGGAGCTAGTTTATGATGCCCTTTGAGTTTTAGGGAGGATTTCTTGTAGGGTTGTAAGAAAATAAAAACCATATCACCTACTTAAAAAGTGCACTTGGAATGATTTTGATCTACCTATTGTTTCATTCAATTTTATGCCATATGAATATTTTCCCATAGGATACTAAGGATCTGATCCTAGGTTTGGAGAATTGTGTCAACTACTTAGACTGATGAGCTATTAGGGTTGTATGGAAGGAGCACTAGTGGTGCTTTACCATAGACCACTTCATATGGATTCATTTTCATTGAAGTGTGGTAGGAGGTATTATACAACCATTCAGTGAGAGGGAGCCAATTTTCCCACTGATGTTGTTGTTATGAGGTGAAGCAATGGAGGAAAGTTTTCAAGCATTTATTGATAATTTTAGTCTATCCATCTATTTGTGGATGATATCTAAAACTCATCTTCATTTGAGTGTCAGTACATCAAAATAGTTCTATCCAAAAATGGTTGGTGAAGGTTGCATCATGATCTAAGACAATGGATGAAGGAATGCCATGAAGATGAAAAATCTAGTCCAAGAAAATTTGTGCAACTATGGAGGTGGTATAAGGATAGCTGAAGGAAAAAAATGACTATATTTGGAGAGGTAATAAACCACAACCAAGATCATCATTTTCCCTCCAAATTTGGGGATCCACTCAATGAAATCCATATGAATATCTATCCAAATCTTGGTAGGGATGGGCAAGGGTTTGAGCAACCCAAGTATGAGTATTGTTTCACCCTTATTACATTGGCAGGTATCACATTCAGCCTGCATCTATTGAATTGGATTTTTCATTTCCTTCCAAAGGAAGTTAGGTCATGCATACTCATAATTTTTAAGAAACCATGAGTGCCTTATGATGGAGAAGTATGGAGTTCATAGAATATATCCTATTGTAAATCTGTGTTCTGGGGAATCACCAGATGACCCTTATATCGTAGAGAAGCGCCATCTTAAGAATAATGTGGTATAGTTGGGGGGTTAGTGGCCAAATGTTGAATAAATTAAGATAATGAAGATTCATTGACATACCCCTATTATACAGTGTCCAACCAATTTGGAATAGGCATGGAAATAGCTGAAAGGGAAGCTTGATCCACAAATGTGCGAGACAGAGCATCAGCCACAATATTTTATTTACCTTTCTTATAAGTTATCTCATAGTCATAACCAATGAGTTTCCTTACCCATTTTTGTCATGATGGGGTAGAGACCCATTATTCCAAGAAATATTTTAGACTCTGGTGATCATTTTGATGCAAAAATGATTACCCAATAGGTATGGTTGCCACTTCTATACTACATGTAAAATTACCATCATTTCCTTCTCATAAGTAGAGAGCACTAAATTCTAGCCAAAAAGGGATTTTTTGGTAAATACAATTGGGCATTCTTCTTGGAGGAAAACAAAACCAAATCCATTATCACAAGCATCACTCTCAATAGTGAAGGTCTTGGTAAAATCTAGCATAGCTAGAACAAGTGTAGTACACATAGCTTGTTTCAATGCTTCAAATGCACACTCAATAGCTTATGTCTAAGTAAAATCATATTTTTTCAACATAGCTATTAGTGGAGCTAAAATATTCTCATAATCCTCGACAAACTTGTGACAGTATCTAGTTAGCCCTAAAAAACCATGAATGCTCTTGAGTGTCTGAGAATGTAGCCAATTTGTCATAGCAATTCTTTTTTTATATACACCCAAACCCCTTGGGCTGAAATAATATGCCCAAGATACTCCACTTCATCCTTGACAAAAGTACATTTGGACTATTTTGTACAAAGATTATGGTCAAAGAGAAAATGTAATGTGAGCTCCAAATATTGCAGATGCTCAGTCCATGTTTTACTATAAATGAGGATATCATCGAAGAAGACCAAAATGAATTTTTGCAGGTTAGACTAGAATATTTTATTCATCAATACTTGGAATGTTGAAGGACCATTATCAAGGCCATAGGGCATGACCAAGAACTCATAGTGGCCATCATGCATGAAAAAAATTATCTTAAGGATATAATCCTCATGAAGCTAGATCTGGTGATATCCAGAGTGGAGATCCAACTTGGAAAAAAAGTGAGCACCATGAAGCTCATCAATAACAAGGATCGAGAACTTATCCTTGATTTTGAGGTGATTAAGTGCATGAAAATAAATGTCGAGGTGCTATGACCCACTGTTTTTCTAGATAAGGAGAACTAGGGAAGAATATGGGTTAGTACTGGGGTGAATAATGCCTTACTGCAATAAGTCTCAAAAGAGTATCTCGAATTTGGTCTTTTGATGAAATGGATAGTGATAAGGCCTAATGTTGGGAAGAACACTTCCTAGAAGGAATTGAATATGGTGGTCCTCTAGCTGTGAAGGTGGCATTCCCACTAATTTGGCAAAGACATGTGTATAGCTCTACAAAATGGATTGGAGGTCAGAAGGAGTAGTGGAGACTATTGAGGGTTGTATTTAAATGGAATAGAGTTGGGAAATGACACCATTGAATTCTTCTTAAGAATATTTTACATGCGATGTAAACTTATGATGCTAAGAGATCCAAGTTGTAAGCCTTTCAATGTGTGTTTTTTCTCATTATCTAAAAATTACATCCAAATTTCAACAAAATCCCATAAGATGGGTCCAAGTGTGCATAGCCATTGGGCTCCCAAAAAACATCACATCCACCTAAGGGTAAGGTAAACATGTTGAAGTACAAGGTATAATCTCTAATAGAGATACACACATTATGACACTTCCCTTTGCAAGGTAATATGTCCCTATTGGCAATTATTACTTCAAAGTTGGAACAAGGATGGATAAAATAATCAGCCTATTTGGTGATTGAGGGTCAATGAAGTTATGAGTACTACCTGAGTCAATAAGTATTATGAGAAGGAGATTTTTGAAGTAACCCCTGCCCACATGGTTTGTGGGGTAATGACTCTTGCTAAGGCATGGAGAGATATCTTTGATTTGTCTTCTTAAGAAGCAAGTTCCATAATCAGCTGAGCTTCTTATGGATCATCTATTGTATCTTGAACATCTTCTTAATCTTTAGTTTCAAGTGGAGAGTTCACATCTAATAGTTAGATATTCTGCTTGACACATTGATGTCCTTGAGTGAATTTATCATCATAGTTATAATATAGACCTTTTTCTCTATGGACTTGCATCTCTACTTAAGTCAAACACTTGATAGGAGTGGTTATGGGGGCTGACATTGTCTGAAATCATTATGAAATTGTATTTTTGAATGGAAAAAAATTAGATTTGAATCATTGTTGTGTTATGATCTTGTCCTCTGCCAACTTAGCCAACCCTAAGGCTTCCATCATCATATTGGTTCAAAACATTTTGACCTCAGATTGAATTGCATCCTTCAATCTATTGACAAAGCAACTCCTGAAGAATTCATCAAATAATCCCTTTTTATGATTAGCTAGTTTTTCAAATTTAGTATGATATTCTCTCATTATTCTTTTTTGGCAAAGTTTAGTGAGTGCTCCAGTGAAGTCATCAAAATAGTAGGGCCAAATCATTATGAAATAAGGGTGAAAAAATTGGTCCATATGGGTTCATCATGAGCATTGGTATACCAATGATACCATTGAAGGGCTTCAAGTTCTAAATAAAAAGATGTAAGTGGAACCTTGTTGGCATCAAATTTATTATGTAGACTAAAATATTTTTTTGCCTGGTAGATCCATCTAGTTAGATTTGCACCATTGAATCAAGGAAAATTAAGCTTCAGCCCAAAATAATTACTAAAAAAAGAAAATGCAATGTCTTAAGAAGACTCTAGATGTCATCTATTGTTCATGGTGGTATGTTAAAGATAGAGGCTGAGATATTTTTCATCAAGATTTTTGATGTGGGTCTTGAGGGCAACAATTTCATCCTCCATGGTTTTTGCTCATGTTCGGGTTACTACCATGACCACAATAGCAATTTTTTTTTTCAATGGATAGGAAAAATAGAGTTAAGACACATTTAGTAAATAGGTTTTGAATTTAGGTGAAAATGGAAGGGGTAAAGGGGATTTTAATAAAAAAATTCATAGTGGGAGTATGATTGACGAAGGCGAGGAAAATTTTAGGAGTGAAACTAGAAAAATTATAAAATTGGTCAAAGAGGGACAAAGGATTAGAATGAGACGATAAACATAGTGGAAAATTTTTAAGGTAAATGAACAAAAATAGAATAAGTTATGGAAAAATATAAAAAAAAGGAAAATTGTGATTTATGTAAATTAGGATTGGAATTGGGATATGGGACCTCAAGGAAAAAATGTAGAGAATGGATGATAAATAGGACTAAAAATGGAGAGATATTATTAAAAAAAGAATTTTTTTCCTATTTCTGTTGCTAGTTATTGTGCTATGTAAAACACGTCTACTAGGAATATGTTGAAACAAATCTACAGATTTACTATGGCAATTTTCTAATACTCTGTTGGTATTTTTGATACTCTACTAGTAATATTATGAAACTAATAGAAATGGACCTCAAGTTTCAATGGTTGCCTAATGGTTTTAACATATCACTCTGGCCACCAATGTTGTCTAAGTGAGTATCGCTCTATAAAAACTTTTTGGCCATGGATTTATCTTTCAGTGATAGCTCTTGGTTTTCCTCATGAATGGGAACTACTCAATCAAGAAAGGGTCATTGCCCATTTTGTTGGTAGGTCCTCTAAATGGGCTAGCTACTTTAGGGTGCCTATGGTACTCCTCACAATGAGTTTTAAGGCTTTCACCCAAGCACTTCCCATAGTTATGCGGTCAGATTTTCCCCTGATCTAAAAAATATTATTGCCATGCAAAACAGAGTTATGCAATAAAATAAAGTTAAGAATTTTTAAGAAAAACAATATAAATAAATTATGCAATAGAATAGAGTTTAAACTTTCTATAAAAAAATTGTGGCTCGGGAAAGCACTCTGATACCAGATGAGATGATCCTCCTATTACAAGTCAACAAAAATGCATAAAATAACAAAATTATAAAATGAGCAGAAGCACTAAATGTATTATATTGATTACAAACCACTTTGAGGGGGCAACCTCCTTTGAGAAAACATGATACAAATAATTTTGGATGCCTTCAATGGCCTCAATACTTATATGAATTCTAATCTAAGAAACTACTACTTCCCATGAATGTGGGATAAAATAAAATGCTCACAAGATGACTTATAAAGCATATGCATTCATAGAAACTACTAAACAAAAAAATTAAAGAGAACAGATATCATGGGTTCATAATAATCTACTTTTCATCAATATCTCAATTTCTCCCATGATGGGATTTAAGTTATCATCCCTGCCGATCTACAGCCTTACCAATATTGCAAACATCTAAAAGTTGAATTTAGTAATTATAACTATTATCCTAGTTCTAAATCCATTGTAAAAATGAACAAAAAAATAGTTTTGCATCCACCAAAATCTAATTATATCGACCCAAGTGACTATCAGATTTGTTTCCAGAATCCGGATAATGCAAGTGCAATGGAGACGTGATCACACTAGTTGAAGTAAGTGCACACCACAAGATGCTAAAGCAATTTGAAATTAACACAATTATAGAAATTGCACAAGACAAAATGAAAAAAACCAAAATTTGATTAGCATGAAATGGCCAAAGTGAGGAATACAAATAGGAGAGTACGTAAGTAACTCTTCCACAAAAGGTGGACAAGGCACCCCAAGAATAGAATGCAACTCCTCCATGAAAGTTGGTGACAAGGTGCTAAGAATAGAGAAGTAACTCCCATCAAGGGAGTTACTTATGACATTCTTATGACACCTATGACACACAACTCCACATAAGCTAGCCTATCCCACAAATGTAGGAAAACTCCATGTATGCACAAGAAATACAATTTCTCTGATTGATAAAAAGAGAAAAATAAAAACCTACACTAATACCCCCCCATAAGCACAGCTTAGGTGGGCAGTGTGGAAATATAAAATGGGTCCCAACAACTAGGCCTGATGAGGTACCCATGTACAAATGCAATCTCTTATAAGATAGAAAAAAGGAGAAAACTCGTAGGAAAAAACTCCCCCCCCCAAAAGAGAGACATAAAAGAAAGAAGAGGCTAGAAGGCCCCCCTGAAGATGATGTTACTAAAAATGTGGACCACACCCCAAGAAGAGCTCATAGATGAGTGAACTTGCTCTCAGTGAAAGGTTTGGTGAACTGCCCTACCCACTGCCACTATAGTATCACTATGCAACTCCCTAATAGACACTGAATCTAGTGAAAACTCAACTTTTATGCCTCGACCAATGTGATTGATTTGGTATACTGATAGGAGATTGGTTGAAAGAGAAGGAACACTTAGAACATTATTGAATGTTCCTCCTTCCATTTCAACTGACCCTCTCCCTACAACGAAAACTAATGTGTCATCACCCAAACTAATTAAAGTCATGCTACAAGGCTCTAAAGATGAAAACTCAACTAGTGAAGAGCCCATGTGGTGAGAAGCACCTGAGTCTATGACCCATGAAGATGTAGAAGCTGCAATTGCTACAAGAGCCTTGCCCTTTTCTTTCTCCTTACTCGTGCCTTTTGCCTTAGTAGAATCTTGGGTAGAAGAATTTTGCTTGATGGACTCTGGAACACCTATGTTATTCTTCTCTAGAAGATGAGTTAAGTGATCTATTTGTTTCTTCATGCATTTGTGTTCATCATGCCCTGTCTTTTTACAATAGGCACACTTAACCTTCTCTTTCTTAGGTTTAGCATTGGAAGATGAAGTCTCAGTGTTGTTTTTGGTAGGATTAGTGTTTTCTTTCTTCTTCTCTTAGTCTTTGTTCTTTTTCTTCTTCTCCTTTGTTGAAGTCTTATCTTTACCATTTCCAACTATCAAGGCTTGGGGTTGAGTAGACTTCATTGTGCCCATCTGAATTAGCTTATCTTTCTCCCTAGTCAAGTCAGCAATGAATGAATCCAAAGAAGGCATTTTCCATGTAGTGCCAAGGGCACTTTTTGTGGCATGGAAAATGGAGACAAAGACTGAATAGCTTGGACCTAACTTTGCAAGAATAGAAAGAATAAGTTGATCATCTTTATTCTATGTCCCACATTCTTTCAATCACAATCTAAGGGCCTTAAACTTAGTGAAGAAGTCCTGTAGGGTGTCAAAGTTGCTAGGACTTAGACTTATGAGTTCATTTTCGAGCTCATGACCTCTCATCTCATCAAGCTTCCCAAATAACTTTTCTAAGGTGTCCCATATGTCATTAGGAGTTTGTGAGGATTCTAAGTGGAAGAGAAGTTTTAGAGGCACAAACAAGCTCAGTAATCCAAAGGCTTCATCACTGCGATTGTAGCACTTGACCTTTTCAGCATCTGTGTTGGGTTCTACTTACCCATGGTGATCCTATAAAACCCTTTGCTTCTAAGAATGATTGACATTTTAAATTTTCATTCATGATATTTGAAGCGTGTTAGGGGTTTAAGTTGAAAAGAATCTATTTTTTTAGCTGAATTTAGGTGAAGTTGTGTTGATTGCAAGTTGTGAATGTATGCAGAAAGGAGAATGAAAGCAAGTTGTGAAAAGCAATCACACCACTCCAAAATATTGAGCCCCTTAAAATATGCAATTGCACACTCAAAAGACGTCAGACTCAGCCAAAAATGTGTCTTAGAGCAATTAGTGCAAGACTAAAATAAATAGGACGTCAGAGTCAGTCGAAAATGTGTCTCAGGTGACCCAAATTTTTGGCACTTTATAAACTAGTGCATTTTTAAAAAATAATAAGTCTACACTATGGAGAATTGAATTACAAGCACTATTTCAAAAAATGGCACCCAAAACTAAGCTACCGTTTGCAAGATATTAAAGTTACAATTTTCTCATAAACTAGTGTTTTTGCAAAAAAAAGGCACTAAAACATTTTAAAAATGTTTGTTATGGGGAGAGAAAGTGGCCTTTCAACCACTCTTTGGATTCGACATGAATGAAAAATCCAAAGGAGGTCTTTGTGAGGGGGAATTGGCCTCCAGCCAACTCGGGCCTCACCCTTCGTCTTCGTAGGTCAAAGATACAAGTTTTAATTGAAAATTCTCAAAATACAAAACTGTGTAAAAACCTTAAAATTTAGTCAAATTGACTGATTTTTATTTTATCAAGTCAATTTTAACTAAAAAATTGAAGCATAGACAGAATTAACCTGTTGGCCAAGCATCTAAGTGTCCACATGGGACGCCAAGCAAGGAGAGGGCACTAAAAACACAGTTTAGAATTTTACTTGCAAAAAAGACAAAACAACAGAATGTTTTCACCAAAAAACAAGGCACATTTCTAATTTTTTGGGCAAGAAAAGTTAGAGATATTGAAATTGTAGACCTCACATATCCCAACACACAGCAGGCAAATTTCAACGCAGCAGAGAAGACAAAAAAAAATGTGCCATTTTCACATAAAAACACCCTATTTTTGACACGTCGTACAGCCTGCTTGGCTCCTTGTTGGGCAAGAAAAGACTGTGGAATGGATAGAAAAGGAGGTAGGCGCAGAAGGCTGACCAGAAGGGCGTGTCGTATGGCCTGTCGTAGAACTGAATGCTTGCTGGAGGTGCCTTGCTTGTTGGAAGGATAATCGCAGAAAATATGTTCTACCAGATGAGTTTCCAATGCCCTCACCAAAAAAAAGAACTCAACAGGCAGCTCACAGCAGTATGAAGAGGCTTGTAACAAAGTCGGCTCCTCCCTCTACTGCTCCACACAACAAAAGACACCCAAAGGCCAAGGATTTCCAAGAAAACTAACCAGAAGTGATATTTTTTTAATTTTAGACCAAATCTAGAATAAAAAGAACTCCAATCCTCTTGATTTCAAAATAAGCTAAAAACTTAATCACACACAAGATTATCAAGAAAGTTCTGATACCATATTGGAGTTGTTGCCAGAATTTGGATAATGCAAGTGCAATGGAGAAGTGATCACACTAGTTGAAGCAAGTGCACACCACAAGATGCTAAAGCAATTTGAAATTAACACAATTAGAGAAATTGCACAAGAGAAAATGGAGAAAACCAAAATCTGATTAGCATGAGATGGCTAAAGTGAGGAATACAAATAGGAGAGTACGTAACTCCTCCACAAAAGGTGGACAAGGCACCCCAAGAATAGAATGTAACTCCTCCATGAAAGGTGGTGACAAGGTGCTAAGAATAGAGAAGTAACTCCCATCAAGGGAGTTACTTATGACATTCTTATGACACCTATGACACATCTATGACACACACCTCCACATAAGCTACCCTATCCCACAAATGTAGGAAAACTCCATGTATGCACAAGAAATACAATTTCCCTAATTAATAAATAGGGAAAAATAAAAACCTACACTAATAGTGACCTTGTTTCCACTTCGGCTAATCCATTTCCCTTAACTCTTGCAAAATAGGTTATTATAGATGTAGGCATTTCTACGTACCATCTTAAAGATGCCTTCCTTATTGCTAAGTTTCCCAAGTCTCGCAAATCATTTGGAAAACCCAAACCTTTCAAAATCCCTTGAAGACCCAACATGATTTGGCAAAAGAAGAAAGATACACATAAACCACCAATGGTATTTGTACCTGCTACTTCACCAAATCAGGATCAAGAAGCTTTCATTAAAGGAGAATGGTTATATTCTGATAGCATTATTGATTATTTTTTGAATCCAAAATATAATATCTCTAATCATATTATGGATAGTTTTGATTATACAGGAAAGGGACTTGGTCCATGGGTACAAAGAATCCTAAAACCTCTATCGGATGGTAAACCTAACATGAATCAAGGTCTCAAATTTATACTACCTGGGAGTAATCTCATAACTTTCAAACTTTCAATAGTGATTCTTTGGAATCCACTAGTGACAAGACTCATGGTAGCAATGTAGCATCCCATTATATTATTTATGATGAGCTTGATGACACAAACTTATTTGATTCAAACCCCATCATGACTATAACACCTCAAAATTCCCTTTACCTTTGCCATCTCAAAATCCTTGATTGGGAATAGCAAAATTTAGTCATATGCCTTAATGAATTCCAAAATGAAGAATCTATTGCAGAGTACATGGACCTCAGAGATAGATTTCCAATTGGTGATCATAATCAAGGCTTTGATTTCTCTTTGGATCCTTCTTCCTACTTTGGAAAGCAAGCAAACCTTCTTGGACATGAAAAAGATAAAAAATGAAGATCCTCGAGTGAAAACCTCTTTGAGGCACTCATTGGTCAGGGAAATAGTAAAGAAAAAGACAAGCCCTTGAGTAAAAACCTATTTTAGGCACTCTTGGATGGAAAAATATGCTCATCCTCAAAGGACGCATAAGGTCCATCATGTCCTAGCTCCATAGCTAGTATTAGTATCATGTTAGAACAAGTCTTTGAGAATTTTGCTCTTGACTTTCTTAAGATATTTGCTAGCTGGCCATTACCTAAACTGGTCGATTCATATTTGTCACATTATCCAGATCTTTGGGAGGAACTAAAAAAATTATTGAAGAAGTAGATCATAATCATGTTGAGATGTGGAGCTAAAAGCTTCACTAATGAGCTATTGTGGAGGTTGTTGGGCTTACACAGTAACCGACATCAGTTAGGGGTCGACCAGCATCGGTCATCGTCAGACCCAAACCAATCGACATCGGTTAGGGGTCGGTCGGCATCGATCATTTTCAGATCGACACCGACTTCTATGCGTTTCCAGACGTTTCCAAATTTTCTATTTTTAGGAGAACAGTTAGTTTGCATGTAAAGACTAAAATTAGTCTTGAGTCTATTTTTCCAATTATTGTTTGCTTTTAATTCTATTTAAGAGACTCATGGGGTAGTATTGTAATCAGGGGGGACAATTCAGTAATTGAATTGATTGTAATTGATAGAGAGAGAGAACTCTTGAGGGAGAATTATGTACATCTTTGAGGTGTGAGGAGAAAGAGATTTCTTCATTGTATTTCCTTCTAGAAGAGTTTAATACATATTGGTTGTTTCTTGTATCTCTTATTATTTGTTGTTTCTAATTTCTAGTTACTTATTACTTTTGGTTTCAATTTCGTGTTTAGTTGCTTATACAAAAGTAATCAATTGTACTCTAAGATCCTGACAACTAGTATCAGAGCTCTAAACACTAACAACTAGTATTAGAGTGTGTTAGTGTTTGTTGATTACAAAATTCACTCACAGGGGTTTCTGATTGAGTGGGAGCAAAGCAATGGCAGAAGAAAGTAAACTAAGAATGGAGAAATTCAATGGCAAGAATTATCAATTATGAAGGATGCAGATTGAAGATTATATGTATTAGAAAGATCTATATTTACCATTGGGTGGGGTTTCAAGGAAGCCCATAGATATGGAAGATGAAGAATGGAATGTTCTTGATAGAAAGGCTCTTGGATCTATAAGGTTGAACCTAGCAACTTTTGTGTTTTCCAACTTATCACAGGCAAAGACAACGGTAGAGTTAATGGATACTTTGGCAAATCTATATCAAAAACCCTCAGCTTCGAATAAGGTATATCTTATGAAGTAATTATTTAATTTGCAAATGCAAAAAGGTGGATCTGTATCTAGTCATCTTAATGATTTCCATATAATAGTAAATTAGTCAAATTCAGTCAAAATAGTTTTTTATGATGAAATTAAGGCTCTCTTAATCTTATGCTCTTTACCTAAAAGTTGGCATAGTTTGGTAATGGCAGTTAGTAACACTGCATCTGCTTCAAATACCTTGAAAGTTGATGATGTTGTTAGTGTAATCTTGAATGAAGAAATTCATAGGAAAAGCATAGGGGAAACATCAGGTAATGCTTTAAGTGTTGAAAGCAGGGGAAGGCAAAGAGAGAAGGGCAAGCAAGGGAAATCAAGGTCAAAGATGGGAAGTAGATCCAAATCCAAAAATGCAAGAATAACATGCTATAATTGTGGAAAGAAAGGGCATGGAAAGAAAGATTGTTGGTTGAAGGATAACAAAAAAAATCAGCATGAAGGTAATAAAGAAGCAAAAGTTGCAGGTATTGCTGCACAGGATGCTCTTACATTTTCTTTGGCTAATAAAGTAGAATCATGGGTTTTAGATTTTGGTGCCTCTTTCCATGCAACCTCAAATAGAGAATTTTTTAATGATTATGTCCATGGAGATTTTGGAAAAGTTTATTTAGGGGATGATGAGCCTTGTAAAATTGTTGGCAAAGGAAAAGTGCAGCTGAAATTGCATAATGGCAACACATAGGTGTTGAAGGATGTCATGCATATACCCATCCTGAAGAGGAATCTGATTTCTACAAGAAAGTTGGGTGATGAGGGTTGCATAGTAACTGTCACAGTTGAATCTTGGAAAGTTTCCAAGGGTGCACTTGTATTAGCAAAAGGTAAGAGAGTAGGTACACTTTATCTATCTAATTGTATTACTAATTATTCTCCTTCTATTTTATCTACTTCAGATGTAGATGCAAAGTTTTGGCACTATAGGCCTGGTCACATGAGTGAGAAGGAAATGAATGTTCTTAAGTCAAAAGGTAAGGTTTCAGATTTGAAAAGCATAGATCTAGATTTTTGTGAGCATTGTATTTTTGGGAAACAGAAGAAAGTGAGGTTTCTCAAAACTGGGTCAACAAAGAAGAAGCACAAGTTAGAGCTTGTTCACACAGACGTGTGGGGACCAGCTCAGGTAGCTTCTATTGGAGGATCACAGTATTATGTTTCTTTAATTGATGATGCTACAAGAAAGGTATGAATTTATTGCATAAAGAGGAAATTTGATGTTTTTAACACATTTAAGAAATAGAAAGCTTTGGTTGAGAATGAAACAAGTTTGAGATTGAAGTGCCTTAGATCTGATAATGGTGGTGAGTACTACAGTAATAAATTAAAAAGTTACTATTCTATGAGTGGAATATGTAGGGAAAGGATGGTTCCAAGGACATCTTAGCAAAATGGAGTTGTTGAAAGGATGAATAGAACAATAATGGAGCGTGTATGGAGTATGAGGTTGCATGCTAGTTTTCCCTTACAGTTTTGGGTAGAAGCTATAGATACTACAATTTATTTGATTAATAGAGGACCTTCTACTACACTGGATGGTGGAATTCTAGAAGAGGCTTTGATAGATAAAAAGGTAGATCTTTCATTTCTCAAAGTTTTTGGTTCTGAAGCTTTTGTGCACATTGATAAAGAAAATAGAAAGAAGCTGGTTATGGTTTAGGAGATTTTAGATTCCAGTTGTGGAATTTAGAAACTAACAAAATTATTAGAAGCCGTGATGTAGTTTTCAATGAGAAGGTGATGTACAGTGATCAGCTCAAGAGGCCAAATAATTTTGAGTAGGGCAATCTTGATTTGGAAGAGGTTATGATCCAAAATGAGCTCGCAGGTAAAAATCATCACTCACAAAAAAACACAGAGATCGACGTCGGTCAGGTAGAGACTGACATCGATCAAGTAGAGACTGATGTCGGTCAGGTGGAAATCGATGTCGATCAGGAGGAATTGACATCGGTCAGGTGCAGACCGACATCGATCAAAGATGACCGGGATCAGTCACTGTCAGAAAAAAATTTAGAAAATTTAGGTGAATAGCAAGCTGTAAGTGAGTCTCAAATGCCCATAAGGAGGTCTGAAAGGGTAAGTAAACCTCCAATTCATTATTATCCTTCTTTATACTACTTATTGCTCACTGATGGTGGAGAACCAAAAAGTTTTGATGAGGTAATGCAGGTAGAATCCAGGAAATAGTGAGAGCATGGCATGAATGAGGAAATTGATTCCTTGGAAGAGAACCATACGTGGGATTTGGTTGAGTTCCCAACTGGAAAGAAAGCACTGAAAAACAAATGGTTATACAGGCTAAAGGAAGGAGAGAATGGACAAATGAGACATAAAGCTAGGTTGGTAGTAAAGGGATTTGCACAGAAACTAGGTATTGATTTTGGTGAAATATTTTCTCCTATAGTAAAGATGACTTCTATTCAGACTGTATTGTCTTTAGTTGTTATTGAATATTTGCATCTTGCGCAGCTTGATGTTAAAACAGCATTTCTTCATAGAGATTTGGATGAAGAGATATATATGGATCAGATGGAAGGTTTTGAGGTCAAAGGTAAGGAGAAACTTGTGTGCAGGTCGAAGAAAAGCTTATATGGTCTTAAGCAAGCTCCAAGACAATGGTATTTGAGGTTTGACAGGTTTATGACAGAGCATGGCTTTAGTAAATATCAATCTAACCATTGTGTTTATTTTAACAGATTGGATAATGGTATTTATATTATCTTTTTATTGCATGTAGATGATATGCTTGTTGCAGGTTCACACATGCAGGAAATTGCTGAGCTTAAGGTAAAATTAGCTCACACATTTGCCATGAAGGATTTAGGAGCAGCAAAAAAAAATCTTGGCATGAGTATTAAGAGAGACAGGAAAAATCATAGTTTGATTTTGTCTCAAGAAGATTATGTGAATAAGGTGATGGAGATGTTCAATATGCAGAATGCAAAATCGATAAGCACACCTATGGCTGGACACTTCAAGTTGAGCAAAGAACAGTGTCTTAAATCACATGATGAAGTTGAGTACATGAGTAGAGTTCCATATGCTTCAGTAGTTGGGAGGTTGATGTATGTAATGGTATGTACTAGACTAGATATTGCCCAAGTAGTGGGAGTTGTTAGCAAGTTTATGGCCAATCCAGAAAAGGAACACTGAAAAGCAATTCAGTGGATTCTCAAATATCTAAGAGGGACCAGCAGTAGGCATTTATGTTATGGAGGGTCAAACACTTCTCTACATGGGTATGTAGATTCAGATATGCCAGGTGACTTGGATGGTAGGAGAAGCACCACAGGATATGTGTTCACTGTTGGTGGAATGGCGGTTAGCTAGATTTCAAAGTTGCAAAAGGTTGTTGCCTTGTCTACTACAGAGGCACAATACATTGTAGTCATAGAGGATAGCAAGGAAATGATTTGGATGACTCAGTTCATGGAAGAGTTGGGAAATGAGCAAGAGAGTTATAGATTGTACAGTGATAGTCAAAGTGCAATTCATTTGGCAAAGAATTGAGCCTTTCATTTAAGAACCAAACATATACATCTTAGGTACCACTTCATTAGATAGGTATTGGAGGATGGACAGTTGAAGCTAGAAAAGATCCATATGGATAAGAACCCTGCTGATATGTTAACAAAGCCGATAACAAAGGAGAAGTTGAATCTTCATTCAACTTTTGTTTGTCTTCAAGATTGAACTTGAAGAGGGAGAAACAAGCCAAAGTGTTTAGAGGATGTTGTTGTACAGGTACAGGTGCAGCTGTTTATCTCCAAGTGGGAGATTGTTGAGTTGTGGAGCTAAAAGCTTCACTAATGAGATATTGTGGAGGTTGTTGGGCTTACATATTAACTGACATCAGTCAAAACCAACCGACATTGGTTAGGGGTCGACTAGCATCAGTCATCATCAATCCCATACTGATCGACATCAGTTAGGAGTCGGTCGGCATCGATCATCTTCAGACTGACACTGACTTCTGTGCATTTTCAGACGTTTCTAAATTTTCTATTTTTAAGAGAACAGTTAGTTTGCATGTAAAGACTAAAATTAGTCTTGAGTCTATTTTTCTAATTATTGTTTGCTTTCAATTCTATTTAAGAGACCCATGGGGCAGTATTGTAATCAGGGAGGACAATTCAGTAATTAAATTGATTATAATTGATAGAGAGAGAGAGAACTCTTGAGGGAGAATTATTGTACATCTTCGAGGTGTGAGAAGAAAGAGATTTCTTCATTGTATTTCCTTTTGGAAGAGTTTAATACAAATTGGTTGTTTCTTGTATCTCTTATTATTTGTTTTTTCTGATTTCTAGTTACTTATTACTTCTGGTTTCAATTTTGTGTTTAGTTGCTTATACAAAATTAATCAATTGTACTCTAAGATCTTGACAAATCACACATTGCCTATTATTCTAGAAGATGGTTCTACACTCTTTGTGTAAAATACTACTGAAGTGAACCTAGGAACATATGATGATCACAAAATTGTTTATCTTGGATCTTTCCTCACTAATGAGGAATGATATCAAATTATCACTATTTTGAGAGATTTGATTAATATTTTTACATGGGCATATTTTGACATGCCAGGATTAGACCCTGATTTGGTTGTGCATCAACTTATTGTTCATCTAGATGCCAAACCAGTCAAATAAAAATTAAGATGCATCCATTCATCACTCTTTTGGTAAAAGCCAAACTAGAGAAATTATTAGGAGCAAGCTTCATTATACCATTGGACTATTCTAAATGGACATCAAACATAGTTTTAGTTAGCAAAAACCCATAGGTTATATGTCTTTATACTAATTTCAAAGATATTAACAAGGTATGTCCCAAAGATGATTTTCCTATGCCTTACATTGACATGATTATCAATTCTACTACTGGGTATGAGATGATGTCCCTTATCGATGAATTTTATAGATACAATCAAATCAATATAGCCCAAGAAGACCAACACAAGACTGAATTCACCACACCATGGGGAACATTATGTTACCAAGTCATGTTATTTGTCTGTAAGAATGTTGAATCCACTTATCAACAAACTATGACTGTCATCTTCTGTGACATGATGCATGATATTATTTAAGACTATGTTGATGACATCCTAGATAAATCAAAAACACGTGTTGGACATCTTAATGTTCTACATAGAATCTTTGAGAGACTTCATGAGTATAAGGTCTATCTGAATCCCAAGAAGTGTGTATTTGGCATCACTTTAGGAAAATTGCTAGGTTTTATTGTATCACAAAGAGGGATCAAATTAGACCCTGATAAGGTCAAGGCCTTTGTTGAAATGCCTCCACTTTCCAATCTTAAATAGATCTTCATCCTGTAAGGAAAGATTCAATCTATTTGTATGTTCATTTCAAAAATGAGAGATAAGTGCCACCCATTTACACATCTCTTAAAGAAAGGTGTTACATTTTAATGATATCATGAGTGTCAATTATCATTTGTGAATCTCATAAAATATTTGGCTAACCTTCTAATTTTAAGACTGCCAACACCTGGACAACCATTTCTTCTTTACATTTCAATAATTGAACATGCATTAGGAGCACTCTTGGCCCAACATGATGATCAAGGCAAGGAACATGCAGTTTTTTATTTGAGTTATACGCTAGTGGCTTATGAGCATAATTATACACCTATTGAGAAGGCATGTTTAGTTATGTCATCCACTTCCTTAAAGTTGCAACACTATATGTTGAACAACTAAACCATTGTTATTGCTAAAGTAGACCCCCTCAAATTTTTATTATCCAAAGCAACTCTTATAGGCCACATGGCCAAATGGGTCATGTTTTTAAGCAAGTTTTATGCTGAGTATCAGAATCATAAATCTATTAAGAGGTAATTTATCTCTGACCAACTTCTTAAATTCCCTATTATAGACACTCAACCAATCATGTTCAACTTTTCAGATGATTTAATCATGGAAATATAAAAAGTACAACATGAACCTAAATAATAGAGGCTATATTTTGATGGTTACTTAACTTCTCATGGATTTGGAGCTGACATTTTGTTGATTATACTGCAAGGGGATTTGATTCCCAAAGCATTTCATATCAATTTTCATTGTACCAACAAAATCACTGAGTATGAAGCACTTATTGTAAGACTTCATCTTATAATATAGTGGGATATCCAACACTTAATAGTCTATGTGATTCTAAATTGATTATCATTCAAACCATAGATCAATATCAAACTAAATATGACAAGATTTTACCCTAAAAGCACATTGTGGATAATCTCAAGAAAAATTTTCAAATCTCTACAATTTGAACAAGTACCTAGGCAAATAACAAATATGTCGATATAATGACAATAATTAGGTCCATGTTATAGATTGATAGTAGTGGTAAAGAGTATCAATTTATCATTGAAAATCTTCTACATCTTGATCATGTCTTGCCAAATTTAAATAGGGTATGTACCATTATTGGTCCCAATTCCAAACCTGAACTTCCTTATTTTCAAGACATTTATAATTATTTTGACGACCAAGTTTTTCCACCTGACCTTTCCAATAATCATTAGAAACTTGTCTTTTATCACATAGCCCATTATACCCTCCTTAGAAACATGCTTTACCGTAAAGGCTATGATGGAATGATACATTTTTGTTTATCTTAAAGACAATCCTAGTTAGCGTTTAAGGAGGTTCATGAAGGAATGTGTGGGGCCCACACCAATGGTGTAGTCTTAGCTAAAAATATCCTCAAAATAGATTACTATTAGCCCAAAATGGAAATAGATGCTTGCAATTATATAAAGAAGTGTGTTTCTTATCAACATGGTAATTTGATACATGCATCTTCCTTGCCCCTACATCTAGTTACTACACCATGTCCATTTTCTACATGGGGCCTCAATCTCATCTAGGAAAATAAACCCAACATCTTCATATGGCCATAAGCATATTCTCACTGCTATCAATTATTTTACTAAGTGGATTGAGGTGATCCTCTCATTTACATCATTGAGAAGTAGATTTCCAAGTTTATACAATACCATATCATTTATCGATATGGTATCCCAACTTGAATTATATTTGATAATGGAAAATCATTTGAAAATCAAGATGTTAAATCTCTTTATACAAAATTCAAAATCAAACACAAAAAATCCACACCATATAACCCAAAAGGTGACGGTCAATCTAAGGCATCAAACAAAATCATTGTTATCATACTTAAGAAGATTGCCAATGGCGTTGGCTGTAATTAGCACTTGTAAATTTTTCCTACCATTTGGGCTTTCATACTAGTTATAGAACCCATACAAAATCCACTCCATACTCCCTTGTTTATGACATATAAGCTATTATCTCGATTGAGATCGATTTGCCTTCATTGAGAGTATATTTGGAGAATATTGAATATGAAAAAGAGTATAGAGTTTCCAAGTTGCAAGAGCTAGAACTTCTTGATGGCAAGGATTTGACTACCCTAGACAACTTTCAAGCCTATTAGAATAGATTATGTAGAAGCTAAAACAAGTGCATTCTCCCTTGGGAGTTTAAAATTAGTGATTTCATTATGAAAGAGAATAGAAGAACACAAATGTTGAATGCAAGAAGAAGGGTAAGTTCCAACCCAATTGGGTAGGCCCATATGTTATCATATTAAATTGTGGATCAAGATCATACTGGCTAGCTACTCCATATGGTGAATAACTCTTAGATCCCATTAACATTGTACATCTCAAGTGGTTCTATGCTTGATAGCTTTTAAACCATTGTCTACAAGACCCCTTAACTTATGTTGAAGTCATTTCATCCCACTATCATATCTTGCACCATCCTATCTTGGACCACATTTATTTTGTTTTGACCTACCCTATACCATTCTCATCATAATCATATTCTTTTATGATTCTAGATAGTTAAAACTTTAGACCATTGGCACTCTGGATTGTTTATATTCTAGCTTGATTCTTTTTATCCCACCCTAGACCATCCTCTTTTGGACCCTATTCTTTTTTCATTACAGACCATTCTCCTTAGAACCATATTCTTTTTATACCGTAGGCCATTGTAACCTGGACTTTTCCATCCATTTCCCAATTATGATCTTGATTATGAATCATAGGCATTTTGGACACAATCAATGCTCGTTCTACAAAGTAATTCAGCCTAGATAATATTTTGTAGCTTCTTCTTATAGACAAGTGAACACAGATATATCATCATGTGGCTTTTGCATATTGATTAGCACTTCAGATTTATCTCACATTACATACTATTATATTTTTATTTTACTATTGTTTGGTAGGCATTGATGCCTTATCAAGATCTCACTCTCACTGATTTGTGAGCATGGCTTGTTACATCTAGCTTTAGCTATTAATGGAACTTCTACTCTTGGCTGTTCATCTCCTTGATTAGTTAATTCCTTATATCATTGTTTATATCCACCATCCCTATTACAGTCAACTTTATCTGTTATTGAAACTTGTACTCTTAGACATTCATCTCCTTGATTAGTTAGTTCCTTATGCCATTATTTATTTCCATCATCCCCATTGCAGCTAATTTAGTTATTGTTTGAACTCTTGCCTATGGAAGTGCATCTCCTCAGCTAGGTAGTTCCCTTGGGCCTTTTGTTAATATTTCATTTCTATTGATTATCCAAAAAATATAAAAACATTAAAAATCAATCGATAAAACAAGAAAAAATATTGTCTTACATTTTCATTTATCCCATGCCCTTGCCATTTTTCATGCTCTCATCATTTTGTGAGTCTATTTTCCCTATTTCCTCTATAACATCAATACTATTTTCTTATTATCACTTTTCTTCCATCCCATTTCCTGGGAAAACTACATTTGACCTAAAGTTCATGTTGGATCTCGCATTCATGGAACTATGTAGGTAGCGTTGACTTGTCTTGTACATTTGGAGTTAGCTCAGCCACCCCATTTCTTTTCTTCTTTTTCCCCCATTTATTGGTTTATAGGTAGAGAATAATTCCTCTATTACACTTACATGAATGGTTTGCCTTTTTCTTTATTTCCACTAATGTTATGACCCACTCATGTTTATGTGTGTTTCTTTGGTTTTATTGTTTGTTTGATGTGTTTTCTTGTCTCTTCATTTATTTTGTTTTGTTTTCCAAGTACATCTTGTTAATATACATTGATCTTTCTTATTCATATCTTGATTTCATATTGTGTATTAACATGTTCTTGCTTTGCATTTATACATTCTTATTCCTACTTAAATCATGATTGTTCATATCTTGATTTTAAGTTAGGTTAAATTTATGTTTTGTTTTTATCTTGTTTTGTTTAAATGTAAATAGTTATAAGTCTAGTATTGGTGGTATTTATCATTATCCTTAGTTATAAGTATTCACATCTGAACTGGGTCATCGTAATCAAAATACAATGTCATTATAAGTTACTCATACTTATAACATATGATTTCACTTTTACTATTAAAAGCATGAACTTCTTTGAATTTTGAGTCCAAAATTTAATTCAGCTCTAAAGATCAGCTCTCAATGCACCATATCTAAAACACAATAGTAAATGTAAGACGTGCATCTCTTGGCATATACTGTGAGTCTAATCAAATAGTGGTCCATTTTTCTTCTATTTCTCATTCCTCATTCCATTTTCACTCACTTTTAGGTGAACTAAATTAGCTTGAGGTCCATTTGGACTATATAAGCAACACTTAGATACATGACATATCTTGGGTCAACTCAGCTACCCTTATTTTTCTATTTATCTCTTTCATCACTTTGTGCATACTTGTATGCCTGATTTCTAGTGACTATTTTAGTCATTAGACCTTCACATCTACATTTTCATCTATTCATATTTAATTGATGTGTTAGGTTATATAATTGAGATATGCTTTCTAATTAGCCCTATTAGGTCATAATATTTAGACCAATCATCAATCAAATAATCACTACTAGGGCAAACTTAATTATCAGTGATCAAACTTTACCCTACTAGGGAAAAATTGCTTTATCAACTAATAAAATATGCTCTACTAGGGCACATTATTATTTCCTTTCTCTAGAGAAATGCTCTCATTTTTATTTTAATTCCAAGCTATGTAGCTTTTTTCCCTCGTTATGATATTTTTTAAAGTGTGCAACTTATCTTGAGATCGATCATTCCCTAAATGTACAACTTTCATCCTATTGTGGGTGTGTTCAAAGTGTGTCACTTATATTTTGGGATTGTATCCTTCCCACTTTCACCTACCTTGGGGCCCATTATATTCTATTATATTTTTATCATTAAGAATCAATGCGTGTAAGCATTATCTCAATATGGATTTAATCTCATCCATGGGTTAATTTCAATCTCTCTCTCTTTTCAAGAGTCCATCCCTTTATTTCTTCTTGATAACTCTTTTCTTTGGAAATACATTATTTCAATCGAATATCTCACTATACCTTCTATAATAGGGACAAAATGTAGACATCCAATTCCTAACACCATTGTGTTGAAATTATCGATCTTACACAAATTTCTATGAGAATGCACAATTTAGGCCAAAATCACTTAAACATGCTAAATAGATCAAGCTTATTGTATAAAAGTGCTAATTTAGGCTAATGTATCCTTGAATGGGGCAATGCATTTTATGTGATTATTAACTTTTCTCAAATCATTTTGAGTTAAAACGACAAAAATACAATTTGATACTCTAAGCCAATGAATTCTTTTAAATTGGAAGCACATGACATGTGCATATGTTATTTCATGTTGACAATGTCCTAAATAGGGTATTGGTCTATACACAATTGACACATTTTTATTATACTTCAATCAAATTATGACCCAATAAATTTCTATTTTAACTAGTTTGATTAAGTGGACAACCAAATTCTAAAGAATTGTAGAAAAATTAATTAACCTCACTTGAGAAAATTAATCCAAATCAGGAGCTTAAGTGGAAAATCCATGAAAGATATTGAAGATGTATTAATTAAAAAATTCATTCCTAATATCTACATCATTAGGTGACATCATCTATGGGGTGGCATTCATAAGCCATATATAGAATAAATATCAGGTTTAAGGCCTCCTGTGCCTCTTTAATGCCCCTTTGTTCCAAATATTAATGGGGATATTTATGGATTGATCCTCCAAAATTGAATTTATCCATGGCCACACATCTTGATCTTAAGATGGATGGTCATGGTTGATTCTAATCATTTCCAAAAATCTATAAATACTAGGGTTCTCACTCATCTTTTGAAGCTTCTTTGGTGTAAACTTATTATACAGAATTATCTTCACAAGTCATTTTTATGTAGTGTTATTATGCTTAATTTACAATAGGATAGCTTTATTATTGGCATAACATTGATCAATTCCATGAGGCTAGTTCATTTGTGCATTGAGAGATGATGGAGTAAGACACTCATCATTGCTAAAGACATAAAACACCAAATCAAGGGGGAAATCATGTTTTGAGCTGCACTTGGAAAAGGGATGCTCTTGGGAAGGTTTGTTGGTATATTACTTCTTTTATGGATTTTAATTTTAGCTTGCCAAACCCCATTGAGGGAGTTGGCTTAGATATTTATGTTATTTATGGTTATTTGAGTTTTACTTGATTAATGCATGATCTAACTCACTTTGGATTCCATCTCTACATTATTGTATTTGAATGCTTTTTCACATTTTGAATTTTCTTCCTCTCATGTGTTCATGATTTCACTACTTCATATAATTTCACCTTTGTGCATTTGATCTTATACAATTATTGATCCTTAAGTGTGTCCCAATTAGACACAACCAACCAATCTGACACCCCCCACTCTACCATCCCATGCCCACAAACCTAAAAATAGTCACCCCTACTGCCACCAATATTTTATGCTCCATTACCCAAATGACATGTCCTAGATACCTCTAGTGTTTTCATTAACCACATTGCAATATTATAATAGAATCATTTATTTTTTAATAATAATCAGCCACCCATGTGTCTAGTCCAGCTGCCACCAACCTTGGTTTCCATTCTTGACTTGTGATTGGGCACCAACACATCACTGCCCCTTGATAAAGCCATTTTATTTATCCACAATTTTTTTTTTTTTAATTGTATACTTGAATTTTTTTAGTGGCATGTTTTAAAATTTTATTTTTTAAATCTTTTGGGTTAGGAAAGGCCAAGGATTCAAACCTTTCCCCTTCTATTGTGCACTAGATTATTTTCAAAAGGCACTTTACAGTAACTCAAAGACTAGTGGGTGGGACCCAATCTGACCCCCCACACACACACAATAATTTTTTTTATTATAATAAATGTCCTCTACTAAATTTACATGCCCAATTTATGATTTCAACCTTCATACTTACATGTTCACATTTTTTTGGACCCCACTGTTGAGCATTTTTACAGATTCACTTGTGTTTTTTCTCATATCTTGAGCATCATTTGGAGTTAAGAGGTGATTATTTTTGCATTATGAAGCTGATGTTATTCTCTTATACACAATATATTAATTTTATTGATACTTCACTTGAAATTCTAAGTTATTTTATTTCCAAAATCCTCTTTTGTGGTCTAACATTGCCCAATTTTATATGCATTTTTCTCCACACTCTGGACACCTTTTGAGGTGTTGTGTTTTTTTTTTCATTTTTAAATTAATTTATAATCAAGTGAATTTTTTTTAAAATAAATCATTATAAGTAGTCTGGGATCATTATTTTTTTATTTCACTCCTTATAAATTTCCACAAAAAAAAAAAAAAAATAGGTAGATACTTTCTTACAAAACTCTTTAGGAGTATGCCTTGTTCCTATTTTGGTGTACTTATGGTTCATGCCCTAACCTTGTGTGTAGACATTTATATTTTGGCACACTTTTATTTTATGCCATGTATCCTTCAAGGACCATTTATATCACCTTTGTTTTTTATTTGGATACTCCTTCAAAACCCCTTTCCTAGTTCCTTATCCTTTTATTGCTTGATATGACTTCCTAAATTGATGTATACACACTAATGCAAATAAATAACAACTTATAAACTGAGAGTGATATTCTCTTCTCTAAGGTTTATTAACGTTAGGAATATATTGTTAAGTTTATTGAGTAAAACAAGGTTCTAAATAATATAACCTGTTTCTCCTCACAAAACTTACAAAACATGATGCACTCATTCACATTTTAGAAATCAGTGTTGCACTGTTGTAGTATCACTTTGATCATGTGGAAACCAAAATTACTACATTTGTTCCAAATTCAATAATTAATTATAAATATATCACACATCCCTTGGATTCTCTCTTGGATTATAATATATCAATTTTTTTTTTCATATTATGATCTCGTTATACCTATACTTGTCTTTGTCGCAACTCACACTTCTGTTGATCACAATGTTGATATGATTGCCTTTGAGAAGAACAAAATTGTTTTTGTTTTATGTATTCTCTACACCATGGATTATTTTTTTTAAGTATTGGAAATCATTAATATGGAATTATGTCACCTATCCATCCTATTCATTAGATTAATTGCCATCTCATTAAATAATTAGCAAGTGTTTCCTCTTCTTTTTTGGAACCACTTTGTAATAGATTTTCACCAATTTTTATTCACTCTACACTTATATAAGACATTAAATGACAAAAATCTACTAAATTTATGAATTCTATATTTTTTTCAAACATTTTTTTTACTTTTTACTCATGTATGATATTCTTGATTTGTCTTCATTTTCTATCAGGCATGAAAGACTTGACCCTTCACTTTTACATGTGAGATGATATTGTTTATATAATACTTACAAGGCCTTTCCTTTCACTCAAGAATGATAAACTTGGGATTCTTAGATCATGAATGTGATTCCTAACACATCATCTGATTCACTTAAGCATAAGAGTCCTAAATTTGATCCATATGTTTCCATGCATGCATCATTTGTGTACATGGCACATAATCACTTACATATGTCTTCTTCCACCATTTTTGTTAATTTGGGATGGATTTATGATCATTGATAATGGTGGCATCAACACTCCTTACATAGACTATACTGACATAACTCTTCCATTATTCAATTACATCTTATACACATCATTCATACTACTTAGTAGTGCTCCTTTTTTGGAGAAAATATCATTTTGTGATGGATTCTTTGACAAATAAATTACTCCTTGTGGTGAGATTATTTTGGTGTACCCAACATATATTTGATTATTTTGTGTTCTCTTTGGATCCATGCAATGGATTTCTCAGAACTAATAGTGAGGTCATTATGGTGTATCTCTTATTTTCATGTCATCAGTTGTTCTTGAGATTTTTCATCCACCTCACCCAACTCAACATTAAGGAGGGGTTATATACTAATTTTTTGGTTGAGAAAAGATATTATATTCTATTTTATTACTTTTTGGGTCAGATCCTTATGGCACATCTCTTTTCCAGAGTGATATTTTGTTTTCTTTATACATGGGTACCTCATCAAGCCTAGTGTAGGGACTCATTTCAAAGCTTTAGCCTTGATTTCATACATGCTTCCTAAGTTACACTTAAGTTGGGGAATTGGTGTAAATTTATAATTCAATCATAATATTACTTAGTGAGTAAGTAATTTTCCTAGGATTTCTTATTTTTCTATTTATAAAATAATCATATTAGGACGTATCAACTTGCAGTAAAGTCCAAGTTACATGCCAAAGTTTACTTTAATCATTCACTTGTAACCAATTGAATTTATGCAACCACCTATATTAATGAAACCACTTATGTTTATGAGGCCTTTCATGCTCTATAAAATCAATGCTCTTACTCACTCTCACATTACATTAGTGTGATATAACGAATAGATTGTGAGAGGTTATTTGTATTGTTCAGTCCCTACCTTTGTGTAGTGTTAATACATTATGAGTGGTACATTTTTGTATCTAATATTTTTGTCTCATTAATTTTCATGATGTCATTTATGTCTAATATTAATGTGCTTGATCATGGTTAGTCAATAAATTTAATACTTGTATGCAATCCCTTGGCCTTATGTGTGAACTTATGTGTTATTGCATGTACTTCATTGTGTGTGTCATAGCCATGATATTTTTTATCAATATTACAATTTTTTTTAGTTTTTGGGTGATATGATTCACATCATGCACCTCTACTTGTGTATAGTGTCATGATCTAGATCATGCAACTTTCTTTTATAGTCTTACTAAGTATATTCATTATTGTTGATTCCTATTGCATGCCTAATTATTATACACATCTTAACAAGTCACTTATATTTCTTACATTATGTAGGTTTCATACATACGTTGATGAGATATTCATCACTATGAAGACATATTCTCCACATGTTAACATGATTATGCATACTTACGTCTTTATACATAAACATGATATAGTTAACTCTTTCTTTTGAGATGAATGAATTGCAGCCTAGCTCCCTCACCTCAAAAGGGGGCATATTGGTGGGATTTCATAGATACTTAAGCTTTCATGAGCATAAAATAAATATTTTATCACAAATTATATAGATTTCATACACACACACACACATCCAAATCTGATATTTGAACCACTCTGAAATCTATATAATTTGTCATAAAATATGTATTTTATGTTCATGGAAGCTGAAGTCTCTATGAAATCCAACCAATATTCCCCATTTTTAGGTGAGGGAGGTACCTTTTTTACATGCCATGAGTTACATATTTTCAAATATGCACCTATTCGAATATATTTGGGGGAATATACAAGGCATATGAACTCATTTTATAGGACACGAGATATATGCTTTTAGATTTTTCAAATATGAAACACAAATAGAATATAGATGTTGGGAATTCTATATCATATTGGCACCGAGTAGTGAAAATTATGGGGCATGAAGTTGGTTCATGGAAACATATTATCAAAATTTACAATGTTAGCACTGAGTATGGGGCATGAAGCTTGTTCATGCATATTAACACTTTTCAATTTACATTTTCTGAGCACGTTCTATGCTACCTAGAAATCAACACCCTTGAATCTATAAGTTTATCTACATTAGTTGATTAATGTTTAAATGAGTATTTTGGTTATGATCCATCACCCTCAATGGCCTTGGCATTACTCTACAAGCCCAATATGTGGTTTCCACCTTCCATTTTGGGGTTGAAAGATAAGGGGAAAATTAGTTACATGGGTTAGTGTGATTCATGTTTCTACAATGCTCAATGTCCTTGGCACTACTCCCTTTACTTTTCCAATGAGTTTTTGGGCATTTGCCTTCCCAATCCATGGCCTCACCTTAGTTACACAAAATTTGGGATTGATAAACCCTAATTCTCAAAAGGGTTTGATAAAAACAACTGATCTCCAATGACTTAACAAGGAAGCACCGTTTCCTACAAGTTGCAGTTCAACATAGTTCACCCACCTATAGGTGTACTCTTTCCTTGATCTTGAATTTCAAGTTTTAATGTATGTATTTTCATATTGCATACATTGGATATTGATTTATAAATTTTCATTTTAGGTTTACTCAGATCAAGTTACATGTTTTGAGCATCCCCTAAAGATAAAATGTGGTATACACACTCAAATACATATCTGTATCCTTTTAATTTAGTATTTATATTGCATTTAAATATTATAATGAAAGGGGGATATTTGTAGATGCTAAAATATGGTTATTGATACTTATAAATGTCATTTTTTATTTACATTCATCCTTCATGACTTTACACACATACATGACTCTCATTCACCATTCTCTCACATCCAAATACCTTTAGCAGGTTTAACCCTCCCAAGTTTCTACCAGTCACATACTAGAATTCTTATAGTATGTGTCAAACTAGTTATTTATCCTACTCAAACATCTCTATCATCAATCAATGTTCATGTCTCTTAGATTGTAACATCAGACTCAAAACATATCATGTAAAGGTACCACTTGAATTTGATGATTTTGTCTCATGCCAAGAAATGTTCACATTTCAAAGTTAACTAATTATTATGAGTCAACCCATACATTTTGCATGTCCATGGCATGAGAAAGTAACTAAAGAATCACATATAAATATAAAATATGTATAATCCTATTAATCATCTAGAAAAAACTTACCATGCATATTCAAACACTTGCACATTCAAGAGGACTACCCTATTCTTCCTAATCTACCAATCAATCTATAGGATTAGGGCTTGCCCAAGTCTAAAGCACTCAAGAGTCAAGAAAAAGTTCCCAATTTCTAAGTATCAATGGCTAGATTACATATTGCATCCATTTAATGAGTATTATTTCACACACTCACCTAATGAGTAAAACTACATGTGATTTGACTTCCCTCTTCAGAATGTTAAATATGTGGGTAGTGCTCAACCAGTCAATGAGAGTGGTTGGAGTCATTTTAACCCATGTTTATTCCCATTTTTTAGGCCTATATTTATCATTACAATTAAACTTAGGGTTTCAAGTGAAGGAGATAAATTTATGGGGGTCACGTGCACAGTCAAACCTTGATATCATACACACAAAGTGGAAAGATAAGTAGGGGCATGTGCTTATATCAAAATAAATAGATAAAATTTATAGAGACAAAACTTTCCATCTTGGAACACAATGATTGATGGTACTAACTAGAGGTTGATGTTATTGTCCAGGCACACACAAATATCTAGATCATGATCTGAGCAGCCTATAATCTATGTCTTTTTGTCTTTCATAACATCTTATTGTAATCTTATTCCTACTCAATATAGTGAAATGCTAAATATATTACCCTTTGTTATACTTTATATAATTAAAAAGTTAAAAGTGCCAAATCGCTTTCAAACTTTTACATTCATATTTATATTTTATTGTATATCTTTGTAATTTGAATTTATATACACAATTATATCTTATTAGAGATCTATTGGTCATATTAAAAAAAAATAAAGTAAAACACAAGACATTCAAATCTATATTTTAATATGCTTAGAGATTCAATTCTCAACATTATTACATACACAGTTATTATAGTTTTCCAAACTTATATTAACTTTAACTCAAATATAATCATATCAATAGTGAAAACTACCTATAGACACAACTCTCAATTATTTACTTTTTATTTGCATACATACTTATTATGAATAGCTTAATTAATACCAACCTAAGCTCATACCCATTCAAATACTTATTAAACATGTCTTACATACACCATTATCAATGTTTCAAGAGTCACACACAGTATAAATAGATAAACTCATACTAGATCTATACAATAGCCATATAAATCCATGTTGAAACTAGGCTACAAGCACATCTTCCAATACATTTAATTAAACTACATAGTACATAAAAATATTTAGCTAATATATTAGCTAAATTGAAACCATTAGATAAATGACTATATACATAAATTTAATAAATGGTGTAGTATAAATTTATTTAATCTATTCAATTTACAACTCTCAATTATTTACTTTTTATTTGCATCCATACTTATTATGAATGGCTTAATTAATACCAACGTAAGCTCATACCCATTCAAATACTTATTAAACATGTCTTACATACACCATTATCAATGTTTCAAGAGTCACACACAGTATAAATAGATAAACTCATACTAGATCTATACCATAGCCATATAAATCCATGTTGAAACTAGGCTACAAGCACATCTTCCATTACATTTAATTAAACTACATAGTACATAAAAATATTTAGCTAATATATTAGCTAAATTGAAACCATTAGATAAATGACTATATACATAAATTTAATAAATAGTGTAGTATAAATTTGTTTAATCTATTCAATTTGTTGACTATTTTAAGAATTAATATATTTGGTAGGGTAATATCAAATTTATAGATGAAATCTACATTGATTGGTAAAGTCTGAGCATTTATCAAGATGAGGTCTTAGGTTTAATCCTCATTAGTTTGTCCACTTACGATGGTGATAATCTGACCAAAGTTCTTGCATGATGTCAGTGTAGTCCAACTAATGTCCCTGAGACAACATTCCTAAGTATTCATCAGCTATACAAAGGTGGTATGAAACCTAGGCACTAGCTTTACAAAGGTAGTATGAAACTTGAGCTCCTAGTGGTTTGCATTTATACCAGTCCATGATTTAAAAGATAGTGGGAGACTATCCTCAGATTATAAAATACAATGATCCTCCAAAATTCAAAAAAAATATCAAATTTATAGATTAAAATGGGTAAAATAATTTTAAATAAAAATACTTCAAAATGAATGGGAGTAAAATGCAAAGATACTCAAATTTATATTGATGCCAAAAATAGTAAAAAAAGTGAATATAATTTACAATCATTAACAAAACACTTTTCATGTCCCTTAACACCCGTCATCTATGAATTGTTTTTCATGGAATGTTCAGGGTCTCACAGACCCAAAATGCAAGTTTGTTGTGCATGATTTCAAAAGGAAGTTTCTTGAGATGGACATTCTCTATCTACAGGAAGTCAAGGAGGTAGATTTATTATTGATGAATATCAATAATTCCATTTGGAATGATAGTATCATTCTTCATAGCAACCATGCCACAAGACATGGAGAGTGATCACTTTCATTTCTCTAAGTTGGTAGCTGCACTTAGTGCATTTTGGAGTGGACCCCACCAACTAGTTAGTATGGGCTCTTTTTAGCATTCAAAGCCATTATTTTGGCTTTATTAATATTTATGCCTTGAATGATGCTTTGGAGTATACCTATTTATGGTGATGGATAGTTAATGATCTCCTCAATGCCCATTGGGTATTATGTGGTGACTTTAATATGGTGACATCTCTTAAGGACAAGTTGGGCCACCTACCTATGAGGTGGGTAGTTGGTGAAAGGGAGGTATGTTTTTATATGTGCACTAAATGGGGCCTTTATGACCCCAATTTAACCCACCAGCCTACAGATGGATTTTAGTACACCCAGAGTAATTTTAGGGAAGGCCCCACTCAAATTTTGAAAGCATCTATACATGGTAATGATGTCCACCCAACTATATCTCTCTTTTTATAATGGTTTTTTTCCTCCAATGTAGATGCTACAAAATTTTGAGCTTTCTAATCGCTCCTTTATTCAATTATAAGTGACATGGCAGTTTATGAAACCCAAAGTCCAAAAAATGCAATTCTTCTTTAACACCTCCTTGCTCGAGTATAGGTCCATGATAGAACACATTAGGAGAGTTTGGAATTTAGATCCATGCCCTTCCCCAGAATCTATTTGGATTCTTTGGTGGGATTATTCCATCATAAGAACCTCTCACTATCTATGGATCTATGGCCACTAGCTTGCCAAAATTTGGAGACACTCGTACTCTACTACTTCCTTTAAGCTAAGCCATGCAGATCTAGCCCTGGAAAAAGATCCCTTTGATGAGATCTTATAGGTGAGAGTTTATTCCTTATAGTACCATATTCAAATTGTAGATAAAAAAATACCTAAGGAGCTCAAATCAAAGCCAAACTTCATTGGCTTAAGATAAGGGATAAAGCTTCTAAGGAGTTATTCCAAATGTTGCAAGCCAAATCTTGAAGTAGCAGATATAAGTCATTTTTGAGGTTAAAAACAAACTCATAGAGATTCCACTAATAGTGTAAGCTTTTGTCTACCAATATCAATAAGTTTTCAAAGCTCAAGCATCCTCAACTAAGTGTGAATCTACCCTTTAGTAATGCCTTTTAGTGGTGTCATGTAAATTCACTCCCACCCAAGAGGCGATTTGTGACAGGCCCCTCTTTTTTGAGGACATGAATCAAGTAGTGTCTCACATGGCTAATGACAAATCCCATGGCATTGATGGCTTCCTCTATGAATTTTATAAAATTATTTGAGACCTTGTAGGTAGTGACTTACATAAGGTTTATCAAGAAGTATTTTACAATCATTATCTAGGTACCAATATAAATAAAAGAAATATCAAATTCATACCTAAGCAAGGAAATCTTGAGTTGATCTATAACTAGCATCCCATCACCCTCCTGAATGTTTCTTATAAGATAATTTCCAAGGCTCTAAAAATTTAGCTATGTAATATGCTACCTCTCATTATGCATCCAAAATAAACTAGTTTAATCAGAAGCCATTATATTTTGGATAACTTCATTTCCATTTGGAAAGGCATAGATTGGGCCAAATAGTCTAAGCAATAAGCTATGTTCATCAACATTGATTTTGAAAAATCCTATGATCATATCAAATGGTCTTTTATTCTAGCCATGTTTTGAGCCCTAGGATTTGGACCTATATTCATCCAAACCATTCATATGCTTTTATCTTATGCCTCGATTGTTCTCTCCATTCATGGAGTCACCTCTGAGCAATTTGGATTTTTCTATTCTAATCATCAAGGTATCCCCTTGGATCCCACCCTGTATGTGCTTGAAGCTGAGGGTTTTGGATATCTTCTTAACAATGCCCAAGCTATGGGCCTTGTTAAAGGAATTTATCTCCCTCCTAATGTCATGAAACCACATGAATATATGTAACTTCTCAATGGCCACTTTGTGAGTGACTCCTTCCTTACTCTCATTGAGGATCAAACCATTGTGGACAATGCCTTGAAGTGTCTCGACACCTTCTGCCTAGCCTCTAGCTCTAGCATCCAATGGTAGAAAACTCATTACTATAAATAATCTTACCTCTCTCTGCCAGTGTGGGCTGCTAAATTTAGTTGGAAGTGGATCCAACATGATGAAATCTTTAAATTTTATGGCATCCCCTTTATTTTTTATGCCTCACCACCTTTTTTGTGTAAATATCTTGTTGATAGAGATGCTAAAAAGATAATATTATAGGTGACCAAGTCTCTTTCATTAGCAGTAAAATTTCAAATCTACTCAAAAAATTTTACATCCACCCATGTGTATTACTCATCATATTGGGTGCCTTTCAAAACATCTTACCATAAGCTATAAAAGTTTCTTAGAGATTTATTTTGGGCCAATTCCCTATAGGGTAAAGGATTCCATAGGGTGGATTGGGAATATTTTCGCCTCATGTGTGATACTGGAGGGATGGGGCTCATCAACATATCTTGGCAAGGAATTGCCTTACGTACCAAATGGATTATATGGGCCATTGAGGTTCAAGAAGCTTGGAAGGTGTTATTCAGACATTATATATCCTTATGCTTGATTAAGGATAAGAAGGCCTAAAAAGGGCTTGGTTCCCTAATTTAATCTTCATTTAGTCTCATATCCAAATCATTGGTCCTTTTGTGGCTAGAAGCATATGGAAGGCCTGAGAAAATATTAAACCATGGCTACTCTAAAATGGCTTTGATTTCTAGACTAGGCTCTCTACCAACTCCCATTCTCTCTGATGGTCACCCATTTTCTCCCACAATGAGATGCCCCTAGTAGAGGTCCCTTGGGTCAATGGTCTCAAGCTCTACCACAAAGGAATTCATACTATCCAAGATATTTTTTTTAGGCAATCTCACTCTTAGTTATCTTGGGAGGAGGTGAAAGCTAAATTTTGGCTAGCCAATACATACTAGGAGTCTTATCAAGAAATCCTCAATGTCATCTAATATTCCATGCTCCATAAAATCTCTGTCCATTCCACTTGGCCATGTTGGAAGGATTGGAAATGGTATGTCGATACCCTTTTCATAATTACACCCCTTGGCTTGGCTATGCATAGCTCACCCCCCATTTGCCCATGGTTGATAAGTTTAATGCTCAGTGGGCGCTGTAATCATATGTTAAAATTTGGAACTTTTTCTTCAACATAGTTTGGGGGACTTGCATAGAGCCCAAGCTTGCTCATTTCACTTGGTGTATACTATACCAAAGCTTGCCTATTTTTAGAAGACTCATCCAACTTGGAGTCCACCTACCTACTTACCCCTTCTATGGCCACCTTAAGATGCTTCCTCATCTCTTCTAGTTCTATTCCAAAGCTCAAAGGGTTTGGACTTAGATCCATGATCATTTTATGCCTTTACAACCTAGATTCTTCCTATGGCAGCATATACTCCTTGGAGACAAACCTACGATGCCCTTCAAGTATACACAAGTCTGGCATAATTTTAGAGTGGAGATTCTCTTCTAGATTTGGAAAAAAAGAAATAATTCTTTGTTTAATCATTCTTTTATTGATTATAGTGTATCTTCTTTACATAAATATTTTATCATCTTCAATGTTCTTTTGTAGAATCAAGTCCAAACCAATAAAGTGGCTATGGAGCTTGGGCATTCTCCTCCTAGGAAGATGATCCTTGTGCTATGGCTTGAATTTTTCCCTCTCCACCCCAGGATCCCAAATTGGATGATAGAGTACCTCTACCACCTCATGATGGTCATCATCATAGTCATTCCAAGTGTCACTTTCATAATGGTACCTTGTAACAATATGTTTCCCCTCCTGGGCAAAAGTGAGGGTAGCATCCACCACCTCCTTCCCCTACTAGGTAGGATGGATAGGGTACTCCTCCTCCACACACATATTCTTGGAGGGTACCACCTAGAGTCCAAATGGATGTGCTAGATAATTTCCCCAAGATTTCTTTGGCTATTTTGCCCATGTGGACATAAGCAAAAGATGATGACACAGACACTACCTAAGTAACTGGCTAGGATCCTATTCTAGATGGTAATGACTTGCCAAGATTATTGATCTAAAACTCAAAAAGGATTTGGTTGAAATATAATTCAAGAAACAATAACAACACAATTCAAATAATGCTATCTCTGAGAAGAGATGTTTTATTGATCAAATTTGTAGACCCAAACATATGCCTATCTCTGAGAAGAGATGTCTAATTTCCATTTCAGGTTACATATTCATTTATACATGTTTTTAAGTTGGGATGAAGATGTGTAAGGTCACCAATATTGAGGAAGATCAAGTGGTTTGACTTTCATGATTTACAACAATACAAAATTTGAGGAATTACTATTTTTAGAAACTTATTATTTTTAGACTGCACTACTAAAATTGAAATTTGGGGTACTTCCATTAGGTTTTCTAAGGTAAAAATCCATTAAGCATAGATCCATTCCATATCACTACATTCTCCACATTCTTAGCTTTCCAACAGTTCAAACGGTGAGTCAATTAGAGCTACGGTGCAAAAGTTATGACTCTTGAAAGTTTTGTCATCAATTGGGGTGGACCCATCACCTGAATTATCGCTCGAATTGTTGCCCGGATCACCTAGGCTAGAGTCCTGATGATATAGATACTCTACCTTATGACCTTGCTCTTATTGTATAAAATTTCTCTTTTTTAATGACTCTATGACTTGTTTCTAGGCTCTGCTTAGATTTTGATACTTGTGATTTTGCTCCTAAGCTTTGCTTGGTGTGACATGGTGTCCTTTCATACCACTTTTATTTTTTTGTGAATTATTTATATATTTCTATTTAGTTAATATATGGATATATTTCATCAAAATATATATATATATATATATATATATATATATTTTGATGAAATATATCCATATATTAACTAAATAGAAATATATAAATAATTCACAAAAAAATAAAAGTGGATATATATATATATATATATATATATATATATAAGTTTTAGTAATTAATCAATTTATGTAACATAGAGGAGTGTATCTCTTTTGATTTCATTTAGGAGAATATGAATTTAATTATAATAATTGATTTAGAAGAGTGAGTACTAAAAATATAAGTATTAGAAAAACTTATTTTTCCAAAAATAAAATGGAAGAAAATTTAAATAAGTTTTATCATATTTAAATTAGTAATAAATATGTAAAATATGTATTTTATTTAATTATAAATATTTAAAATTATTAAAATTAAAAATTAATATTTTTTTTAAATCAAAAAATTTAATAAAAAATATTAATATATCAATGGTGGAGTAATCAAGATATCATGCATTGTATCATCAAATATCATTTTGATTATGATGATGATGCTTAACCTAAGTATTTATAAGGGAGAGTACCCAATAGTTGAGTGGGGTCCAATACTTGAGAGGGTAGTTCAGGTTATGGGGCCTAACTCTAGAACATATTTTGTATTAAAAGTAGATGAATTTTTTATTAATTACAAATAACTTTGCACCCAATACTTGAACATTGGTATTCTGCAAGAATTCTTTAAATTTTTTGAACTAGAACACAAGATATTGTACTTTATTAGTACATAATATCTTAAATACTAATAACTCTATTTAGTATTTACATGGATAAATAAAAATATTGAGTTGACTAATATAAAGTATATATTACTTTTGAAATACAGTATATCATTTCACTTACTATCACGAGGCATAATCCTATCAAGTGAATACAATAATATGTATAAACTTGTAAAATTTATTGTCATTTTTCATATCTAATGCCTAGCTATACATCCCACTATCTTATATTATTTATTTCTCCTTGATCATTCATTATCTCTCTAGTCCTATTCAAGTCCCTACATAGTTTAACAAAAATGTGTAAGGCTCACCATATTTTTAAATTTTATATTCAAAACTTTTGAAGAATAACTGAATACTAATCTATATATTACAACCTTTTATTTAAATATGAGATTTATTTAAATAATTAGTCCATATAAATGTGAATTTTCTTTAAATAATTAGTCATTGGAATTTTTTTAGACATCCTTATTTACAAGTGAGGTTTTTTATAACTCACTAAGGCTATGAATCAGTAGTCACTGTAGTTTAATTCAGTATATTCAATCTATGAATCATTTGGAATAAGTAATTATTTAATCCAATTGAAAAACAATACTTATTAAAACTAAGGGAGAGGAACCAATAGTCATGATATCTAACTTAGTGCATACGTGGAGCCTAAACCATGTCACATCAATGCATGAAATTTATGCGGATTGATAGCTTGATGAATCTACCTCTTGATTATATATTTCAGCTTGATTTTACTTTTTCATCTCATGACGTGTCTATATAGACTTGGTGTTTCGATCCCCCTATAAGATGCCCTTATGGGGCCATTTTGGAGTTCCCACCGACCCCTGGACATGCCATGGCCAAAAAAAATCAATTGGGGGCCAATACAAGGGGAATAGATTATTCTTTCAAAACCTTCAACTCTTGGATTTTATTTGGCCATGAATGCTTATAGGTGATTTTTTTTGGAAGGAAGGGTTTTTTTTAGTATTCATAGTTATTTTATTTTGAGTTCTATAGAAATGGTGAACTGTGTGCAGGTCTTGGACTTTGAGTGTTTGTTATTTTAAAAAAAAATCTCTCAATATGTGAATCATTGTGTGAATTCTTAAACTATGGTGATTTTAGTTTAATTCAGTGTTTTTGATGTGGAGCATACACTCCCAAATAATCAAATGACCACACCAAAAATGGGGAGTTCAAACTCCATTTAATAGCATGCAACAAGTAGAATGTAAACATCCTACTTAAGGTGGCAAACCATTTATGTCTCACCATCCTATGTTTATGACCCACCACCTCACAAATCTAGATAGTAAGGCCAAATGTCAAGGTTCACAAAATGGTTAAAATAATTTCATGCCTATATTTATAATTGATAAATAACTCATTTAGTATCAAAATTTGCATTACGTGGAGGGGAAGAGTATAAGGTGGTTTGTTAATCGAAGCCATAACAGTTCTCATGCACTATTAGGAGCATGAAATCCACCCTATAGTAATGGGTTATCTTTACAAAATCATTTCTTATAGGGTGACTTTTAGTGCTTCAAATAGTTAACAAGATAATATTCTAACCCAAGCAGATGAAGGCAATCAAGAAATTGCCATTAGTTTTCCACAAAATGTCAAAGAAATAAACTTATAATATTAAAAAAACCATTCATTTCAATCCATCAGGGAAATTATACTCATTCAGTGTGATCCATAGATTGACTACACTAAATTAAATTATAGTTACTACATAACAAGATCAAAGATATCAGGGAAAAAGCACAAAGATAGTAGGAAAACACAAAGACTACATGCATAACTTAGGTTAAGCATAGGATGGGAAGGTGTAAATGATTTGTCACCTCACCCTAATTGCATGCATAGCATCAAATGAACACTATATGATCAATATTTAATGGGTATTGAGTACCACTAGTAGAAGATTAAGATAGGAATCCCAACATATCAACATATCATTTCTGAAACCCTCCATCTCCTCTTCCCTGCTCATATATTGTATGCAAATGTGGATGAACATGTTAGACAGTCATGGTGAATTACCCAGGTGATTTTGAAATGAATGTGAGGTAGTGGGTCATAAACGCAAGATGATGAGACATAAATGGTCATAAACACAATGTGGTTTGACATTTAGTGATGAACCACCATATATAAGAGGGTTAAAACTTCCATTGAAGTTTCAAGACAAAACTAATCCTTCCAAAAAACCATCATAGAAAATAGGGTTAAGAGTGACATTTAACATGTCTTAATTGACAGAATGGCCAAAAAAAATTACTTATTTTTTATAGACATTCTAAGTCATATTAACATTTTGAAAACCAAATGGCTCACAGCCTTAGTGAGGTGTAAAAAACCTCACCTATAAGCAATGATGGTAAGCGAGTGTAAGCATTCATGCTATTACTACTACTCTTACTAGTGTATTATCTCTGAAACCCTCCATCTCCTCTTCCCTACGCATGCAATGTACATGAATTGGGACAAACATGGTATAAGGTCAGGGTGAAATACCTAAGTGTCAGGAAAATGAATGGGAGGCAAATGGTCATAAACATAAGGTGGATGGAAATTTAGCACCAAACCACCACAAAAAAGAGAGACAAGACTTCCACTGAAGGACTACACTAAATTTAACATGTCTTAATCGATAGAATGAACATACAAAATTACTAAAAAAATTCTTATAGACATTCAAAGGCATATTAAAATTTTGAAAACCAAATATCTCATAGCCTTAGTCAAGTGTAAAAAAACTCACATTTAAGAAGCGATCCCAAGTGAGTTTAAGTGTTCATGATTTTATTGCTACTCTTACCAATGTATTATCTATAAAACCCTCCATCTCTTATTCCTTGCTCATGCAATATATGTGAATTGGAATGAACATGTTAGAAGATCATGGTGAAATACCCAAGCATTAATGAAATTAATGGGAGTTGTGGGACATAAATTCAAGATGATGAGACATAAATGCTCTACCACCTCGAATGCAGTGTCTACACACCATGAGTTGTGCACTATTAATTAAAGTTTAAACTTCCCACTTTTGGTGTGGTCATTTTATTTTTTAAGGATTTTGTTCCCCACTATTTTCACCCAATTGGTTTTTTTTTCCATGGCATGCCTAGGGTTTAGTGAACCTCCAAAATGACCCAATAAGGACCTCTTACATGGGGATTGAAACCTTGGGTCTATATAGATATGTCATAAGGTGAAAATATAGAATTGAGAAGTAGACTCATTTAGCTATCCATCGACATAAATTTTAAGGTTGATGTGGCATGGTTTAGGATCCACGCATGCACGAAGTTAGGACACATGACTATTGGTTCCTCTCCCTTATACATAAATACAACCATCACATGGTTTTTTTTTAAGAAATTATTTTTGCAAAAGCATTAAGATAAGAAATCTTATTTTTGGAAATTTAACAAGTTTGACGTCAACTCACACACACTGACTATTGGGATGGAAGGAATTGATGTAATATCTCCAAATAAATATCATAATGATTATTTACCCAAACACGTTTTTAGGCATATGGCACATGTAAATGTATCATGGAATATTGTTTCCAAATAAAGAAGGTTATACCATAGTACATGAATCATTATTTTGTGAACATGCATCCTCAAATAAAATATACCTTTTGTTGTATTCAATGTTGGCTTTATTCTAAGAAAACCTAATATTTGTAAATGTGGGAAAAAAATCAAATTTAAATCTCTAGCCCACTCTAATGGTTTTTTGTAGGATTTTTTTAGTCTAAGAGCGTCTAACATAGGATCTGACTAGGATGATGACTTTAATGGTTGGGAAAATGAATTTGTTTAGTTTGTTGATAAAATAGAAGCATAAACAAAGCCCCATTTGGCTTCCAACATCAACAATTGTAGAGATAATTTATCATTATCGACTTTTGAATTTGGATCTAGGATGCTAAGAGGGTTATTAAACCATGGGTTAGCGAAGGTGTAAAGCAAAAGGTATGTTGATCCTCCTAAATCTATGAGAAAGTCCAAAGTTATTTCCTTATTCCAACCCTCTATGCCTATACCACCAATAGGTTTAAATCAGTCTTCCCATAGAGTTAATGGACTTGTGTCTGCTAGTTGGGATGTTACAAATCATGAGCAACAACTTAAGTAGTCTGAAATTGGTTGAATGACTAATAATGGTGGTCTTGCTTCCCCCCTTCACCTGCATAGCAGACTAGATAACCCCAATATGTCATTTCCTCTACTAAGGAACCATATCAAAGATGGGTCTTTACTAACTACACAAATGTGGGGAATCCATTCCATTCATATAATGATTACTATAAGGCAAGGTTACCTTCTAGTTTTGATGATTGTTTTCCCTCTATAGTGGAGGTGGAAGCTAGTGTTAGGGATCTGTCATTCCCTATTTTGAGTTTTGACTCCCATTCATTCTTGTTGGATGCAATTCTAATTTCATTTTCTAAGGACATCCTAGAGGTGTATATTTTAGATCAGTCCATTCAAGATATGGACTTGAAAGTTGGTTACAAGTATCTATTTAAAAAATGTGTGGGCTCTCAAATCTTGCACTTTGACCTTATCAAATAGGGTACATCAATGTGGATTTATTTGGAAGCTCCTTCATTCACCCTTCTCAATCATGGTTTTTTATAAGTTGTGTTCTATTGTGTTTCGAATTAGGATTATGTGTGGATGACAAGCCCATGGTTCTTTGGCAGATTTGGGATATTTATCCATCCCTGGTCCCCCTTATTGACCTTAAAAATGAGATGATTTTTTCTACCCCATGTGGATTAGATTATACAATATTATACCCATTTTTAGAAAAGAGGAGCACCTTAGAATGTTGGTTAACTGGGTGAATTTTCTTTGTGTAATTGTGGACCTGTCCAAGCCTCGTAGTCACTCGATCAAGATTTATTCCCCTTGTATTTTGTGGGTACAATTTATCAAATTTAAAGGGAATCCTTCCATATGTTTTCACTATAACCTCATCAAGCATCATGTTTTTGGGTGTACCTCAAAGAATCTTCATTCAAGGTTGGTGTGGAAGAAAAAATAAAGATCTTTGGTTCAATACCTTATCTAGCACAACCATGGCATCTTCCATCATCTTTATAAGTCACTTCCCCCTTTTTCTAATGGTTCATCCCCTTCAAAAGAGGATCCTTCAAGGGTAGGGTTTGAGTTCATTAGGGATTTAAATCCTCCCCATTATTGGTGAAAAAAACTACCCTTACCCTTTCTCCAATTATGAAGCTCAAAGCTCTGATTGACTCGTCAGCTAAGAAGAAAAGAAGGATAATGGAAGCTAAAAGACTTACATCAGATGTTTATGAAATGGTAAAGGATGGATCTCAATGGCCAATGGAAGGTCTACTCTCCTATTGGGGAAGAAGAGTCCCGACCATTAGTTAATTGTATATTTCTTCTATTTTTAATTTGATGGTTGGTTTTTGGAAACTTTGGTTTTCAGTTGTGTTGTATTGAGCCTTGAGATTGATCCTTGTCTTTAGTGATATGTTTTCTTGTCCTTTGTCTAATCTCTAGCTAGTTTATAGTAGAAGATTCACTAGTTTGTTGTTTATTGGTAGATTTTTGGTAGCTGGTTGTATATATTGTCTTCTTCGATGGTTGTGACCATGTAAATTTTGTAATTCCTTTGGTGTTTAGTGTTGATTTTTCTAGGCCAGGTGATGGTTTATATATTTTCATTATTGAGTTATGAGACCCCATCAAAACCCTCTTATTCACCCTTATCAAAAAAAATGTTGGCTTTATTCTAATTATTATATTAGAATATTCCATGATAACATGAAAGGGAATATTCTTTAATTTTTGGGTGGTAAACTTTAGAATTATTATAGGGATATGTTTTATCAAAGGCTCTCATTGGCTAAAGCTAAAAAATTATTTGTTCAAGTGAAACCTATAGTACCATACCTTAGCAAATATTAAAAAAGACCCATCCATGTCTAGAGGGTCTAATTTTAATTTGTCTAAAGATAAAGTTGGCATGGTAATGTCTCATGTTTCCCTATTCTGATCAATCCTATAAGCCCCTAAAAATTGTCTTGTTTCTAAATTCCTATCTAAAAATAATCTTTTTTTACTTTTGGGTAGTGCTTGGAATATGATGAAAATAGAAAATTTTGTGATCTCCATCCTCAAATGGTCGGTATTAAAATTATTGTTAGTGGAAGGTTTGAATGCTTCTAAATCAAAAAAAGAAAACAACAACATGATGGTCTACATGTATATCAGTAGCTTGAACATGGTGGAATTTGGAGTGGTGGACCTCCTTGGACTCCTTATTGATTTCCTTCATGTGGGAGCCACCATCAACAACTTCAGTAATACTTGGAAAGAAGGTTAGGTTTCTTTATTTTGGAGGCTTTGGATCAGAATTCATAGTTTCCTCTCTTTCTTCTTAGCCTTGTTTCTCAACTTTGACCACACTTTAGTATTTTTCTCATTTTCTATTTATGGTGTATAACCTTTTAGTGTAGTCTTGTTTGTAATAGTTTTTGGTTATGTTGGCATATTTTTCTAATGTCTAGTTCGTAATGTTCAATCTTTCTCTGATGAACACAAGTGAGGGCCCTTCACTTATTTATAATATAAAAAATATATAAAGTGATATCAATTTTGAGGTGCCTAACTTGAATTTTATAAAACCCATATTGATTAAAGACTACATTATCTTATCTATGAATTTTTTACTAGTTAGTGATAGATGGCCTCAATTTATCTACACCATGCATCAAGTTTGGAAAAAATCTAGAAAAAATAGGCTCCAAACTCCCCTATATGCCTAAAATATTATGATTTTTTAATCATTTTCTCAAACTAATAATAAAAACTCCTAAATGATGATCAAATGGACATCAAATTTAAGGTCAAAACTTCCCAATGACAGTCAATTAACACTAAATTTAATGTCAACCATTTTTATTGACATTAGAGTAATAATTCATTGCTTTACAAGGCTTACATATATCATATATAAAGAATAATGTATATATATTATATGTACATGTTAAAAATGATGGTAAAACTAGAACAAACTTCATATATATATATATATATATATATATATATATATATATATATATATATATATATATTGTTGAGAGATATCAATCTTGAGGTTCTTATCTTAGATTTATCGCATGCGATAATGATTAATGAATCCATTACTTTATTAACAGATTTTCTATTGATTGGTGATAGATGATCTTGATCTAGTTGCACCATTATATTATTCTAATACATATGAAAATATTTAATATAAAATATTAAAATATTGTTGTATTAAATTGTGAGCTCCCGTCAAAACTCTCACCTTTACCCGAATCAAAAAATATTAAAATATTTATAAAGGAATACTCCACTAAATATAAATAATTTATAAATGGCTAATGATTCATTTAAAATATATATTAAAAATTGAAGCTATATTTATATCTCACAATTCTAAATAATGTTTTGATAATTGATATATTGATTTAAACTTTGTCGATGTCACTGATAAACAATGTTATAAGATGCATTGCCTTTTAAAGGATAAATTCTCATAATAATTGTTCTTTAGTGAGTTTATTATATCATTATTAATTGGACTTTTAGAGTATCTTTTTTTTAAATTAAAACCTAATTTCATTGGAAAAAAGTATTTATATTGCATGCAATATATCCTTGTCAAGTACCTTTGTGTGCACCTTCTCAAACTAAATGAGTAAAAATATATGTAAATACAAAAATAAATAAAAACATACATCTAAATTAGTGGGTCTTTTTAGCTAAGCAGCCACAAATAATACCTTCAAACATATCAAAAAAAATGCATATACATTTTTTAACCAAAAACAATTTCAAATATACATAAATCAACAATTAAAAAATATTTTTTAAACATACATTTTTCCATCCAACTACATCTATCAATGATACTTCACTAAAAGGCCTTTAAAAATATCATTATTCATTCAATTGTCTCTATTAATGATAGGTCTGCCAAGAGCCTTTTAAAGACACCATTTTCAATTTAATTGTGCTAATTAATGACAAGTATATGCAATAAACATGTAATAATTATAAGCCTCATTAAAAATACATAAATAAATATTACAATACTTTTAAATAAGTTAAATCCCTTTCAAAAAAATAATTAATTTAAAATAAAAATTATTTAATAATAAACATTTTACATTTTATTTTTCATTTAAATTTAACCTTTACATTAGATAATCAAAACTCTTGATCTACATCAAACCATTCCATATAATTGGAAACAAATATAGGAATCACATATAAATTCAATACATATAAGTGATTCTTATAAATTATTTTCAAATCACTTAAAGTTGTTCATTCAAATTGTATTCTTATAAGATCTCAAATCTAAAATTTCTATCTTTTGAAATATTTAGTGTTGCATACTATCATAGAGTCAAAGAATAACCATTTTGAAATATTTAGTGTTATATTGATATAAGTTCTCCTTACTATGTTTCCAAATTGTTATAGTGTTACATATTTTCATAAGATGTTATTGTATTCATTTTGACATTCTCCATGATCATATACATTTTCACAACATTCTAATTATTAACTTTTTTTTACTTCAATTAAGAACACATATATTATCGTGACTATAAGTATTTATTTTTAGAAGCATGTAAGAATTTATTTCTAAATTACATAGATAATGCATATATTGTTGTGACCATAAATATTTATTTTTGGAAGTGTATAATAATTTATTTGTAAATTACATACATCATAAATGATGTATGTGAAGAAAAACTATGAAAAATAGTGATTTTGAACCTTTTTTTAAGTTGTAAGATACTAACAAAGTTGTAGTAGTGTAGGTTTTACAACCATTAGCATTGTAGGATAGATGTTTATTAACAAATGTGTAGTAGTGTAGGTTTGACACTTATGAGCATTTTCGTTTAGAGCTTTCCTATTTTTTTATCTTTGTTATAATAGATTTGAAGTTTGTAAAATATGGAAGGATGACATGTATCATTAACAAAGTTGTAGTAGTGTAGGTTTTACACTTATTAGCATTTTCGTTTAGAGTTTTCCTTTTGTTTGTCTTTATTATAATAATTTTGAAGTTACTAAAATATGGAGATATGACATGTATTATTAAATTTTATTATATCATTATAATATTTGGAGCAAGTTTTAACATTTGAATGTGGAAAATTATGGGTTGACTTGAGATGAAAAAATATGAAGAATGTCAAAATTAGTTGGTCAAACTTTTAGAGTTGGAATTGATGTCAAAATTTTGTCAAACTTTTATACACATCAAAATATTATCGTGTATAAATGCATTTAAACATTTTGACTAAATTTTAATATTTTTTTCATATTTTCACCTTTTATACATCAAAATTTTGATATAAAATATGTAATTTATTTTTATTAATTTAATATATTATTTTGTCTCTAAATTATAATATCCTTTAGGTTCTTCATTCTAATTAACTCTACAAATGTTTCAAGTCGAGTGATGGCCATGTATTTATTAACTAATTCAACCAACAAATATTGTAACTATACACATCATGTCTCACATTGAAATAGTTTTGTAAAAACTCAAAAAATGTCCCCTTGGCATTTTTTTTAAACTATTAAGTACATGTTATGCAAATTTATATAACATATAAGTTAATGCTCTAAATATAGAGTTATTATATCATTATAGAAAATATCAAAACCTAGAACCCATTTTGTGCATCCTCTACAACACACATTAGTCTCATGTTTATCATGACAGGGTTTCATAGGTCTCCTTTAAATTTGATATTACATCATTCCAGTGCTTATCCTTTAGAGATCGGCATGCACATGCCAGTTTTGAAAAAAAAAAAATGAATTCAACTCACCTATAAATATATAATGATTAGGTTCATTTGATCATTAAGTAGGATCAATAAATTATTAATTCTTGGCTAGTATTCTACTCCTATTAACCTTGAAGCACTTTGTTAGAGTTATTTATACTATGTAATTTTTTATATCAAAATATATATCTGAGTGTGTTTTATACACACACACACACACACACACACACACACACACACACACACACACACATACATATACATATACATACATACATACATACATACATACATACATACAGATACATATATGCATACATATACATACATACATACATACATACATACATATATATATATATAGACATATATGCATACATACATATACATATACACCTATACATATACATATATATACATAAATACACACACACACACACATACACATATATTGAGGGGTCTAAAAAATTAGAATAAAATACTATTAGATAGAAATTAACCCTATCTATACAAACCCAAAAACCCAACTGTTATCCAATTTAGATTTGTAATTATTTAATTTCAATAAGACTAGATTTTAAGCACCCAATTATGGTAGAAGGTAAAAATGTATAAGAAACCTAAGATCTGCCTATCTCTCTCTATGTTTGATTGTGTATTTAATTAATAATTATTTACTATATTTTACATATTTTATAATATTTAATTTTAGGTAGGCGTATTTATTATCCATTTATTTTGATGAACCCAAAATAACTTACACCTCTTAAAGCTTCATCTTTGGATGAACCCACTTTGTACGTGCTACTACATCTAAATTTTTGAAATTTTTCATGCTTGATTGTGTTTGACCTCAAACCAAGCACTTATTTAATTAAAAAAAGTCTTAAAACCTTAGTGTGTTTGGATTATGTGACATGTTTTATTCATACTTTATTACATTTTATGCCACCAAAATTGAAGAATATAAGATTAAAACTAGAATAAGTGTTAGAAATAATCATATACAAATACAAATACTGTAAAAAATACCTTTGATCTAGGTGGATCCTCTAAGATCAGTTCCAGTAACATGCTAAGAACATGTTTATAGCTTTCAGTAATGATTCTTATTTCAATGGTTTGTGAAATTATAGAACAAAATCCAAAATTTTGCAATACCTTTAAGGTCACAAATCCATCTCCATTAGATGCCCAACACACCTCTACATTGGCACAACATAATTTGGGTAGATTGGATATGAAACCATCCATGCACAATCTAATATGGTTTCCACTAATGGATTCATTAGGGTCCTAGATACCTATGTGACACACCGATAAGGCCAACTCATAATGTGGGGTATACCAAGTACCATCAATATTTTTGCATCCATTTCAATAAGGGAGGATCCCCTAATATGAGTTAAGGGGGTACCCATTGTGGGGAAAAGGTTCAATTCCCCCATTTTTCAAGCCACAAAATAAATTTCAACCATCAAATTTTTATGCTAATAAGCTCAATCGATAGAAGGTAAAGAGTCATAAATGAAATCTCAATCATTTATAGTTCCATAAAGGTTATTTAATATTTCACATATATACATATGTACACATACACAAGCACACATGTGTATATGTATGTGTGTGTGTGTGTGTGTGTGTGTGTGTGTGTGTGTGTGTGTGTGTGTGTGTGTGTGTGTGTGTGTGTGTGTGTGTGTGTGTGTGTGTGTGTGTGTGTGTGTGTGTGTGTGTGTGTACATACATATATATAGATGTATACATGTGTACACACACATACATATACATGTATATACACACACACACATGTGTGTGTATATACACATACATATATATACATATATCTGTATATATGTATGTATGTATGTATTATATACATATCATATAGTATAAGATTAAAAATTATATTTCTTCCTTTAGATTATACAATGTAGAGAACACATATTAACAAAACTTTTAGTTCTAGTTCTATTATTTTCTTTATTACGAATCTTGTTTATAGGTTAACAAGATTGTCACTAATTGACGGTCATATAATATTCTCATTTTTTCTTAATATATTTTTTCTAACTCTTTTTTAATCTCTCGCTCTCTCCTATGTTTCTCATTCCTCTCTTCTATCTTAGTGTTCTCATAGTATAATATTTTATTTTGTTCTTTCAATCTCATTACTTTACTCTAATATTTTATCTCTCTTATTCTCTTTACCAATCTCCTTTTTATCATTTTTCTACCTCTACATATTATTTTATTTAACCCCCAACTGTTAAACTAGATTTATCCATAAATCACATCCTTATAGGATTACCCCTCTTTACTCATTCCATCTCTTTGGTGTTTGGGATCCTAAGTAAATTTATCATTACTTCCTATAACCCCTTCTATGATAAAGAGCATATGGAGGTGAGTTGTCACGCTTTCTATAAATATCCTTATGACTTATTCTAATAACTCAACCTTCTTTACATCAACACTAGTCCAACCTTGGATAGCTAAATTTATAATAAATGAATCTAAGGTTGTTTCAAACAAATATTAAATGGCCTTTGTCCAAGGTTCATCTATTCACTAAAGTTTTTGGAGTTTCTCTACTGAGCACTCAATATATTTTTGCATCTAATATCTACTTGATTTAGTTTCCTCTTCTTGCCTAAGAATCTAAGGCCAGATCAAGTTTGGGAATAAACACTAAATATCTTCATCCTATGATCATAATAAATCATCTTTCATAAGTGAATATGGTTCTCCAGTTCTCTTAGTTTTGGCCTTAAAATAATTTTGATTTTTTCTTCCATTAATTTTATATCTCTATAAGTGTTGGATTCTAAAAGCATAAAGGATACTCCCCCCGGGACATCAATTAGCAAAGGTATGGGCAGCACCACATAATGTTAACATAAATTCAATACTATGTACTAGCTTATGGGATTGAGTGACTTTAACCATAGTTGATTTAAATAAAGAAGAATAAGCAAACATGCATTGATAAATTAATGTGTTACTTAAGAAATTAAAAGAAGTGGGTCCTATTTTTCATAAACATAACACAAAACACAATATTTACTACTATAACTTGTCTTTAATTATATAAATATTTATTATAATATTTATATACGTTTTATCTCTATACCCCTTATCTCTAACTTTAAAATATGATGTGTACTCTATCTCACGTCTTACACCCCTTACATCTCTAAATTATAATATTTTCACATGAAATTCACTCTCTTGAGTATCTTGTATGCACACAATACATATTGAAATGTTATGTTATAAATACCAACTCTATACGTTACAATAGTTAAAGGTGACTTATATAGGACATGCCTCATCTTCATACATGTGTTCTTGATATTTCACAAAGCACTGCATGATGGCGTATATGTAATATATGTATTTTTTATATAGTTTCCATCTATCACCATTGTATTGTCATGTCATGATTGGAGCTTCTACTATACATTGGAATGTTCATATCAACCTAATGAATAATCCTGCCAACACTAATAACTTTTAAATTTTGATGAGGAGTAAATTGTTAAGCCCCAAGTTGTTTCCAGATGTGTAGCTTAGATCTAAGCTACACTCTCAGCCCCAAAATAATTATTCAAAATAAATTTGATGACTCTGATCCTTTACTCCTCAAATATTAAAACCTAAGTTTCTCATTATGCATTGTGCATCACATGGATATATTTCTCCCTTTTTGAAACTATAATCATCTCATAAAACCTTGAAAAACCTTAAAAATCAATATAGTCATTGGGGGGCCTATCTCAATCAAACCCCCATCCTTTGAAATTTTTGAAACCAACACTCAATGCACTTCAACAAGAAACTCTGTGTTGCAATCCCTAATCCTTGTATGACTATCACTACATGAACAAGTAAAATGGTGCAATATGAAAAATCTAAAGGAAATTATGCTTTTCAAATCAAATTTTAGACTTTTCCTTATCAGTATTGATCATTTCTTGAAACTCTTGCTTTCATTCATTCACTTTTCCTTTATTTTTGCTTCTCGTTATGCACTAATGCACCTATGTATATATAGACTTATAAAATTCATATTAGGACCTCATTGACACACAAGCTAACACATAAAGAATAGGAAAAGATGATAAAAATAAGTACAAGCCTAAGGAAAAAAGACATAAAGGTAAAAGGGACCTATCACCCAAAAGGAGAAAGACTATGGGTGTAGTGGTATACTCACGATCAGATCACAAATGTACTGATATGCTCCTATTGAGACTTAAAAAATGGGGGTACATAGAAAATATGAAGGAGAGATAAAATAAGAAAAAATGGATGCAACTAGGGCCCAACAAAGAGAAAAACATCCTAATAACTATATGAGTTATTAATATATAAACACATAAGTACTTTAAATCAATGCAAAATGAATCTAAACTACCCCCATACCATAATTAGGTGTCTACAAGAATTTCCCTTAGCCTAATGTGATTCCATAATGATTTTTATAGACACATCACACAAAAATATTGCATATATATTGGAAATCCCATTAGTGACATGTATATTAACATTAATTAGAGTATTTAGGAGATCTAGGCCTCCTGGTAATGTCCTAGATTAGTTAGTGAGCTCTAGTCAAAAGTTTTTATACCTCTGATTCATAACTTTGGAATATGTCAAGGTATTTCCCGGTTCATAGCTTCTGTTTCAAAATTATTTACAAATTATTTTAAAAATATCAATTATAGTATAACCTTATTTAATAGGAAGATATTCATGAATCATTTAGTCTAAAATCTAACATCATCATAATATGCTAATTAAAAGGAATTTTAAAAGACATGAAATAAGCCAATCACATAAAAGAAAACAAGATCCAATATGAAAAGGGGAAAATGGGAGGACCCCTACTAACCTTCAACTTACATTAGAAATCTTTGCACTTAGAGTCATGTTTCCAAACAAATGTAATATCTTCATGAGGAAGTTAACATAGGCTTTTGGGATGGGATAAAGTAATGTAAAGAAAGGGATTAAAAAATAATAATATGTAAAAAAATGAAACCGGAGAGAAATAGAAGTATGGAAACATACAAGAAGAAGTAACCATAGGAAAATATAAAAAAGAAATCAAGAGGTAAAATAAGTAGTAAAACCTAAATAAAAGTGTTAATGCCAAACAAGATAGAACAAAGAAACCAATGAATCATGAAATCAAATAAATAAAATAGCAAAATTGGAAGTAAAGGCAAAAGAAAGATAAAATTAAAAATATAGGATAATAAGAAAATAATGGAATGGATAACAAGAGAATAAAAGAGGACCCAAGTGGGTGACCAAACATAGAAAAAGGCTAAGGAAAAATTTGGATTCTCGAAAGCCATGTGCAAAACATAGGAATAAGTAAAATCAAAACAAAATAAAAGGGAAGAAAAAATAAGCCAAAAAGAGAAGCAATAATTATAACCAAACTATGTACATGAATAGATAAAATAAAATTACAAACATAAGTAGTTAGTTAAATAAAACTAACCAATGATATAATTATACTCAAGGGAATCGTCATCATATTATATATAAATTAGAGCACATGTATTATTAGGATTAAAATCAAGATGTTTATATTCCCATGAGTCAAAAAAAGATGACACGTTATAATCATCATTGTTATCATCATTTCCATCATCTGCATTGCATATTGCTCTTCCTTGCATAATAACATGATCCTTAACTCGAATATTAGCTTGAAAATTTTGATCATTTCTAAGCATTTCTATTTGTGTAGCAATAAGAGTTGGTGATAAGCATACCTTTATAGGTGTGATATTATATTCTTTAACTTTATGTTCATTTGTTTGAGGTCTAATATTAAATGTTGCTTTGGTTTTTCTTTTATAGTTGTTGTAGAGGATAATGAACATCTCTATAAATATTAATTTATTAATCCTTATGAATAAAATTTAAGAATTCATACAACATAGATGAAATCACTCTTATTTGATTTATCCATGTCCATTTGATAAAAATATCATATGATCCATTATTTGGCACCACATAAGACCAAACTAAGATGATCTTAGATACCACTATGAAAAGTAAAAGAATGCAACCAAGTAGTTTCCTATTAATTACATCATATCCTATAATAATTATTGTGGTGCTTATTAAATATCTTCAATAGAGTCTATGATTGTTGATAAATTTATTAGTCCATACATTAATGTTTGAGCCATTATCAATCACAACTCCACTCTTTTCTCATGGATGCTCACCTATAAAAGCTTGTATGAATTATGGTCCATTGTTAGAGCTATCACTTAAAATCTCGTTATCATAGTAAAAAATTGGAGGAGGCTCCCTCTTTGCTGAAAAAACACTAAACATACCAATGAATACATCAAATGGATGAGCATTAGATGCTTGTGGTGGATCCCTTTGATCCATCATATAAAATGTTACTTTGAAATTTTGGTTGAGTACCATGGTTTAGAAGAGGATTAGAAAGATTTATAGATATTAATTTTTTTAAGCTACTAATTCATTCAAATTATTTTTGGTTACCTCTATCTAAATGTGATGACTATCATTAATGTCTTGGATTTTATGTTTCAATGTAATGCATTTGTTTGAAGAAAGTCATGTGATTATATGATAATTATAGAATCTATTAGTATCATAATACCTAGGCAATGGACTTGATGGATCTAATTCTATAATAAGAGGGAAAGTAATTAAAATATATTTAATCAATATTTTCAACATATTTTAAATATTTTCACTCAACCTTTTAAATTACCTACACTCTCTTTTTAGGGAAAATAATAGATAGTTAGATGGTTGCTCCACAAAAACCACTACAGTTTTAGCCTCACTCCTAGTTGAAATAAATTTTCATTAATTTTGGCTTTGAAATTTGTCTTAATTTGGAACTCGACTCTAGTATAGATAAGGTCATTAAACCTAGATTTAAGCATACTTATTTTAAATTTTTGATCTTAAAGTTTTGAAGTGTATGAAAAACCTCGTTGAAAGATTGGTAAGTATTTAAAACCACTTTATCTTTAATAATAGAGGCAAACTTTAAGAAAAAGATCTTTTAAGCTCACTATAAAGTAATTGATGAATCATTTTTGTAAGTCATTGGCTCCTTGTTTAATTTGAGATATTTGTATAAAGATAACCTTCATGCTAATATTGATCTAAAAATGGGATAAAAAATTATCTATTAATGTTGTAAGATTATGCAAAGATCTACATGATAAGGCATAAAACCAATCAAGTGCATAGTCCTTCAAACTTCTTATAAATAGTTTAGTTAATAAATTATCATTATGAAAAAAATTAGGAAGAGGCATAAAACAATATAATATGAAGAGACAAGTTTCCTTTTTCATTAAATAATTTGAATTTTGAAGTCACAACTCCTACTAAAAAGGGTAAGAAAACACTTCATAAGTTAGGAGATTAATTAAACTATCATTATAAGTGACTGTATTACTTAAATTTTGAGACCCTTGAGATAACACATTAATTTGACTTGGAAGAACACATAACTTTTGCATCACAGTAGTCATTTTGGAATTTGAAAGAGAAGCAGTAGTAAAGTAAGTGGGAGTAGAAGCAATATACAAAGAATTAAGTTAAGTTGAGAAGTGTGGTGAGCAATAGATGGTTGAAAAAGAGGAGTTTGAGAAGCATGTTAAAAATTTGGAAGAAATTTAGATGAAACAAGTGGAGGATGTTGAGGAGCATATGAATAAATCAAAGTATTTTGGTAAATAGGAGAAACATTAATAATAGTAAAAGCACTATAAGCATGAGAAGGAATGATTTTAGAATAAATTTTAGAAATGACTATATTACTAGGCATAAAATGTGTTCCCTTAAGTGATTGGTCTATATTGTTAGCATTCAAATATCCATTGTTCAGGGTATATCTTGGACTAGATTCCCATCTTGAGCCTCTTCACCGAGGATTTTTCTTTGAAAACGAACAAGTCATGATCATACAATACGAGAGACCCAAAACAATAGTCAAAAGGGTTTAGCCTCAAAGATGTAAACATGTCATAAATTTAGGAAAATATGAGAGAGAGAGAGAGAGAGAGAGAGAGAGAGAGAGAGAGAGAGAGAGAGAGAGATCTAAAACATAGGGGGAAATGTGCCAATAATAACTTAATCTAGACCGATGATCAATAAACACATAACTAATATACTTAAATATTGTAATTATATAACTAGTAAATACTCCTATACCAAAATTACGTTTCTACACATATATTATATTCTGATCAAATTCAAAATTTTATGCAAGATTTGTATTACTTTTGTGTGATCATTTCTAAATTTAAATTCAAACTACTCTTATAAAATCTTACATTATTAAATATTAAATATCAAAACTTTATATAAATACCTTACTTTTAAACTTAAAATAATTAATTATTTTTTTTATAAATTAAAACTTTTTACAATTTATAATATTAAAAAAAAATAGAAAAACATATTTTAATTTTATTTAATTATTAACATTTGAAAACACATGATAAAAAAGAATATGTATTCTATATCATAATAATAGATTCCCTGTAATTTTATATATATATATATGATTAGAAAGATTGTGTATTATGCATCATAATAATAAATTGTGTGATGATTTAAAAAATAAAGTCAAATACACTTTATGATATCAAAAATAGAGTCAAATGAATTTTTCTTTAATAAAAACTTCTTTTAGCATGTTCAATTAATGTTTTTAGATAAGTGATGTGACAATGAGCACTAATCAATTTATTTGTAAATACCGCCACATGGACGAATTGACTTATAATTTTTGAAGGAAAAAGATGATTGAATTTCCGTGGATTGAGTTGCCCTAGAATGTGTACATATATATGGAAGTCTTGTTTTGATAGTGATGTTCATGGAAGTCTTGTCTTGATAGTGGATTTAATATATAAAATGTACTGATCAAAAGTTGTTAAATAAAATTGGGTGAAAATTGTAGTTAAAAAGTGGATATATTTTTCTTGACCATTTTAATTGAAAGTTATTAATATATTTATTAATTATAGAAAATTTTAATATATAAATAATAATAATAAAGTGATTGATTAATAAATATCATTTAATTTTTATATTGATAAAATATATTGTTCAAAATAATAAATTTATAGTTTATACATATCAATTTAAAAGTGTCAACAAAGTTTAATTAAATATAAGATGCAATTTTAAATAATAATAATAATAATAGCGATAAATCATTTTCAAATCAATAAACATTTTAAAAATAAACTTTTATTGAAGAAAGATTAAATACTACCCATTTATCTTAAATAATATCAATTCACAAAAATTATAATACCTTGATTAAGAAGTAACAATATAAATCTCCATTGATTCACCATCCTACATGAGAGAATTCCACTAAAACAGAGCAACAACAAAATTTCCATGTGGGAAAAAGACTCCTTATCTCCTTCATCGAATGAAAAGAGAATTTAGACCCTTAGATTTATTTGATTATATCAATGATCAAAATAACTATATATGAGCGCACATCACGCGTTACATTTGATGGCTACTTATGTCTTGATATTGGTAAGCGGTTCTATTTTGACTATTTAAATAGGGGGAACCTTTGAAGACCTGTGAGTAGCAATGCCACTTGAAGAGTTGACGGCTACTTATGTCTCTATGTGATTTGAAAAAAACTACCATAAATTAAGGAGAATATGCTATTAGTTGAGTGTTTTTTTTCTATTATGATATGTTGAGTATGATCACTTTTGAAAATATTTAATTAATTTTTTATAAATATTTAGCATGATTAAATAGATAATGTATTTTCATTTTTAATTTTTTAATAATATACGATGTGTAGTTATCATTGTTAATTTGTATTTTAATAATTTTTAGATTCTTCTCAATTAAAATGTTTTTGTAATTCTTATTTTTATTTTTAATTGAAAATAAATTTATATTAATATGAATAATAAATATAAATGGTAAAGTATTAATATGAATAATAAATATAAATGATACAGGTATTTGCATTTTTTATTTTTTTTTCGGTTGTTGTTTGGTATTTAGTTTTTCATTTTTTCATCTTTTGTGGGTGTGTTAATTTTGTGGGAATTTGTTGTTTGCCTTAGTTCTTATCATTTTATTGGTTGTTTTTACTTCTTCTTCTTGCTGTGAGGATTAGGCCTCTAATTGTGTCCCATATCGGTTCATAGTTTTAGTCAAAGACGTTTACCATATCAAATAAAAAATAAAATGATAGAGGTATTAGTTTAAATATCTTAAATATATTTATTTGAAAAATGTCGAGAGATATCAGTTTTAAGGTGTCTATCTTGAAATTTAGAAAACCTGCATTGATTAAAAACTTCATTACTTTTTAAATAAAATTCTCGTCGAATAGTGATAGATGGCCTCAATCTAACTACACCATGCTAAGGCTTGAAGAAAACGCAAGAAAAAACCGGTTCCAAACTCCACTATATGCTTAAGATACCACAATTTTTCAATCGCCTTCTCTAAGTGAGAAGAAAAACTCCCATATAGTAGTCAAATGGATATCAAATTTAAGGTCAAAACTTCCCTCTACTAGTCGAATAACCCTAAAATTTTAAGATGACCATATCATTGACATCGTTGTAATGATTTACCGCTTTACAAGCATTGCATATGTTATGTATAAATAATAGCGTACATATATTATAAGAAACAACTATATACTATGGTAAAACTAGTATAAATATCTTAAACACATTTCAAAAAAACTCTCAAAGATATTAATCTTGAGGTGCCTATTTTAGAGTTATCACATACCACATTGATTAATGAATCTATTATTACCTTATCCATAAATTTTTCATTGACAATTAATAGATGGTCTCAATCTAGATGTACCACTATGCTGGGCTCAAAATTTTATTTAATAAAAGGAGGCTTCAAACTCCACCATATGACAAAGATGTTGTCATTTTTAATTGACTTTTCTAAGTAAAAAAGAAAAAAATCATATGATAGTCAAATTTAAATTTGACTGTTAATTGTTAACATCTCATAAATATTATAGTCTACCACCACCTCAACTACCATTATAAGTTAACCTTATTAGTGTAAAAAATATTACATTTATCTTAAATACAGTTATTTGAAAAAATATTGAGAGATATCCATCTCAAGGCCTTTATCTTAATTTTTTCACATACCACAATTATTTATAACTTAACTACCTTCTTGACAAATTTTATACTGGTTAGTGACAAATCATGTCAATCTAACTACACCAATGTGTCAAGCTCAAAATAATCTTTCCAAAGAAAAAAAGAGGTCTCCAAACTACACTATATGGCCAAGATATTATGATTTTTTGATTAAATTATCTAAGAGAAAGATCTACATTTTCTATTGTCATAATATATTCATATTTCATTTGTTATGTATAGAATAAGCTTTGCAATCACTTGTCCATGTATGACCTTTCACCTTCCTTCTTTTCTATTTTTCTTTTAGAATTAAAAAGCAATAAAATCCAATACCAAACGTAAATCTGTAGATATTGTGAAAAGATTATTTCAAATTATCTTTTTCAATAAAGGGAACCTCTTCTTCAAATAAAGAAGGAAATTTGTCCCCTTCATTATTGCCAAGACTTCATATTTTTCTTTGCGCCAAATATTTTGCCAACATATCTCATATCCTTGTTTTGCACTTCCAGGGCACTACCGATAAACTTAGTCAATGTCATCTACCATAAGTGTCTCTCTTTAACAATTTTTTCTAGGGGGGCTAAACACCTACTTTTCAAACTAGGAGGTCTCCATTAGGTCAATGTAGACATGTTTTATAAGTCAGTGGTAGTGAGAAAGAAATGAAGAGTCACCTCTATGTAAATGTCACCCTTAAGGTTATTGATCATTTAGGAATTATCTAACAAAAGTGTAAATCATCTCTCACTCTCTTGAAACATTATTCAAAAGGCATATACAGATCTCAAATCTTCAAAAAGAAGCCCTAGATCAGTCCATAGAGCTAAATTTTAGTATAAATAGGTCAAAGTTGCATGGTGCCAAATGACAAATATTAAAGACCAAACTACATTCTATATTGTTCATGATTTTACATGTGGCACACTTAAGTGAGAGAACTATGCATGGTTTTACCTCTATTCATAGTATTGGAACATAGATAACTCTCAACCATTTAGTGGGAAGTGGTGTACCCAAAGTGCTAACCCCTTTTTAGGATATGTTGGGGTCAATCAAGCACAATTAGGGTTTTGGATAAAATAGGTATAAAACATACATTATTGTATGGAATAGAAGATTGCATATCCAAAGAAACAGATTATAGGTGTAGGCATAGGGCTTCTGAAATTTGTAGATGGCCATTGTGCATAGATACATTGTTGGTGAACTTTACCAGTGCCAATATCGCAAGTGTCTAACTTTTGTTGGCAGTGTCCAAACAATCATTCAACATCTATTTCATTCCTGAGTGCCTAAAAAAACACATCTAGAGTATTTCAATATCTTGTGCCATCTTATGTGAGTGACAAACAATCATAATCAGTTAAGTATATCATCCTTCTCTATCTTGTCAATTTTAGGTCAAGTAGATACAATCTCAATTAGCCCATCTCAATTCAAAATATTATATTTATTATCATATTTTTTGTAATCTAAACTAGTGTATAGTTTCAATTATTTTATATCTCTTAGGTGTAAATTAATCAAAGCACTTGCACATAATCACCCTTTTCCCTAATTTTGTGTTTCAATTTATGATAATATGAATGAGTTTATCCTAAAAAACTAATATAGATAAGGGTTATAGTTTGAAGGTCTATGTAGATAGGGGTAGTTTAACCATTTTGATTTGTTAAAAAACTCAAAGTACAAAAAAATTACAAGTCAATTAAAAACTACATAACAAAAATAACAACAACAAAATACTCCAAGAATATGTTAGATGAGAACTTGATAAGTGATTGATGATTTAATGAATATAATCACTTATTTATTTATAGATGAATTGAACTCAAACTTTAGATAAAATAGTGTACGTGACTAAGTCCAATGGCTAGAAATAAGAAAGGCAAAATAGGTAAATGAGTCTACCTAGTTCAAAAGGTGACACAAATAAATGTGACAAGATAACACATATGGTCCTTATAGGGGTTAGGATCATACAAACAATCCTAATAATTGGAAAAAATAAAATTTGAATTAGAATTAAATAGGATACAAGAAAAGTGTTTCAAAGCTTCAAAATTTGCCATGACAATTCAATAAAACCTAACAGAAATCAATTTTGTGGGTCGAAGGGATGATTTACTAAAGTAGTAATTAAAGCCACAACTGAGGATGCCTTACATTTCTTCTTTGATTTTTCATCATCAAAATTTGAGGATGATGAGTCATGCCCTAGAAGCTTATAATAAATCCTCTCCATCACATTGTCAAGGAAAGATATAGACTCCTCAGGATTTTCCAATATTTTCACTCATAAACCAAAACACAAAATAAACAAAAGTACATGATTATAACTTGTTTTAAACTACACTTTACCTCAACAAAAGGCAACATAAATCAAAAACAAAAAAATCTATGTGACACACTCAAATTATTCAAAACCTAAACACTAGAACATAGAAAATGAAAAATTAGCGTGATAATCACTCTGATTATAAAAACTGTTAAAGTCTAAATGCTAAAACGACCCACAAAACAAGATAAAATTTGAAAAATGCAAAATCAATGCAATGCAAATCAAATTCTATGATATCTCAAAATCTAAACACGAGAACACATTGTTAAATACAAAATCAATGCAATATAGTTGGATTTTATAATATATCAAAAGTTAAATATAGGAACAAAATGTAAAATTCAAAGTCAACGAGCTACTCTCCAATTTTGGAAATGTCAAAATTTGAAGACAATAAAATAAAATTAAATTATGTAAATCCCCTATGTACAAGATATCTGATTTTTTGAGGTACATTAAAACTATCAACATGACCAAATAACATTAAAATTACAATAGGCTAGAGTATTAGCAAGTAGAAACTCAAATTCAAGCAACCATGGTTACTTGAGAAATCTAGGGCTAGGATTTTGGGGTGATCGCTTATTCATGAAGCTCCTTGCTAGGTTAAAAAATCCACTCAACTCAACATTATCAAATCTTCCAAGGATCCCTCATCTACATCTTATCTGTAACCCCTTCATTTTCAAGGCAATAACATCATCAAAGTTAGGATCACTCAAAGTTATCTGCATAAACAATCTCCTTAGTGATCTTCCTCCATCCCTATCATCAATGTTCTTGTCATATGCACCCTTGTCTTCATCCCCCTCGTCCTCCTTGTCATCCCTCCATTCTTGGACCTCCTCCCCTTTCCTTCCCTAACTCTCTACCACTTGGCCTCCACTCTATCTCCTCGTGACCCCTTACCCCCATTCTCATCATTTCCCATCCTTTATCTTGCCTTCCCTCATCTTGACTTCACCTTATCAATAAATTCCTCTGTCATCTCACTGCACATTAAGGACTCTCTTCTCTTTTTTGATATTGCAATGATGGAAAAACACTTCCATTTTTTATAGCTTCATTAGCCTTTAACCCTTAGTGTTGGAGCTAAAATAATGGTTCTTCTCTTCTTGGGATAAATATCATCTAATAGCCATCAAAATCCTCCCTAAATAGTTTTTCCAGTCTCTTTCAAAAGTGAACTCTCATGTTTAAAAGTCCTAAAGGATAGACCGTGGTTTTTTAAAAACTCAAGTCTATGTATTAGACTTTGGGAAGCCCACTTAAAACCAACAAGAATGGATAACTTCATTTCTCCTATATGGATCATATTATATGGACTACCTTCCATATACTAGATATCGATTATCCTAGAAGGCATCATATGAAAAATTAGAGCATTTATCTCTTTTGATGAGAGGGTCCTTTTGGATGTAAACCATTCCCTAATATGCATTCAAGTCAATGTTTCCTTGTCCAAAATCATATTCTCCTCTACTCTTTCCTATGTAGGTGGTTTGAACCCTTTGATTTTGAAGGATTACCTTTTGTTATTATGGATGCCCTACCACTGGGCACCTTGGCAGATATTCTTTAGGCCTCCCCTCTTATCATTTTATCCCTTCTTATCCCTTATATCCCTCTTCCTCCACCTCTCCTTTCCTTGATTTCCTTGCATTTTCATGTCACGCTCTCTTCTCCCCCCTTTCTCTCCTCCCCTCTACCTTATTCTTTGTCTTCCCCCCTCCCCTCTTTTCTCCTTCTCTATCTAACTCCTCCTTCCCCTTCCCCCCTAGCCTTCCTTTATCCCACCCTCCCATATCACTAATTTGCCTTAACCACCTTTGGTATCCTACATACCTCATCCTCCTTATCCCCATCCTCCCCTCCCCATTGAGGTTCCCTCTCCCTCCCAAGCTCTCTGTTTTTTTTCCTGAGTATGTGTCATCTCCCTCAAAATCTAGGTTGGATGGCACCCCTATTGCACCAATCAAGCTTGGTGTCTCTCAATAAAATAACTCCTTACATAACACCAATTTTAAATGTCACAACTCCAAAAAAAGGAAATCCCATATTAATTTATACAAAGAGTCCCCTGAAGAAACTGTAACAAATCACCAAAAAACCATCAAAGCTTATTTATTATTGTGTAGGGGGAAGAGCCATCCTTAATCTCAAAGAATTACATCACATAGAATGGTAAGGGCCTAAATGCCCCTAAAAAATAGAGGTTGGTTTTAACATAGCTTCTACTTATCCACCCCTACATCATATTTATACAATAAACCAAAATGTATGCAATCATCTTCACATCATTGGTTAAAATATAATGGACACTTTGGGATGTCATTAGCTCAGATGCAAAAGGGTATTTTGGAGGTACAAGATAGTGAGAGACACAAAGAAACTAATTCTCTCATGCAATAATGTTGGTTGGAACTATATTTGTTGCAACATCAAACATTATAAGAAAATTTCACATAGTTTAACAAAAATCTTCTTCATTTTTTACTTTACAAACTATGAAAACACTATCTCTCTAATCAAATCTTATTCTGAATCAATCCACTTATCGACTTTTAATTTATATGTTACTAATCTCAATCTATTCTAAAAGAGAACCTAGACATCCTTTGTTGACTCTAATCAGTAGCTCCTTTTAAAAATCTTACTTGTAAGAGGCTTTAATGTTATCCTCTATGAAAGTGACAAACAAGATTGCAAAAAATATGTTACTCGATCGAAAATGGAACTTAATGAATTTGTGACCATAAATGCACTATTGGACCTCCATCTAAAAGAGGGCCTCTACAATTAGACCAATCATTAGGTAGGATTTTGCACCAATGGCTAAATGAGTCTTGGATATCTGAAGTTCACATCCTAAAAGTCACAAGCTATGATCTCTTCCCAATAAGTTTAGACATTTATTCTTACTCTATTGCTCATGAAATTCCATTTAAATTTAAAATTATGTGATTAAAGGACAAAAAATTCCTAGAGTTGGTAAATGAATGGTGTAATGACTTTCTAGTAATCCATGGCACTAAATCTCTTATTTTCATGTCTAAACTTAAATACTTGAAAAAAATATTAAGAGACTAGAACCACACTTCTCTCCAAAATATTTTTTTCCTTAAGCAACAGTTAGAGGAGGATTTTGTAGATATTAGTGGTGTTACCCAATATGGGAATTACATGGATCAGTTGTTAGATCAATAAAAATAAATCCTTCTCAAGCTCGATGACATTTATTCCAAAGAGGAAATTTTTTGGAGACAAAAATATCAAGAATCCTGCCTCCTTGATTATGGTAATAATACTAATTTTTTCCACATATCGACTACATACAGATGTCAAGTAAACATGGTAACTAAAATTCATAATCAGGACAACCTTCTCTTAGAATCTCTAGTGGACAATCATAGAAAAGTAGAGCATTCCTTTCAACATCTCCTTTCTAGTATTTTAGAGAACACAAACCAACTCCATGATGAGTTACTTGAATCCATTCTAGCCATTATCACTCTTAATCAAAATAAGGCTCTTTTTGTTTCTTTCACTAGCAATGAAGTTCGGGTTGCAATATTCAGCATGACAGGGGATAATGTGCCTAAACTAGATGGGTTTCTAGAATTATTCTACCATGAATTTTGGGATCACATTGGTAAAGAAGTATTTTACTTGTAAATGAAGTGTGGCACTACCATAAAATAGTCAAGGAAATAAACTGCACCTACTTAGCCCTCATCCCAAAATTGGAAAATATCTCCTCTTTTGTAGAATATTGGCCAATTTCCTTATGCAACACCTTATATAAAATTGTTAGGAAAATAATCTATGATAAATAAATAAAATGCCTCCCTTTCTTATCTCTCCAAAACAACTTAGCTTTGTTGAAGGGAGGCAAATTATTGTTGGCATCATTTTGGCCCATGAATTTTTCATTCCCTTGAGTTATCAAAGGTGAAAGACATGATAGAAAAACTCAACATCAAAAAAGGCTTTGATAACATCAAGTGGGACTTTATCCTTAACTCCTTAGACACTTTGGGTTTTGCAAGGAATCATGCACTATCATCCATGATTGCATATCTTAGATAGACTTTTTAGTATTAGTCAATGGCTCACCCTATGGCTTCTTCACTTCTACCAAAGGGATCATACAAGGTGACCCACTTTCCCCATTTCTCTTCATTATTATCTATAAACCCTTATTAGAAGTATTAAATCAGAGGTTCAATCAGGAAAAATAATTGGGATTAAAATATTAGAAGTTGTCAAGCTAATTTCTCATCAATTATTTGTAGAAGATACCTATTCATGGGATAAGCCTTCTCAAAGGAAGTCTAAGCCTACAAGAACATTCTCAATGCATACTCCCTTCAATTGGATCAATATGTGAATGAAGCTAAATCAAAAAATATTTTTTTAACACCTCCTTGAGGCTTGAAATGAAGCTAACCACCAAAAGGGGATTCTTAGTTAGCCTTCCTAGTTAGTATGTAGGTATCGCATTCTTCTAAGAAGTTGGCAATAATTATCTATAGAAGGAAGTTCTGACCAAGATAAATGTCAAATCTCATCTTGGAAAGGAAGGTGGTTGTCTTTATCCAGCATAATCACATTGTTAAAATAGGTACTCAAGGCTCTCCCAACCTACACTATATCCCTTCTCAATATGTTGGTGAATGTTTATAAATTCATTCATTGTAAAATGAGGAAAATATTCTACAAGGAGCCTCCCATAAATGTCAAATTATTCTTTTCAATTTGAATAAGGTCTACATTCCCAAGCAAGCACATGGAGCAAGTCTCACTAACCTTCATCATCATAACTTGGCCCTCGAAGCCAAATTACTATGACGAGCCTTTAGCTACCATGATCAATTTTGGAGCCATATTATATGAAATCAATGTTTTGATTCCATGGACCTAAATAAGCTCTTCATAATTGAAGTCTTTCCCAAAGGGTCCCACATTAGGAATTTCATCATGTCTTATTAGATGGTCTTCATAGATAACCTCGCATGGGATCTAGGTAATGGTGACTTAGTATAATTCTAGGATGACTCCTGGATGGGAAACCAAGTACTCGAAACAAGATGGGACCTACAATAAATATAATAGCTAGCCAATGATCGATGGGGAAAATATCTCTATGACTGGCTATGGTATCACAACACCCACCCTCTCCAATTGTAGTCTTCGAAGGATTGGTCCTGTCTAGGAAGCCCCATTGAGAAAGCAAGGATAATGAACAACATCACTAAAGGTATTAAAATATACCCTTTCAAACAACCTAATGTCTCATTTGGGATACTTCCACCAATAACTTTTATTTAATCAAAGACAATACACACACCTTATCAACAAGGACTCCAACTTAGATTGGAATTAGCCTAACCATAATATTAGGTCCAATTCGATCCTACCCAAATCCAATGCATTCTCTTAGCTGGTCCTGCAACACAAAACCCTCACCCACGACAAACTGGAAAAATGGGTTTTCATGGTCAAAGCCAATGCATTATTTATGAAGTGGCACCTAAATCCACCAAATATCTTCTATTAAACTACCCTTGGAGTAGAATGATATGGTACTATATTCTCAATAAATTATCACTCAAATTGGTCTTTCCCCCTCCCTACAACTTCTTTTGGCAATGTGGCCTTCTATCTCATCCTTAAATCTACTACCATTATGGTTAGCAATGTTAGTCATGATTATTTAGAACCATTGGCTCAAATAGAACCATAGGGTCTTTCAAGGTACATCTCTCTCCTAGCAATGCTTCACGCTCCTCTTGAAACAAATATATATGAATGGGTTACTTCTAAACTGCTATGTCCAAAGAAATTATACATAGTTAGTGAACCACTTCACCATCAAAAGTGCCCACTCATCACTCATCATTTAGTTCATGGGACATGAGTAAATAATAACTCCCATTTTGATGTTAAATGTAATCCCCCAGCCCATACTGGGATAAACTCAATTTCAATGGTGCCTCTAAAGGTAACCCTAAGTGAGCAGGAGTTGGTTGTGTTCTATGAAACCACCAAGACAAATTTATAGCAACATCCTTGGCACAACTCTCTGATTCAACCAAAAATCAATTTGAATGCCCAACATTGACCAATAGAGTACAATTGCCTACTCCCAATGACTCACCAAACTTATCATCGAAGGTGATTCCCAACTTGTCATTTTTAGCTCTAAATAAAGGATCACTTTTGAAATGGAAGATGGAACTTATTTTACGTCCCACATTCTCCCGCTTCAAAAGGTTCTCATATATCAAATTTGTTATTGCTTCAAAGAGGCTAATGGCACCATTGAAATTCTAGTGAATATTTGAGTTAATATGGGAACCTTTAGTCTATTTAAAAGTGGTAATATCATAAATCTTGAGGGACTCAAGGAAATCATTATTTGTTAAAGAATTTAATCTCTCATCATTTCTCCCCACCCTACCGCCTCCTAAATTCATTACTCGCATTCTTCCCTTCTCTTCCCTTTTGCCTCCATTTAATCATATCTTATCTCACACCTTCTTCACCAGTGCCATCCAAACTCCTCTACTATCCTTTACACCTCTCTCTCTCATATATTTTCATCACTATGATGGCATCCAACCACCCTTCCTCCTCTTACATCACAAGCTCACTCAAAGATATTTTCAATTGCTTCGATTGTGAGGAGCCCTCAACCAACTAATCTAGCATGCACTATCAGTCCCAAGCATAACTACCAGCTTGCATTTCTCTATAAAATGTTCTTACAATGATAATATCTTTGTTTTGGCACCAATTATCCCCACCTTTGTTATGTTTCAATACATCATCGAGCGAGCCTTCCCTACCAACCTAGCCTATGAAGTTGATGTCCTCAAGGAGATTTTAAACCTGTATCGTTCCCCAAATATTGAGCATAACTTCATCTCAAGTGAAATAAAATGGTCTAAAGAGGACTTTGAACATAATTTAGTCACAGGTTCAAACCAAAGCGCAATTTCAAAGCTCAACAGACTGAGTAGCCTATTGAATGCATCTTGCCAAAAATCAAGGTTGTGGAGGTGAGACTACAAAAATGGATAGGTGTAAAACATCCCCGACACACAGTGAAGAGGATGACATACCACCCAAACAACTAGCATCATCTTTGCCCTTAGAGATAACATACAACACAAATGCCAAAAAGTAAGAAGAAGTCAATGGGCCAATTTGATGGAAAATACTAGATGAACAAACATTTTGGTAAACCAAATATGCTTGCAATTTAACGTATCATTGCAAGCCATGTTTTACCCTAAATCAACTCATCTCCAAATACAATGAGAGCCTTCTTCATGCAAAAAGTGAGTTGGGTCATGGTAGATTGTGACGCTCCCATTGAATTTTACCAAAGGATGAAAGACATCACAAATAAATACATGGCATCAATCATTTTGTATGTTATTATATTAAATTTTAATTCTTCCTCTTTCCCTTCTAGCTTTCTTATAGTCTCCTCTTCCATCTTCCTTTGTAATTCTTCTATCAACAAGGTATGTAATCTTTCTAACACAAGGGAGGGCCCTTATTGAACGCTATTTAATCTATCCAAAAAAACCACCGACATGACTTGGGCATGGCTATTGAACGCTAAGCAAGGATGAGTATTCACCAAAAGCCATTTATAGCACGTGACCTTTTTTTTTAAAAAGATTTAAAAAAATACCTTCCCTTAAACTATAGAGCTAAAAAATCCAAGTGTTACGCTACGATTGCCAAAATAAAAACTTTTTCTTTATTAATCGATTTTTTTAATTTATAATTAAAAAATATATTTTACTCAATAAAAAAAAAAGAATAATGTTTAATAAAATTACTTTTTGGTGGTAAAAAAAACAAAATAAATATTTATTTTAACGAAACTATGTATGAAACATAGTAAATGACACTTGTTGCACGTTGATTAACGTGTTTGGAAAAAGAAAAAAACAAAAGAGTGTGTTATATACCCCCTTTGACGGAGTACTAAAGATCCCTTCCTTCAATCAAGAAGAAAAATTAAAATGAATATATATATATAAGCCTTACTTTAATCAAATATATATATATAATCAAATCTTTGGGCACGTTCTTCAATTTTTTAAAAATTATAATCAAACCTATCCCCATCAACGTTGGCCGGCAATGAAAATATTACAATATCACAGTTATTTTGCTTTTAATATAACATACGTAACACAATTATTATTATAAGAAGCTGCCGCAGCGAAGATTTTTTTGGATATTGATAATTGGAAGGTTTCAAAATGGATATTGATATTGATACTATGGAAAAAATAATAATAAGGTAGAAAGATTGCGGTTGGAGGTGAAAGATTTAGTGTGTAATGAAAGATGAAGGATTTCTTCTTTTAGCGGAAGAAAAGGATAGCTCTCATTTGTGGATGATATTGTCTCTTCTCTCGAGCACTGTTAAGGTTTAGTGGAAGATTTACGAACTCTAATATGCTTTTTGTTTTGATGTGTTATTGCTTGAATGTTGAGCTCTTTTGTTTAGCGATATGTTAGAGGAGTGCTACACTTGGTCACATGGCATGGATGGTTCAGTTTACTTATGATCTCCTTGTCTCCTTGGTTTTTTTCTTTTTTTGGGCACTGGGCCCCTCGTGGTGCCCCAACCCCAGTTCATAACTCCAGTCAAAAGTGTCTTTATTCCATCAAATAAAAAAATAGAACAAGAAGTCGATCAAAGATAACAGCATTAAGAAATATCAAAGGAAAAGTTCCATCGCTTGACTCTCCATATCGGGTATGTAGAAGGATTTGTACCTTCATCATTACCAATCAGAGTACAACCCTTTCGATATAGTTTCAATTTTATTATTTCCCATGTTATCACCTAATGTAATGTACAAGACCTCATAATAATGATTGATGTCATCTCAATTCTATTGCTTCCCGATATTATCACCTAAAGCAATGTACAAGACTTTATAGTAATGATTGATGTCATGTGATGGGTCCTTTCAATTCTATTGATTTCCCATGTTATCATTTAATATAATGTACAAGACCTTATTATAATGATTGATGTTCTGTGATGGGTCGTTTCACTAGTTTCAATTTCGTTGTTTCATCTATATGACCATCACCTAATGTAATATACTAATCTTTGTGGTGACAATCATGACGATGATGAATTGTAACAACCTTTAGACGAGTTATATTTAAAGCCCACTCAAAAGTATAAACAATATAAAATTATTTAAAATCTCACTATATACAACCAATATTTACAATTCACTCTCTCAACCAAAAATGTAATTTATTTCATTAGTTTAAACTCCACTTCTTCACCTACATAACCATCATTTAATATAACAACTCTGTGAAATGGTAAATTGTGTCAAAGTTGTTATAATGGTCATTGTGGGTGGTGGGGGGAGTGTTGTAATTCCCATGAATAAACAATTAATTATGACATTAATTTTGACGTCCATTTAATTAGGATAAGATAATTTCAACCTTAAATTCAATGTGCATTTGATCGTCATGTAATTTTTTTTCCCTTTTATTTTAAAAAGTCAATTGAAAAATCTTAATATCTTTGGTTATACGATTAATCATAATAAATCTTTAAAAAAAGTAAACCTCTCAAAAACAATAACATTTGTCACATATAATATCCTTTTTCTTTTTAAAATATATAATAAACAATATTTAATGACAATGTTAAATAAATAACTAGCATTAAAATTTAACATGAGATTAATTTATTAATTATAGTTAACTTAAACATTTGTGATGTGGAGATGGTAAAATTGTGATGTTCCCCTAACATATGCACTAAAAAAACCATGGATGATGAGCTTCAAAACTAGTCACGAATGTCATAAGATTTTGGCCAAATGACTAATATGTATAAATTAATGCTCATCACAATAGTCTTTTGTTCCAATCTACATAGATCATGTTCTCTTAACTCGTGCAAGGTAGGAAGCATGTTAAATCATGTGGATGGATGTTGGTCTAATTGTTTCACTATGAAAGCACATGGACTTGTTCATCTATGAATGGGTATTTTTTTACCCATTTTAAATTTCTTTAAAGTTTAATTTGTGTTATAATTTAGTTTAGGTTTTGATTTAATTAATTTGTAATAAAATAATCTTTAAAAAAAATTAATTTTGTTGATGGTTATATTTGTATAATTTAAGTCAAAATATATATATATATATATATATATATATATTCAATCGTAATTTAAAATAAAATAAATGTGTTAATGTATTTATAGAGGTTTTGTTTTATTTTAAAGTATAAGTTGTGTTTTTAGAATTTGATGATTTTATGATGTCATGAGTGTGTTTCCATTATACGTTATTTCTCTTTCTATTATGAATATTGAGCTATGTTTTTAGAAAGTTTTTGATGTCATGACTCTATGACAGTGTTCTTTTTATCACGAATCTTCTTTTGGATACAAAGATTTAAGTTGTATTTCAAAGTCTATTTGATTCCATGACTGCAACTAAAATTCCAAGTATCCTTGTTTCAAAATTCATTTTTATGGACATGGTCCAGACAAATTGAATTTGAGTTTTAAAAGACATGAAATAAGCCAATCACATCAAAGAAAATAAGATCCAATAAGAAAAAGGGAAAGAAAATAAGATCCAATAAGAAAAAGGGAAAAAGGGGGACTCCTGCTAACCTACAACTTACCTTAGAAATCTTTGCACTTAGACAAATGTTTCCAAATAAATGTATTATTGTCATGAGGAAGTTAATGTAAGCTTTTGGGATGGGATAAAGTAAGCTAAAGAAAGGGAATCAAACAAATAAAATGTAAGAAAAAGGAAACCTAGGAGCAATAGGAGAATGGAGGCATACAAGAAGTAATTGTAGGAAGATAAGAAATGAAATCAAGAGGTAAAAGAAGTAGGAAAACCTAAATAAAAGTGCTAATGCCAAACAAGATAGAACAAAGAAACCAATGAATCATGAAAGCAAATAAACAAAACAACAAAGTTGGAAGTAAAGGCAAAAGAAAGATAAAATTAAAAATATAATAAATTAGGATAATATTGGAATGGAGAACAAGATAGTAAAGAAGCATCCAAGTGGGTAATAAAACATATAAAAAGGCTAATGAAGAACTAGGATTCTCAAAAGCCATGTGTAAAACATAGGAATAGGTAAAACCAAAACAAAATAAAATGAAAGAAAAAAATAAGTCAAGAAGAGAAGCAATAAATGATAATCAAAGTACATGAAATAGATAAAATATAATTTTAAACATAAACGATTAGTTAAATAAAACTAACCAATGATATATTCATACTCAAGGGAATCATCCCCATATTATATATAAGTTCAAGCACATGTATCATTAGGATTAAAATCAAGATGTGAATGTTCCCATGAGTCTAAGAAAGATAACACATTATTGTCATGATTGTTATCATCATTTCTATTATCTTCATTACATATTGTTTCTTCTTGCATAATAGTATGATCCTTAACCCGAATAGTAGCTTGAAAAATTGGATCATTTCTAAGCATTTTTGTTTGTTTAACAATAAGAGGTTGTGATAAGCATACCCTTATAGGTGTGATGTTATATTATTTAGCTTTATGTTCATTTGTTTGAGGTCTAATATTGAATGTTTCTTTGGTATTTCTTTAGGAAACACGTTTTTCTAGTTTTTGTGGAAGATAATGAATATATCTATAAATATTAATTTATTAATTCTTATAAACAAATTTAATCTTTAGTACAACATAGATGAAATCACTCTTATTTGATTAATCCACATCCATTTGAGAAAAACATCATATGTACCATTATCTAGCACCACATAAAACTAAACTAAGATGGTCTTAGATACCACTATGATAGGTAAAATAATGCAACCAAGAGGTTTCCTATTAATTATTTCATATCTCATAATAATTGTAATGGTGCTTCTTAAATATCTTCAATAGAGTCTAAGACTGTTGATAAATTTATCAGTCTATGCTTGAGCCATTATCAATCATAACTCCACTCTTTTCTCATGGATGCTCACCTACAAAATCTTGTATGAATAGTGGTCCATTGTAAGAGATATCATTTGAAATCCTATTATCATACTGAAAATTTGGAGAAAGCTCCCTCTTTGGTGTAGTAACACTAAACATACCAATGAATACATCACATGAATGAGAATTAGATGCTTGTGGTGGTTCTCTTTGATCCATCATACGAACATTACTTTGAACTTTTGGTTAAATACCATGGTTTAGAAGAGGATTATAAAAGATTTATAGATGTTGATTTTTTAAAGCTACTAATTCATTCAAATTATTTTTGGTTACTTTCACCTAAATTTGATTACTATCAAAAATGTCTTGGATCTTATGTTTCAATATAATGCATTTGTTTGAAAAAAGTAATGTGATTCTATGATAATTATAGAATTTATTTGTATCATAATATTTCTTTTACTATTTTTTTTCATAGAATAACTTTGAACAATACTGCAGTGATGGGAAATTAAATTCTTCCTAGATCGTAAGTTATGTTTTTTCGATCCTTCCACTTGCAAGAGACACACAACAGCAAATTCAAAAAAAATATCACAAAAACTTGCCCAAATAAAAGTTGTGATATCACTTGTAATTAAATTATCTAGATGTTCACATAATAGAATATTATATTGCATAAATAAGAGCACAATATGTAGATCCACAATAATAATTGATAGAAAAGTAGAATGCTTGATAAATATAGCTGAGTCACTTTAAGGGAGAACCTCCACAACAATTCAATAAGATCAAAATTCATGATACATCTTCAAATCCAAACCACTACCTCATATATATACTGTACTTATGCATGGTTATTCCAAAGGTTGACCTTAATAAGAACGTAGAGAGATGTGACAAGATAATAAGAGGTATGTAAGCCACAAGTTGGCCACATAAATCCCTAGCCATGCCATGGGTTAAGGGTGTAGCAGAGAAGGTGGGTGTGGTAGGGAGGAGACTGAAGGAGTCAATAGGAAAGTCGGGGTTGGGGAGGTGAGGAGGAGAAAGAAAGGGTGAGGGTGGGAATTGTTGGCCATTTTTGGCCCACATATAAAGTTCTCACATGGTTTGATGAAGCAATGGATGAAGAGGGGCTTAGATAAGTATCTAAGCAAAGTTTTCAAGGGTTAGCCAATAGTGTTCAAGGATAAACCTGCAAGCCAAAAATCTAAGTGCAAAATATCTTTTGTTTAAGTCTTTACTTGTTCATTCTTTTGGACTCTGTATGGAGACTAAGGAAAAGATAATTCTTTCAGGCCTTTTCTAAGCTAGGTTTTAATTTTTTTTGGGAAAATTATCTGCACAATTTCCCAAAAGAATTTTTTCTTTTTTTGGTTAAGTGTTCTCTCTTTAGGAGTTTTGTTTTCAACTAAGTGTTGGAATTCCTTCGAAAAATTTATCTGAAGGTAAGGTTTTGAAGGATTATCTTTTCAAGCAAAGTGCCCTAAACAATTTCTCCAAAGGGTATTTTCTCGAGGAAATGGTCCACTTCCAAAGTCTGAAGGGGCACTTGAATTTTAATTGAGGGTCAATTCCAAAGGCAAAAAGGTTCTTTTCAAAGTTCTAACAGATATTTTTTCTCAGGGAAAAGAGACCTTTTCATTTTTTTGAAGGGTACTTTCCCTTCAAAAAAAGGCACTTTTCAATTTTGTTAAAGGACTATTTCAAAGAAGCTGAAGGAAATTTTTTTAAAGGAATTCCTTTGGGAAAAAATGCCAAATCAGAAAACCTGAAGGGTCCTTTCCCTTCGAAAAAAGTACTTTGCAAGAGGCCAAAGGGTCCATTTCAAAAGCTTGAAAGATCTCATCGAAGCAAAGTGCCCCAGACAAAAAATCTAAAAGGTACTTTCCCTTCAAAAAAAGCAAATGAAGAAGTCCAAAAAAATCCCACAGGAGAAAAGGATTGAAAGAAAGTAGCCATTGGCATTCAAAACCATCAAAGGGGTCTTTGGCCAAATGCATAGACAATGCATGGTAGCATTTCAGGAGCTAGATCCAACGACACATAATCAAATCTTACATTGAAGATTGATGACAAGTGGAGGTCAAAGGGGTCAACAAATATAAAAGGCAAAAGTGTGCATGAAAAGTGTCAAAGATGCATTCAAATGGTAGGATATTGACGACTCATGGGCATCCATGCACAAGTAGACTAGTGAACATGCAAAAAATCAAAGATGGTGTCAATTTTAATCTATAGAGACCATATAAGTCCAAAATAGCAGTAAGGAACATACCAATTTTTAAATGTAAGAGATCAAATCATGTACACTTGGCAGGAACATGTAGTTACCCATGACATGGCTCTCTCAACTCGAAAAAGGGAAGCCTTGAATTCACAAAGGGCTCAAGGAGATTTGTGGTGATCCTAGGTGGTTCATCTCATGATCAATGTAATTGCATGTTTTGAAAGCAAAAGAAATCAAGGACAATGGTGGTGGTTACATCCATTTATGGCATCCCTCTCTATTCCTCATGCAAGCTCCTTCTTCTCTCATCCTTTTTTGCTATATATAGAGGCCTTTGAGCCTTAAAACTTATCCCTCGATTGGTGACAGAGTTACTCTGTCAAAATTGCCTTGTAACACTCTCTTGAAGCAATGAGATGATTTTTTTTATTTTGGTTTGAAGTTAAGTATACATTATTAGGGTTTAACTTGTAGATGTATGTCCCTTTTCATCATCTATATATTCTCTACGTATCTTGCTTTAATTCTTTTGGTTCCTTACAGGGTGTGTGAAGTGCTAGACATTGGTTCCTTTCTTGAAGTGTCACAAGTTATAGTGTCTCATATAGACCCATCTCTCGTTGTCCTTCAAATTGTAGGGTTTACTTCGACCTCCACACAAAATATTTATGCTTGTGGTCTTGAGATAGGATTAGATTAGTCTGTGTCTTAGTTAAATTCATTAGTAGTCATTAAGGCTTCCATGCTAAAAGTGGATCATTTCATCTTTGGTGCATCACCATCCTTAGCTTAGGTTTCCATTTCATGTTATCTTTCCCTCCCTTCTCCTTAGTCAAAAGTAGGTTTTAGTGTGTGGGAACAAGTTAAAGTGAAGCATCTGAGGAGCTAGCCTCATTAAAAATCCTAGAGGTTCAACCTCACTATAAGATACCCACAGCCTGAGTTTGTCCTAATGCTTTTAGCTAAGAGTGAGAGAGCTTGAGAAACTCTCCCATAAAGGGTGAAATTCTAGCCTAAAATAGTTTTTGGCATGCCTAGTGGGACTAATTTCAAGGAAGATTGGTCAAGTTTGATGCTAGTTTGATTAATTTCCAGTGGTTATATCTTTCATCTTTCAGTGTCTGGTGACTCTGAAGAACACTTAGCAATCTGGTGGAAGAACAATAACTATCTTTCATGCCAGAGGTGACTAAAAGATTATCTTCTAGAGGTATTCCTTTTAAATTTGTTGAATTACCTTTAAGCTTAGCAAGAAGGTTAAGGTTCACCCATACTCACCCATACGTAGGAAATTATTTTCCTAAACTAGTTGTAAGGTATACCTATGTAAGAAGACCTTTGTTAGCCCCTTTTGCTACCATGATTCCCCAAAGATATTTTGTAGGCTTCAACGACAAAGTCCTATGAATTTTCCACAATATGATCCTATGCGAGTAGCATCCCATATTTCACAGCAGACCAAGCTATATCTCCTATTAAACACATCATAGACATAGCTAATTTCTGCAATATCCATAATGTCACAATAGAAAAAGTAGCTATCAGACTATTGGTTGTATCCTTTAAGAGAAAGCTTTAGATTGGTATAGAGGTTTAGCTCCTAAGTCTATTCAATCATGGGATCAACTGGGAGTAGCCTTATGTAATATATTTGTAAACAAAAGTGATCATTTATCACTAGCAGAATAGTTGGCCACAATCAAGAGAGCTCCTCATGAAGTTATGCAAGACTTCAACACAAGATTCCAAAAATCTTGGGATAGAATTCCAGCTGCTGTTAGACCATCCACTAACTTTGCATTCTTACACTATTTGAAGGCTCTAAATAGTGACATTGCAGTAATGATCCAATCCATGAGAGGGAACATATTTCCATATGCTTATGAGGTGGCTATTAAAGCAAAAAATTGCCTAGTTCAAGCTGGTAAGCTTACTCCTAGACCCCCAATGTCTCTTTTCCTTGAAATCAAATCACACCCTATGGCTATTCCCCCACTTAATGTTATTCTTCCAACTCCAATAATTGTTTATATACCTTCACCCAAATAAGAAAAGATGTCAACTAGTGGGTCAAGTGATTCCCAAGAGTAGAAAAACTACCTATAACTTAAGAGCATGCTCCAATCCTTAGGAAATGATGTGGTAAATGTAAAGAGGCAAAAAATTTAGTTCAATAAACCTTATCAAGCTCCATATCAGCCTCAACAATAGTCTTATCAATCAAATAGGCCACCCTATAAAGGAAATTTTGAAGGATAGGGGTAGCCTAACTATGTTAGATAAAATAATTATAATCCAAATGTTGCAGGGTCTTCTAAATTCTTGGTTCCTATTCAAAACAATATGGCTCAAGAGGTTGAAAGCACAATGCCTTGGAATCAATCTTTTAGGCAATCCATTGTCCCAACTAATGGTTATAACTAGGCATTTAATGACCAATGGTAGTATGTTATTAATTATGGATATAATCAAGCCTTAATGGATTAAAGCACATAGACTCCCATGATCACAAATCCAAAGCAGTCTCCATAAGAATGAGGATCAAATCAGGGACCAAAACAACTGGATGCTATAATGGTCATCAGTGAGTAGGAAGAGTGCTATGCATCTAATTAGTAGGCCAACTCCAGTCAAGCTCATGTCCTAACAGCAACAAATACAAGATTCAAAAGAAGGAATATGGGTGATAACCAAGGAGCATTCAAGGAACCTCCTACACCACTCCTTCATTATCTAAGCCTAACGAGCCTATTGTCACTCCAAAGGTCTTGACACCTCCACAAAGCTCACAGATTCAACAAACAATAGTAGTGGCCCCCAAAGCTCAGGGAAAGGTTGATGGTCGACCAATCAACATTGTTGAATAAATGAAAAAGTCCAATGTGAGTGTGCTAATGTGGGACATGTTTTCCATGCCTGATCAAGTGGACATCCTTCAAGAAGGTTTATCCAAGATAGGTGTTACAACAACTATAGGTAAATAACCAAACAAATAAATTGAGGTCCTCACCAATGCAACCCAAGGTCCTTTTTGAGAAGGATCAAGTAAGGTAGTCAAACCTCCTCCATTTTACATTTCATTAATCATTGATGATTCCTTGGTACATAAATTCTTGGTAGATAGTGAAGCTAGAAATTTAGTAATGCCAAAGTCTATAGCTGATTAGCTAAACCTCAAATATGAGCCATATTCTAAGAGAGTTATACATATTGACGGTTCTTCCACAAAGCCATCTAGTATCATCAAGGAATTGAGCTTGACCCTTCATGTTTGTCCTAGTGTTTCGGTGGTTCAGGATGTGTTGATCCTTGATGTGACTTCTCACTTTATGTTATGCCTTTCTAGAGAATTCACAACCAAAATTGGGGGTTATCTAGTAGCAAATTGGCCTACATGGCTTTCAAAACAAGGTATGGGACTAAGGTATCAATCAAAGTTGAACCCATGGCATAATTTCATATTGAGCCCCATTAGCCAGATAGCATAAACCTCAATTGTACTATCCTTGATGAGGATGAGTTTACAATTGGTCAAAAATTGAATACTTGTCCTAAGGAGATTCTAGATTTTTTCTTGGATGAGCTATGGGGGGATTAACAATTTCTCAACCCTTTGGAAGGTGTTGAGAAAAGAGACATGGGTGTCTATTTGCTACATGAAGAAAATCAACTCATGCCTTCCCTCATTAGACCTAAAGAAGACCTCAATGGTATGTGGAATTTGTTATTTGATGGTTCAAGGAGCAAAAATGGAGTAAGTGCAGGGGCAATGCTAGTTTCCCCTTTAGATGGTAAGTTTTTCTCTTCTTATAGGTTCCATTTCAGTTGCTCCTCCAATGCAGCAAAGTATGAAGGCCTAATCCATGACCTCCAATGGGCCAGTAAGAAAGGAATCAAAATGTTGTAAGCATATGGAGATAGTGAGCTTATAGTGAACCAAGTCAATGGCCTAAACATTACAAATAATCCTTTGATGAGGTATTAAAAAAATAGAGTGTGGGACCTAATTGAATATTTTGAAGCCTTTAACATTCAGGCTATGTCATAGAATCAGAGTCAACATGTTGATAGGTTAATAGCCATGGGACTCTAGTTTGATATTCTAACTAAGCTAAAAGAGGCCAAGGTTCAGCCACACATCAAGGTGGTGGTGAGGCCATCGATGCCAAATAATGAAGTCCATTGGAAATTTTTTGTAAATGACAAACAAATTACTTGTTTCTTACAACAAGAAGTTGAGTTCTCCTCTACCAATCAGGAGAAGTTTCAACAATAATATGGGTAGAAAAATTTTCAAATAAAGTCTAACAAACTTCCTAAAGGGATGGTGACCCTTGAAGGTCTTTTCCATGAGGGAGACCATTTGAGAAAAGAAAAGGCGGTAATGTCAACCAATGAATAAAACTATGAGAGAGTCCTCATCTTCAAAGACAAACTTCTTAAGCTCAGGAAGGTAAGTAACAAGGCTGAGAGGCATGCTTTCATAGAACTCTACTAGGAATACATAGACATATTTGCTTGGGAATATAGTAACTTGAAAGGTTTTGATCCAAAGTTAGCCCATCATACCATAGAGCTGAAGGCTAATGCTAAGCATGTGAGACAAAAGCAAAGGCATGTCAACCCCAAAATAGAAGAGCTTATGAGGAAAGAGCTAACAAATTTGATTGAATCCAAGATTATCTTTCCCATCAGACACTCATCATGGGTAGCCAATTTGGTGCCTGTAAGGAAGAAGAGTGGGGAGATTAGGTTGTGTGTTAACTTTAGAGATTTGAACAAAGTCTCCTTGAAGGATCATTACCCTCTACCATCCATGGAGTAACTTCTTCAAATAGTTGTAGGGTCAAAATGATTTCCTTTTTTGGATGGATATTCAAGTTACAACCAAGTATTGGTAAAAGAAGAAGATCGATACAAGACTACCTTCACCACTAAATGGGGTACATATGTGTACCAAAAGATGCACTTTAGTTTGTCAAATATTGGGGCAACTTTCTAAAGAGCCATGGACATGGCTGTCCAAGGATTGTTGAACCAAATGGTGCTGGTCTACTTGGATGACATCACAGTTTTCTCCAAGAATGCCAATGAACACATGGACCACTTGAGGCTGATCTTTGAAAGATGCAGGGAGCATGGGATCTCGTTAAATCCCAATAAGTGTTTGTTTTTCGTAGATGAAGGTAATTTATTGGGCCACATTATTTCAAAAGAAGGGCTATTTATTGACCCTGAAAGGGTAGATGCCATCTTAGCACTCTCTCTCCCCAAGCATAAGAAAGGAGTTTAGAGCTTCTTTAGCAAGATAAACTTTGTAAGAAGGTTATTACCAAGTTTTTTAATCTTGGTGAAGCTTATTATTGCCATGTTAAAGAAGAGTCAAGTTTTTTCTTGGCCAAGAGAAGGAAAAGATGCTTTTAAAGCCATCAAACAGGCGATTGCCTAAGCATCCTCACTAATAAATTCTAATTTCTCCAAGGATTTCATGCTATACACCTTTGCCAACATTGATAGCTTGTAAGTTATGCTGATATAAAATAATGGTGAGGGAATGGAGCAGCCAACTACCTTTTCTAGTCAAGGGATGGAAGGATATGAGGTAAGGTACACTTTTATAGAGAAGTAGATCCTTGCAACAGTGAGGAGTCTTAAGAATTTTAGACCAATGATCTCCAAAAACAATATTTATCTCATGGTACCCCATCCTTGAGTTAGGTATTTCCTCCATAACAAAGATTTGAATGAGAAAAGAGTCAACTGGATCACCAAATTCATGGAGTTTGATGTGGAAATCAAAGTGACCAAGTTGGTCAGAGGTAGAGGTTTGTGTGAGAAAATGGTGGAATATCTTCAAAAAGATAAAAGATTAGCCATGGTGATTCAAGACAACTCACAGGTAGAGGCACCTCTACTTCATAAGAGTTGGTTCCATGATCTGGTACATTTTCTACTAATAGGAGAATGCCCCCAAGGTCTAGACAAGGCAAGAAATAAGTTATTTTAGATTGAATCCATACCTTATGCATTGGTTGATGGGGTTTCATTCAAAAATGACCTCAATGGAGTGCTTCTAAGGTGTATAGATGATGACCAAGTAACAAGGCTCTTGGAGCAATTCGATGACGGGCCTGCAGGAGGCCATTTTGCTATAAGGACTATGATAGCAAAGATAATGAGTGCTAGTTATTACTCACACAACCTCTTCAAATATGCTTATGCATGGGTAAGAAAGTGTAAAAAATGTGCCCTCTTTATAGGTAAGCAAAGATTATCAGCTTTTCCTCTTAACCCAATTCAGGTAGAGCAACCATTCATGCAGTGGGGTTTGGATTTCATAGGAGTGATCAACCCTCCAACAAGTGTGGGGCATAAATGGGTGCTTACTGCAACTGAATACTTCACCATATGGGTGGAATCCATTACGTTAAAAGAAGCTAATGAAAGTGCAGTCCTAGACTTCTATGACAACATTATGACCAAGTTTGGTATTCCATCCATTATCATTTTTGACAATGCATTGACATTCCTTGGTCTAAAAACAAGTTAATTGGATCTCAAGATGGGCATCTACCTCAACAACTCTTCCAATTATTATCCTCAAGTAAATGGAATGGCTAATTCCATAAATAATAATTTTCTAAGAATCATTAGGAGAACTATGGAAGAGAATCAGAAGACATGGCACACCAAACTAAAGACAGCCTTGTAGGCTGACAACGTGACTCCTAAAGCTGCCATTGGCAATTCTCCATATGTCTTAGTATATGGAAGGGAGGCTAAGTTGCCCATTTCTCTTGAGCTACCTGCATTAGATTTATCCCATCAATTGGATTTGATGGAAGATGAGCCCATACATGTGAGATTGGTAGAACTCATAGATCTTGAAGAAACAAGAGACCTCACAATGAAAACACTAGAATCACATAAAGCTCAAGTCAAGAAAGCTTTTGATAAGAGAGCCATAGAAATAAAATTCAAGGAAGGGGATCTAGTCCTCAAGTGGGATTGAAATAAGGCCAAGCTAGGTAACCATACTAAATTTGACAGCTTGTGGAGTGGTCCTTCTTTGATCCACAGATGCAAAAAAAATAATGCTTTTCAGCTGGCCCAATTAGATGGAGAGATACTACCCATCCCATTCAATGGGATTCATCTAAAACCATATTATTAGAAGAGCTTGTAGCCATCGTATATATTGTACATTTTGTATAGCTTTTCATGTTTTCCTCTAAGTTCCCTGTGCACATCTTTTTCAGCTATGTGTTTCCCTTCCCTAAGTGCCTTGGGCACAGTGTTCATTTTATTCTGGTTGTCCTTATTGCTTCAAAAGGGAGGTTCTATTTTAGTGAAAAAATCACTTGACTTCATGCCTAATGGATGGATTTGATGAGGCAACATGGTCTAAGTTCTCTTGCATTGATAGGCATGCAACCGCTATGAGCCACCAGAGATGTTGGCCATTTTTGGCCCACATATAAAGCTCTTTCATGGTTTGATGAAGCAATGGATCAAAGGGGGCTTAGAGAAGGATATGAGCATGGTTTTCAAGGGTCAGCCAATAGTGTTCAAGGATAAGCCTGCAAGCTAAGTGCAAAATCTCTTATGGCTTAGTCTTTACTTGTTCATTCTTTTGGACTTTGTATGGAGACTAAGGAAAAGATAATTTTTTTCAGCCTTTTCTAAGCTAGGTTTCAATTTCTTTTTAGGAAAATTGTCCACACAATTTCTTTAAGGAATTTTTTATTTTTTGGTTAAGTTTTCTCTCTTCAGAAGTTTTGTTTTTGACTAAGTGTTGGAATTTCTTTGGACAATTTGTTCGAAGGAAAGGTTCAGAAGGATTATCTTTTCAACCAAAGTGCCCTAAACAATTTATTTGAAGGGTATTTTCTTGGGGAAATGGTCCACTTACAAATTTTGAAGGCGCACTTGCATTTTTGTCGAGGGGAACTTCCAAAGGTAAAAAGGTTCTTTTCAAAGTTCTGAAAGATATCTTTTCTTAGGGAAAAGGGACTTTTCATTTTTTCTAAAGGGTACTTTCCCTTCTGAAAAAATCAATTTTCAATTTTGTTGAAGGACAATTTCATAGAAGTCAAGAGAAAAAATTTCAAAGGAATTCCTTCAGAATGAATTCTTTTGAGAAAAAATGCTGAATCAAAAAACCCGAAGGGTGCTTTCCTTTCAAAAAAAGTACTTTGCAAGAGGCTGAAGGGTCCATTTCAAAAGCTCAAAAGATCTCATCGAAGCAAAGTACCCCAAATAGAAAATCTGAAAGGTACTTTCCCTTCAAAAAAAAGCAAATGAAGAAGTCCAAAAAAATCCCATGGGAGAAAAAGCCTGAAAGAAAGTAACCATTGGCATTCAAAATCATCAAAGGGGTCTCTATCCAAATGAAGAGATGATGCATGGTAGCATTTCAAGAGCTAGATCCAATGATGCATAATCAAATATTACATTAAAGATCGATGATGAGTGGAGGTCAAAGGGGTCAGCGAATCTCAAAGGTGAAAGTGTGATGACAAGTGTCAAAGATGCATTCAATTGGCAAGAGATCGATGACTCATGGGCATCCATACATAAGTAGATTAACGGATATGCAAAAAATCAAGGATGGTGTCAATTTTAATCTATAGAGACCATAAAAGTCTAAAATAGTAGTAAGGAACATGCTAGGTTTTAAATGCAAGAGATCAAATCATGTACACTTGGTGGGAACATGTAGGTACCCATGACATGGCTCTCTTAGCTGCAAAAAAGGGAAGCTTTAAATGCATGAAGGGCTTAAGGAGATTTGTGGCGATCTTGGGTAGTTCATCTCATGATCAATGCAATTGCATGTTTTGAATGCAAAAGAACTCAAGGACAACATTGGTGGTTACAGCCATTTATGGCATCCCTCTTTGTTTCTCATGCAAGCCCCTTCTACTCTCATCCTTTTTTGCTATATATAGAGGCCTTTGAGCCTTAAAACTTATCCCTCGACTAGTGATAGATTTACTCTACCAAAATTACCTTGTAACACTCTCTTGAAGCAATGAGATGTATTTTTTTATTCTAGTTTGAAGTCAAGTATACATTATTGGACTTTAACTTGCAGATGTATGTCCCTTTTCATCATCTATAGATTCTCTACGTATCTTGCTTTAATTCTTTTGGTTCCTTGTAGGTTGTGTGAAGTGTTAGGCATTAGTTCCTTTCTTGAAGTGTCACAATTTATAGTGTCTCATACATACCTATCTCTTTCTGTGCTTCAAATTGTAGGGTTTCCTTCAACCTCCACACAAAATATTTATGCTTGTGGCCTTGAGATAAGATCATATTAGTTTGTGTCTTGGTTAAATTCATTAGTAGTCATTAAGGCTTCTAGGCTGAAAGTGGATCATTTCATCTTTGGTGCATCATCATCCTTAGCTAAGTTTTCCCTTTTATGTTATCTTTCTCTCCCTTTTCCTTGGTCAACAATAGGTTTTAGTGTGTGGGAACAAGCTGAAGTGAAGCATCTAAGGAGCTAGCCTTATTAAAAATCCTAGAGGTTCAACCTCACTACAAGATACCCGCAGCATGAGGTTATCCCAACGCTTGTAGATATGAGTGAGAGAGCCTAAGAAACTCTCCCACAAAGGGTGCAATTATAGCCTACAATAAGAATATGATAGGTTGGATGCAAAAGGAACAAGGTGTCAGAAAGGGCAAGGCAAAGAAGAGGATAGAGGGGGGAGGATAAGGATGGGGGGAAGAGGATAGAGGGGGGGGAGGATAAGGATGGCGGGAAGAGAAGAAAGGGGTGAGATAATTGGGGAGTTAAAGGGGGAGGGACCAAAGGGGAAGAGGGGATGACAAGAGAAGATGGGGGGAGTTCCAACAAATCTATGACAAGATGTTCAATGGTGTAATGAAAAAGTAATCCTTTAAAATCAAGGGGTTGACACCATGTACCAAGGGAGGAATAGATTAGAATGTGATCTAGGAAAGGGCAATAAATGTTGACTTGAATGTAGATCATGGAAAAGGTTATAGCCAAAGGATCCTCCTCATTAAATGAGATAACAAGTTTGATTTTTTGATGCAATGCCTTGTAGAATTGTTAGTTTCTCATCGATGGTTGGAAGTCCATATAATCTGATTTAAATGAAAATAATAATATTCTCCATTTTTATTGGGTCAAATTATGCTTCCCAAAGTCTAATGTATAGACCTATGTTTCTCAGGTACCATGATCCATCCTTTTTGACATTAGAATAGGAGAATTCACTTTTGAAAGAAATTTGAAAAACCTTTATTGAGGATTTTGATGGATGTTAGACCATATTTCTCCTAAAAAGAGAATACCCATTCTTTCAACACCAGCTCCAAGGGACAAATACTAACGAGTATAGACATAATGGAATATTTTAATAGTGTTGTAGTGTTAGGCAAGTGTAGAGAGTCCTTAATGCATAGTGCGATGGAAAAGCAGGAAATTGATAAGGTGAAGCCTTAATAAGGGAAGGAAAGAGGGGGAAGTGAAGTAACATGCAAGGGGTGGGAAAAAAGGTGACATGAGGAGTCAGAGCAGGGGTCAAGGGGTAAATAGTCAGGGAAGGAAAGGGGAGAAGGGCCAAGGATGCAGGGATAATAGGGAAGAGAACGAGGAATATGACATCGAGGCCATCGATAAGAGGGAGAGTGACGATAGGGAAATGGGTGGATCTCTAAGGAGAACAAATACACAAATAACTCTGAGTAATTCTAGCTTTGAAAATGAAGGGGACAAGGATGAGACACAAAAGAGGGACCACTAGGAGATTAAGCAATGTTGAATTGAGTGGATGTTTCAACCTAGCTGGGAGATCCAAAATTGAGAGATCTTATAAATCCAATCCGCTTCTTGCCCTAGAATGCCTACGTTGTCATGTATGTCTAATTTAAAGTTTCTACTTGCCATTCAACAAGCACATTTTAAACTCAAACTCAATTTGTGTGGACCATGTCTGTAAAAGTGAATTTTGAAACAAGGACACTTGGAATTTTAGTTGCAGTCATGGGATCAAAGAGACATTGATTGCATCCAAAAGAAGATTTATGATAATCAGAACACAGTCATAGAGTCATGACATCGAAAACTTTCCAAAAACATAGCTCAATATTTGTGATAGAAAGATAAAACACCTATAGTGGAAACACACTCATGACATCATGGAATCACCGAGTTCTAAAAACCTCAACGAATGCATTAACACATTCATTTTGTTTTAGATTACGATCGAGTATGCTTATCACGAATATGTGTATGTAGCATAAAGAATAAATTATGAACTAAGACTTAGGTTATGCAAATGTGACCATTGACAAACTTAAGATTTTTTAAGGATTATTTCATCACAAATTAATTAAATTAAAAACCTAAATTAAGTTAGAACATGAATTAAACTTTGAAGAAATTTAAAATTGGTTAAAAAACACCCATTCATAGATGAACACGTCCATGTGCTTTCTTCATAGTGAAACAATATGACCAACATCCATCCACATGATTTAACATGCTTCCTGCCTTGCACAGATTAAGAGAACATGATCTATGTAGATTGGAACAAGAGAGTATTGTGACGAACATTACATTGATATATATTAGTCATTTTCGCCAAAATATTATGACCTTCGTGACTAGTTTTGTAGCTCGTCATCCTTTTTTTTTAGTGCATATGTTAGGAGAACATCACAATTTTCCTATCTCCACATCACAAATGTTTAAGTTAGTTATAATTAATAAATTAATTTCATGTTAAATTTTAATGCCAGGTATTTATTCAACATTGTCACTAAATATTGTTTATTATATATTTTAAAAAGAAAAAAAATATTATATATGACAAAAAAATATTGTTTTGAGAGGTTTCCCTCTTTTTTAGATCTATTATGATTAATTGTATGACCAATATATTACAATCTTTCAATTGACTTCTCAAAGTAAAAGGGAAAAAAATCTACATGATGGTCAAATGCACATCAAAATAAAAGTTGAAATTACCTTTTCCTAATCAAATGGACGTCAAAATTAATGTCATAATTAATTGTTTATTCACAGAACCCCACTACCCACAATGACCATTATAACAACTTCGGCACAATTTACCATTTCATGACCTTGTTATATTAAATGATGGTTATTTAGGCGAAGAAGTCGAGTTGAAACTAGCAAAATAAATTACGTTTTTGGTTGAGAGAGAGTGATTTGTAAACATGGGTCTTTCAAAATTATATTTTGTAGCGAGATTTTAAATAATTTTATATTTTTTATACTTTTTAATGGGCTTTAAATATGATTATTATCTAAAGGTTGATACAATTCATCATCATCATGATTGTCACTACAGAGACTAGTACATTGCATTAAGTGATGGGCATATGGATGAAGCAATGAATTTGAAATTAGTGAAACGACCCATCATGGAACATCAATCATTACAATAAAATCTTGCACATTACATTAAATGATAACATGGAAAAGCAATAGAATTGAAATGGCCCATCATATGACATAATCAATACGATAAGGTCTTGTACATTGCATTAGGTGATAATATGGGGAAGCAATAAAATTAAAATGACATCAATTATTATTATAAAGTCTTGTACATTATATAAAGGATAACATAAGAAATAATAATATTGAAATTATATCGAAAAGTTTGTACTCTGATTGGTGATGATGAAAGTACAAATCATTTTAGATCTCTGACATGAAGAATCAAACAATAGAACTCTTCCTTCGATATTTCTTAAAACTGTTATCTTGGATGAACTTCTTATCCTCTTAATTCTTTATTTTTGACTTATTGTAATTGCACAAAAATATTAAAAAAATGAAATCTTGATTTATGTTATTTGAAAGCAAACTTTTTACTATTGATTGGCCGTTGACTTACTAAAGATTGTGACATCTTTAAATTTTTTTCCAATTCGATACCAAAACAATATCTTCTTATAATAATAATGGTGTTAGGTATGTTATATTAAAAGCAAAATAATTGAGTTATTGTAATATTTTCGTAGCTGTTTAGAACTTATTTAAAGCACTGTTTTGTCTCTACCCAAAGGTTTGATTATATTTTTTTGAAAATTGAAGAACGTGCCCAAAGATTTGATTATATATTTTTTTATTAAAATAAGGCTTATATATTTATTTTGATTTTTCTTCTTGATTAAAGTAAGGCTTATATATTTATTTATTTTGATCTTTACCACTCCGTCAAAGGGGTATATAACCCTCAATTTTATTTTATTTTCAATGACATGTTAATCAACGTGCAACAATTGTCATTTACCATGTTTCACATATAGTTTTGGAAAAATAAATATTTATGCATTTTGGAAAAGATTATTTTTGATTGAGTAAAATATTATTTTAATTATATAAGATTTTTTCAATTAATAAATAAAAAGTTTTTTTTTTGTTGGGCAATTGTAGTATATGGGAAAAGACAAATTTTTAAAAATCTTTTAAAAAAATGATGATATGTCATAAATGACTTCTGGGACTTCAAAGTGTCGCGCATATGCATTGAATATTCATATTTGCTTTGTATTGGATAGCCATGCCCAGGTCACGTAAGTGGTATTTTTTGATAAATTAAAGAGGGTTTTATAGGTGCCCTTACGTGTTAGAAAGATTACATACCTTGTCGATAGAAGAATTACAAAGGAAGTTAGAAGAGGAGAATATGAGAAAGCTAGAAGGGAAAGAGGAAGAATTGTGATTTAATATAATAACATATGAAATGATAATATTCGGTTTAATGTTAGTATTTAGGTGAGCTTATCAGAGTTTTACTTCATACACATACACAGAGAGCCGAACCATACACATATAATATAGAGTTGAACCATACAATGTATTATAATATTTCTTCATCAATATTCGCACAATACATTTGGCTATTGTATAGCCATAGAGATAGCACAACCACCTCCTAATAAATAGGGAGGACTAATAACAACTAACCTGATAATAGACATGGGTAACAATAAACCTACGGGAATATAATTCCCAATAATAACAAACAATATAACAATATACTAATTTTACCCCAATGTAAAGATTGTTTCCCAACATTTAAACTTATGATTTATCCATGTATTTATTCGTGAAGCCTTTCATCCTTTGGTAAAATTCAGTGGGAGCATCACAAACTACCATGACCCAGCTGACTTCTTGCATGAACGAGGCTCTCATATTGTATTTGGAGATGATTTGATTTAAGGTATAACATGGCTTGCAATGATACGTTAAATTGTGGGCATACTTGGTGGTTTACTAGAGTGTTTGTTTATACAATATTATATGTCAAACTGGCCCATTGGCTTCTTCTTTCTTCCATGTTTGGAACTTGTGTTGCATGTTATCTTTGAGGGCAAATATGATGCTAGTTGTTTGGGTGGTATGTCATCCTCTTCACTGTGTCAGGGATTTTCTGCACCTATCCATTTACGCAATCCGCCTCCATAACCTTGATTCTTGCCAAAATGCATTAGATGGGCTACTTGGTCTGTTGATCTTTGAAGCTGTACTTTGGTTTGACCCTATGACTAAATTGTGTTTAAGGTCCTCTTTCGACCATTTTGTTGCACTAGAGATGAAGTTATGCTCACTATTCGGGGAACGATACAAGTTTAAAATCTCCTTGAGGACCTCAACTTTGTAGGGTAGGTTGGTAGGGAAGGCTCACTCCATGATGTATTGAAACGTAGCAAAGGTGGGCGTAATTGGCACCAAGGCATAGATATTATCATTGTAAAAACATTTTATAGAGAAATGCAAGCTATTAGTTATGCTCAAGACTGATAGAGCATGCTAGATTAGTTGGTTGAGGGCTCCTCACAGTCGAAGCAGGTGAAAATATCTTTGAGTGAGATTGTGATGTGGGAGGAAGGGTGGTTGGATGCCATCACAGTGATGAAAATTTATGAGAGAGAGAGAGAGAGAGAGAGAGAGAGAGAGAGAGAGAGAGAGAGAGAGAGAGAGAGAGAGAGAGAGAGAGAGAGAGAGAGAGGTGCAAATGATATTAGAGGAGTTTGGATGGCACTTGTGAAGAAGGTGTGAGATAGGACATGCTTAAATGGAGGCAAAAGGGAAGAGAAAGGAAGTATGTGAGTAATGGATTTAGGAGGCGGTAGGGTGGGGATAAATGATGAGAAATTAAATTCTTTCACAAATAATGATTTCCTTGAGTCCCTTAAGATTTGCAATATTACCACTTTTGATTAGACTAAAGGTTCCCATGTTAACTAAAATATTTACTAGAATTTCAATGGTGCCATTAGCCTCTTTGAAGCAATAACAAATTTGATGTCTGAGAACTTTTTGAAGTGGGAGAATGTGGGACATAAAATAAGTTCTAGATTTCATTTCAAAAGTGATCCCTTATTTAAATGTAAAATGATAAGTTACAAATCACCTTCGATGACAAGTTTGGTGACTCATTGGGAGTAGGCCAATTGTACTCTATAAGTTAATATTGGGCATTCAGCTTGATTTTTGGTTGAATCAGAGAGTTTTGCCAAAGATGTTGCTATAAGTTTGTCTTTTTAGTTTCATTGAATACAACCAACCCCTGCTCAATTAGGGTTACCTTTAGAAGCACCATTGAAATTGAGTTTATCATAATCTAGGCTGCGAGATTACATCTAACATCAAAATGGGAGTAAAGGATGAGTGATGAGGGGCCACTTCTAATAATGAAGTGGTTCACCAGTTGTGAATAATTTATTTGGATAGAATAGTTTGTAAGTAACCCATTCAGATATATTTGCTTCAAGATGGAGTGTGAAGAGTTGTTAGGAGAGAGATGTACCTTAAAAGACCCTATGGTTTTATTCGAGCCAACGATTCTAAATAATCATGACTGATGTTGCTAACCACAATGGTAGTAGATTTGAGGATGAGAAGGAAGGACACATTATCAAAAGAAGTTGTAGGGAGGGGGAAATACCCATTTGAGTGATAATTTATTGAAAACATAGTACCATACCCTTCTACTCCAAGGGTAGTTAGATAGAAGATGTTTGGTGGATTCAAGTGCTACTTCATAAATAATACATTAGCTTTGACCATGAAAACCTATTTTTTCTAGTTTATCGTGGGTGAGTGTTTTGTGTTACATGGATAACTAAGAGAATGCACTAGATTTGGGTAGGATCAAATTAGGCCAAATATTATGGATAGGCCGTTTCTAATCTAAGTTAGAGTCCTTGTTGATAAGGTGTGTGTATTCTCTTTGACTGAATAAAAGTCATTGGTGGAAGTATCCCAAATGAGAACATCAGGTTATTTGAAAGGGTAGATTTTAATACCTTTAGTGATGTTGTCCATTATCCTTGCTTTCTCAATGGGGCTTCCTAGATAGGACCAATCCTTCGAAGATTACATTTGGAGAGGGTGGGTGTTGTTATACCATAGGCAATCATAGAGACATTTTCCCCATCAATCATTGGCTATCTATTGTATTTATTATAGGTCTTGTCTTGCATCGAGTACTTGGTTTCCCATCTAGGAGTCATCCTAGAATTATACTAAGTCACCATTACCTATATCCTAGGTGAGGTTATCTATGAAGTACATCTAACAAGACATGATGAAAATCCAAATGTGGGACCCTTTGGGAAAGATTTTGATTGTGAAAATCTTGTTTGGGTCAATGGAATTAAAACATTTATTTCATAGAATATGGCTCCAGAATTGATCATGGTAGCTAAAGGCTCGCCATAGTAATTTGGATTCGAGCGCCCAGTTATGATGATGATGGTTAGTGAAACCTGCTCTATGTGCTTGCTTGGGAATGTAGACCTTATTCAAACTTAAAAGGATAATTTAATGTTCGTGGGAGGCTCCTTGTATAGAAAGGACCTCATTTTCTAATGCATGTATTTATAAACATTCATCGACATATTAATAAGGGACATTGTGTAGGTTGGGAGAGCTTGGAGTACCTCTTTTAGCAATGTGATTATGTTGGCTAAAGATAACCACCTTCCTTTCCAAGATGAGATTTGACATCTACCCTAGTCATCAATTCCTTCCATAGATAATTATTTCCAACTCCTTGGAAGAATGGGATACCTAGGTACCAATAGGGAAGGCTAACTAAGAAGCCCCTTTTGGTGGCTAACTTCATTTGAAGCCTTGAAGACGTGTTAAAATAATATTTTTTTATTTGGCTTCATTCACATGTTGATCCAATCAGAGGGAGTATGCATCGAGAATGTTCATGTAGGCTTAGACTTCCTTGGAGCAAGCTTATCTCATTAATAGGTATATTTTTTAAATAATTTATGAGAAATTGGGTTGACAACTTTTGAGATTTTAATCCCAATTATTTTTCTTGACTAGACCTTTGCTTTACTAGTTCTGATAAGGGCTTCCAGAGAATAATGAAGAGAAATGGGGAAAGTGGGTCACCTTGTATGATCCCTTTGGTGGAAGTGAAGAATCCACAGGGTGAGCCATTGATTAATACTAAAAAGTGTGTTTAAGATATGCAATCATGGATGATAGTGCATGATTCCTTAGAAAATCCATAGTGTCTAAAGACTCGAGGATAGAGTCCACTTGATATTATCAAAGCCTTTTTTGATGTCGAGTTTTTCTATCATGTCTTTCACCTTTGATAATTTAAGAGAGTGAAAAATTCATGGGCCAAAATGGTGCCACAGGTAATTTATCTCCCTTCAACAAAGCTAGGTTATTTTGGAGAGATAAAAAAGGGAGGCATTTATTGAATTTATCAAAGATTGTTTTCCCAAAAAAATTATATAAGGTCTTGCATAAGGAAATTGGTTGATCTTCTGCAAAAGAGGAGATATTTTCCAATTTTGGAATGAGGGATAAGTAGGTGCAGTTCATTTCCTTGAGTATTTATGGTAGCTTCACACTTCATTTAAAACTGCAATACTCATTTGCCAATGTGATCCCAAAAGTCGTGGTAGAATATTTCTAGAAACCCATCTAGTTTAGACCCCTTATCTCCTGTCATGTTGAATATTGTAGCCCAAAATTCATTACTAGTGAAAGAAACAATAAGAGACTTATTTTCATCAAGAGTGATAATGGCTAGAATGGATTCAAGTAAATCATCATGGAGGTGGTTTGTGGTTTCTAAAATTCCAGAAAGGAGATGTTGAAAGTAATGTTCTGCCTTTTGATGATTGTCCACTAGAGATTCTATAAGAAGGTTGTCCTGATTATGAATTTTAGCTACCCTGTTTACTTGACATCTGTAGGAAGTCGATATGTGCAAAAATTTAGTATTATTACCATCATTGGGGAGCCATGTTTCTTGATATTTTTGTCTCCAAAATATATCCTCTTTGGAATAGATTTAATCGAGCTTGAGAAGGATTTATTTTTATTGATCTAACAACTGGTCCATGCAATTCCCATATTGGATAGCACCACTAATGTCTGAAAAATCCTCCTCTAACTATTGTTTAGGGAAAAAATATTTTGAAGACAAGTATGATTCTAGTCTCTTAATATTTTTTTTCAGTTATTTAAGTTTAGACATGAAAATAAAATATTTAGTGTCATGGATTATTAGAAAGTCATGACACCATTACTTTACCAACTCTAGGAATTTTTTGTCCTTTAACCACACAATTTCAAATTTAAAGGGAATTCTAAGAGCAGTGGAGTAATTAAAAATGTCCAAAATTACTGGGAAGAGATCATTGCTTGTGACTTTTAGGATGTGAACTTCAGAAATCCAAGACTCTTGTAGCCATTCTCTTATAACTAAAAATTAGTTGAGGCACTCCATGATGGTGTAGAATCCTACCCAACATTTGGTCTAGTTGTAGACTTCCTCTTTTAGATGGAGGTCCAATAGTGCATTTATGGTCACAAATTTAGTAAGATCCAGTTCTGATTGAGTAACACATTTCTTTCCATCCTGTTTGTCACTTTTAGAGAGGATAACATTAAAGTCTCTTGCAAGTAGGATTGTCAAAAGGAGTTACTGATTGAAATCAACAAAGGATATCTAGGTTATCTTTTTGAGCATTTTTTATTAGGGCCATATAAATTAAAATATGATAAGTGGATTGATTCAGAATAAGATTTGATTAGAGACACAGTGTTTCCATAGTCCGTGAAGTAAAAAATGAAGAATATTTTTGTTAAACTATGTGAAATTTTCTTGTAAGATTTGATGTTGGAACAAATCTAGTTCCAACCAACATGATTTCATGAAACAAGTAGTTTCCTTGTGTCCAACGCTATCTTGATACATCCAAAAGACCCTTCTGCATTTGAGCTAATGGCATCCCAAAGTGTCCATTGTTTTATAACTAATGATGTAAAGACGATTCCATCCATTTTGGTTTATTATAGAAATATGATGTGGGGGTGGATAAATAAAAGATATTTTTAAACCAACCTCTATTTTTTAGGGGCATTGAGGCCCCTACCATTCTAAGTGATGCAATTCATTGAGTTTGAGGATGTTTCTTCCTCGTATACCATAATAAATAAGCATGGTGGTTCTTAGATTATCCGTTACAGTTTCTTTAGGGGACTCTTTGTATAAATTAAGTTGGGATTTCCTTTTTTTTAGAGCTGTGACATTTGACATTGGGGTTATGTAAGGAGTTGGTTTATTGAGAGACATAAAACTTTATTGGTGCAACATGGGTGCCATCTAACCCAGATTTTGAGGGAGCTGACACATACTCAGGAAAAAAGTGTAGAGCTTGGGAGGGAGAGGGCACCTCAATGGGGAGGGGAAGATGGGAATAAGGAGGACAATGCATGTAGGATACCAAAGGTGGTTGAGGTAAATTAATGATATGGGAGGGGGGAAGAAAGGAAGGCCAAGGGGGAGGGGGAAGGAGGAGCTAGATAGAGAAGGGAAAATGATGGGAGGTGGGAAAGACAAGGAATAAGGTAGAGGGGAGGAGAGAAATGGGGGAGAAGAGAGCATGGCATGAAAATATGGGGAAATCAAGGTAGGGGGAGGTGGAGGAAGACAGATACAAAGGATAAGAAGGGCCAAAATGATAAGAGGGGAGGCATAAAGAATATCTGCCAAGGTGCCTAGTAGTAAGGCATCCATAACAACAAAAGGTAATCCTTCAAAATCAAGGGGTTCACACCACCTACATAGGAAAGAGTAGAGGAGAATATAATTTTGGAGAGGGAATGAAACATTGACTTGAATACAGATTGGGGCATGGGTTATAATCATAAGCCCCCTCTCATCAAAAGAGATAAAGGCTCTAATTTTTTATATGATGCCTTCTAGAATAGTCAATCTCTAGTAGATGGAAAGAAGTCCATATAATATTGATCGATATGGGAGAAACTAAGTTATCCATTCTTGTTAGTTTTAAGTGGGCTTCCCAAAGTCTAATACATATACTTGAGTTTTTAAAAAACTACAGTCCATCCTTTAGGACTTCTAAATATGAGAGTTCACTTCTGAAAGAGATTGGAAAAATTATTTAGGGAGGATTTTGATGGCTATTAGATGATATTTATCACAAGAAGAGAAGACCCATTCTTTTAGCTCTAGCACTGAGGGCTAAAGGCTAATGAACATACAAAAAATAGAATTTTTTTCCATCATTTCAACATCAGGCAAGAGAAGAGAGTCCTCAATGTGCAGTGAGATGATAGAGGAATAAATTGATAGGGAGAATTCAATATGGGGGAAGACAAGAGGAAAGAATGGGAAGTGAAGAGGAAGGGGAAGGAGTCATGAGAAGCTAGAGTGGAGGCCAAATAGTAGAGTGTTGGGGAAGGAAAAGGGAGGAGGTCAAAGAATGGAGGGAAAATAGGGAGGACAAAAGGATGAAGACAAGGGTGTAGATGACAATAACATCAATGATGAGGATGGAGGAAGATCATTGAGGAGAGTGTTCATGCAGGGAACTTTGACTGATCCTAACTTTGATGATGTTATTGCCTTAGAAACAAAGGGGTTATAGATAATATGTAGATGAGGGATTGTTGGAAGATTTGGTGATGTTGACTCAAGTGGATTATTCAACCTAGCAAGGAGCTTCACGAATAAGGGATAATATGAAGCTAGCATCACCCCTAAACCCTGGCCCTAGATTTCTCAAGTAACCATGGCTGATTGAATTTGAGTTTCTACCTACCAATACTATAGTCTATTGTAATTGTTAATGTTATTTGGTCAAGTTGATAGTTTTAATGTACCTAAAAAAATTAAGATATCTTCTACATAGGGAATTTACATTACCTAATTTTATTTTATTGTCTTCAAATTTTGACATTTCCAAAATTGGAGAATAACATGTTAACTTTGCATTTTACATTTTGTTCCTATATTTAGGTTTTTATATATTACAGAATCCACCTATATTGCATTGATTTTATATCTAACAATGTGTTCTTGTGTTTAGATTTTGAGATATTGTAGAATTTGATTTGCATCACATTGATTTTGAATTTTTCAAATTTCATCTTGTTTTGTGGGTCTTTTTTACATTTAGACTTTAACATTTTTTATAATTTGAGTGTATCACATAGATTTTTTAGTTTTTGATTTATGTTGCCTTTTGTTGAGGTAAAGTGTAGTTTGAAACAGGTTATAATCATGTATTTTTGTTTATTCTGTGTTCTGGTTTATGATTGAAAATGTTGGAACATCTTGAGGAGGCTGTATCTTTCCTTGAAAATGTGATGGACATGATTCATTATAAGCTTCTAGGGCATGACTCATCATCCTCAAATTTTGATGATGAAAAATCAAAGAAGAAATGTAAGGCATCCTCAGTTGTAGCTTCAATTAATACTTTAGTAAATCATCTCTTCGACCCACAAAAGTGGTTTATGTTAGGTTTTATTGAATTGTTATGGTGAATTTTGAAGCTTTGAAACACTTTTCTTGTATTCCTATTTAATTCTAATTCAACCTTTAATTTTTCCAATTCTTAGGATCGTTTGTATGATCCTAACCCCTATTAGGACCATATGTGTTATCTTGTCACATTTATTTGTGCCACCTTTTGAGCTAGGTAGACTCGTTTACCTATTTTTCCTTTCTCATTTATAGCCATTGGAATTAGCCATGTACATTATTTTATCTAAAGTTTGAGTTCAAGTCATCTACAAATAAACAAGTGATTAGATTCATATAATCGTCAAACACTTATCAAGTTCTCATATAACATACTCTTAGAGTATTTTGTTGTCGTTATTTTTTTTATGAAGTTTTTTATTGACTTGTAATTTTTTTGGTAGTTTGAGTTGTTTAACAAATCAAAATGGTTAAACTACCCCTATCTCCATAGACCCTCAAACTAAAACCCTCAACTAGATTAGTTTTGTAGGATAAACTTATTTATATTATCAGAAGTTGAAGCACACAATTAGGGAAAAGGGCGATTATGTGCAAGTGCTTTGATTAATTTACACCCAAGAGATATAAAATAATTGAAACTGTGCACTAGTTTAGATTAAAGAAACTATGATAATAAATATAATATTCTGAATTGAAATGGGCTAATTGATATTGTAGCCACTTGACCTAAAATTGATAAGATAAGAGAAGGATGATATACTTAGATAATTATGATTATTTGTAACTCATGTAAGATGCCATAGGTTATTGAAATACTCTAGATGTGTCTTTTTAGGCACTGAGGTATGAATTGGATGTTGAATGATTGTCTGGACATTGTTAACAAAGTTAGACACTTACAACGATTGGCACTAGCAAGGTTCACCAGCAATGTATCTATGCACAATGGCCATCTATAACTTTTGGGAGCCCTACGCCTATACCTATAATATGTTTCTTTGGATATGCAATATTTTATTCCATGCAATAATATATGTATTATACCTATTTTATCCAAAACCCTAATTGTGCTTGATTGATCCCAATATATCCTAAAAAGGGGTTAACACTTTGGGTTGGACCACTACAACCTCTCCCCACTAAATGGTTGAGCATTATCTATGTTCCAATACTATGAAAATAGATAAAATCATGCATAGTTCTCTTACTTAAGTGTGCCATGTGCAAAATCATGAACAATATAGAATGTAATTCGGTCTTAAATATTTGTCATTTGGTACCATGCAACTTTGACCTATTTATACTAAAATTTAGCTCTATGGACTCCTCTAGGTCTTCTTCTTGAAGATTTGAGATTTGTATATGCCTTTCGAATAATGTTTCAAGAGAGTGAGAAATGATTTACGCTCCTGTTAGGTATTTCCTAAATGATCAATAACCTTAAGGGTGATATGTACATAGAGGTGACTCTTCGTTTATTTTTTACTACCACCAACTTATGAAACATCTCTACGCTGACCTAATGGATACTTCCTAATTTGAAAAATAATTGTTTAATCCCCCTAGAAAAAACTGACAAAGAAAGACACTTGCAGTAAATGCCATTGACTAGGTTTACTGATAGTGTCCTAGAAGTGCAAAACAAGCATATGAGATATGTTGACAAAATATTTGGCACAAAGAAAAATATGAAGTCTTGGCAACAGTGAAGGGGACAAATTTCCTTCTTTATTTGAAGAGAGGGTTCCCTTTATTGAAAAACATAAATTGAAATAAACTTTTTACAATATCTACATATTGAATTTGGTATTGAATTTTATTGCTTTCTAATTCTAAAAGAAAAATAAAAGAGAAGAAAGGTTAAAGGTCATACATGGACAAGTGAATGCATATCTTAGTCTATGCATAACAAATGAAATATAAATGTACTCTGACAATAGAAAATGTAGATCTTTCTCTTAGAGAATTTAATCAAAAAATCATAATATATTGGTCATATAGTGTAGTTTGGAGGCTTCTTTTTTTTTCTTCAGAAAGATTATTTTGAGCTTGATACATTGGTGTAGTTTGATTGACATGATTTGTCACTAGCCAATATAAAATTTGTGAAGAAGGTAATGAAGTTATAAATAATTGTGGTATGTGAAAAAATCAAGATAAAAGCCTTGAGATGGATATATCTCAATGTTTTTTCAAATAACTATATTTAAGATAAATGTAATATTTTTTACGCTGATAAGGGTAACTTACAATGCTAGTCGAGATGGTGGTAGACTATGATATTTATGAGATGTTAATAATTAATAGTCAAATTTAACTTTGATGTCCATTTAACTATCATATGATTTTTTTTTCTTTTTTACTTGGAAAAGTCAATAAAAAACTACAATATCTTTGTCATATGGTGGAGTTTGAAGCCCTCTTTGTTTTAAATAAAAATTTGAGCCCAACAAAGTGGTGCATCTAGATTGAGACCTTATATTAGTAGTCAATGAGAAATTTATGGATAAGGCAATAATAGATTCATTAATCAATGTGGTATATGATAACTCTCAAATAGGCACCTCAAGATTGATATCTTTCAGAGCTTTTTTGATAGATGTATTTAAGATATTTATACTAGTTTTACCATGGAATATAGTTACTTCTTATAATATATGTACGCTATTATTTATATATAAAATATGCAACACTTGTAAAGCGGTGAATTATTACACCAATGTCAATGAAATGGTCATCTTGAAATTTTAGGTTTATTTGTTTAGTATAGGGAAGTTTTGACCTTAAATTTGATACCCATTTGACTACTATATGGGAGTTTTTCTTCTCACTTAGAGAAGGCGATTGAAAAATTGTTATATCGCAGATATATAATGGAGTTTGGAACTTATTTTTATCGATTTTTTTCAAACCTTAATATGGTGTAGTTAGATTAAGGTCATCTATCACCAATCCGTAAAAAAATTATAAAAAAATTAATAAAATCTTTAATCAATACGAATTTTTTAAATTTCAAAATAAACACCTTAAAACTGATATCTCTTAACATTTTTCAGATAAATATATTTAAGAACATTTTTCAGAGAAATATATTTAAGATGTGTAAACTAATACCTTTATTATTTATATTAATATAAATTTCTTTTCAATTAAAAAAATTAAAATCGACAAAAATATTTTAATCATTAAGATCGACATTAACAATGATAACTACACACCATATTTTATTAAATTTAAATTAAAGTATTTATACAATCATGTTAAATCATTATAAAAATTAATTAAATAATTCTTGAAAAGTGATCATAGTCAACATATTATAATAGAAAAAACATTCATCTAATAGAATATGCCCCTTAATTGATGGTGGTATTTTTCAAACCAAAACCCTCATAAATGTAACGCGTGATGTGCGCTCACGTTTTGACCAAATATATATCAATTCGTTCATATGATTGTTTTTACAAATAAATTGATTACCTCTCATTGTCACATCACTTATCAAAAAAACATTAATTGAACATGCCAAAATAAGTTTTTTTTTTGGTTGAACATGCCAAAATAAGTTTTTTTTTTTTGGTTGAACATGCCAAAAGATTTTTTCTTTAAAAATACATTTTACTTTATTTTAAAAATCATCACATGTAATCCATTATTATAGGTAGAACACACAATCTCTTATATATTTTACATTATGATGATGATATGTGGTATTTTCAAATGTCAATGATTAAATAAAATTAAAATGATTTTTTCGATTTTTTTTTTTAATATTATTAATTACAAAAAATTAATTCATAAAAAAAAAATTAGTTATTCCAAATTCAAAAATAAAGTATTTATATGGAGTTTTGATATTTAATATTTAATAATATAAGATTTTGTAATAGTGGTTTGAGTTTCAATTTAGAAATGATGACACAAAAGTAACATAAACCTTGTATAAAATATAGATTTGATCGAAATATGATGTATGTGTAGACATTTAATTTTGATATGGGGGTATTTGTTAGTCATACAATTACAATATTCAAGTGTATTAGTTGTGTGTTTTTTAATCATCAACGTAGATTAAACTCTTATTGGCACATTTTCCCCTATATTTTAGATATCTTCTATCATTTTCCATCTCATTTCCCCTCTCTCTCTCCTCTTTCTCTCTTCTCACCTCATGTTTCCTTAAAGTTATGTGTACAACTTTGAGGCTAAGCCTTTTTGACCCTTGTTTTGGGTCTCTCGTATTATATGAACATGACTTGTCAGCATTCAAATAAAAATCTTAAGTGAAGAGGCTCAAGATTGGGATATAGTCCAAAACATACCCTAAACAATGGATATTTGAATGTTAACAATATAAATCAATCACTTAAAGGAACACATTTTATACCTAGTAATATAGTCATTTCCAAAATTTATTCTAAAATCATTCCTTCTCATGCTTCTAGTACATCTACTATTATTAATTTTTCTCTTGCTTACCAAAATACTTTTATTTATTCATAAGTTCCTCAACATCCTTTGCTTGTTTCTTCTCAATTTCTTCCAAATTTTTAACATGCTTCTCAAACTCCTCTTTTTCAACCATTTATTGTTCACCACACTTCTCGACTTTATTCTTTGTATATTGCTTCTACTCTGACTTACTTTACTACCACTTATCTTCTAAATCCCAAAATAATTACTATGATGCAAAAGTTATGTGTTGTCCCAAGTCAAATTAATGTATTACTTAGGGGTCTCAAAATTTAAGTAATATGGTCATTTACAATGATATTTTAATTAATCTCTTGGCTTATGAAATGATTTCTTACCCCTTTTTAAGTCGATATTGTGGTTTCAAAGTTTGAATTATTTAATGGAAAAGGAAACTTGTCTTGTCATATTATATTTTTTTATACCCTTTGCCTAGATTTTTCTCATAATAATGATAATCTATTAATTAAACTATTTATAAGAAGTTTGAAGGACTATGTATTTGATTGGTTTTATGTCTTACCATATGGATTTATGCATGATTTTACAACATTAATCTATGATTTTCTAGCCCATTTTTAGATCAACATTATCGTGAAGGTTACATTTATATAAATATCTCAAATTAAACAAGGTGCTAATGAGTTACAAAAATGGTTCATCAATTACTCTATAGTGAGCTTAAAATAAATTTTTCTCAAAGCTTGTTTCTATTATTAAGGACAAAGTGGTTTTCAATACTTACCAATATTTTGATGAGGTTTTTCATACACTTCAAAACTTTGATATCAAAATTTTAGAGAAAAATATGCTGAAATTTAGGTCCAACGACCTTACCTATATAGGAGTTGAGTTCCAAAGTAAAAAAAAATTCAAATCCAAAATTATTGAAAATTTATTTTAACTAAAAGTGAGGCCAAAAGTGTGGTGAGTTTTATGGAGCAACCATCTAACTATCTAGTATTTTTCCTAAAAAGAGAGTGTAGGTAAGTTATAAGATTGAGTGAAAATCCTTAAAATGTGTTGAAAATATCGATTAAATATATTTTGATTACTTTTCTTCCTATTATATAATTAGATCCATCAAATCCATTACTTAAGTATTATGATACAAATAGATTCCTCTAATTATCATAGAATCACATGACTTTCTTCAAACAAATGTATTACATTGAAACATAAGATCCAAGACATTTTTGATAGTAATCAAATTTAGGTGGAGGTAACCATAAATAATTTGAATGATTTAGTAGCTTTAAAAATTCAATATCTATAAATATTTTCTAATCTTCTTCTAAATCATGGTACTCAACTGAAAGTTCAAAGTAATGTTCATATGATGGATCAAAGAGAACCACCAAAAACATCTAATGCTCATCCATTTGATATATTCATTGGTATGTTTAGAGTTGTTAGGACAAACATGGAACCTCCTCTAATTTTTTAATATGATAATAGGATTTTAAATGATAGTTCTTACAATGGACCACTATTCATACAAACTTTTATAGGTGAGCATCCATGAGAAAAGCGTGAAGCTATGATTGATAATGGCTCAAGCATTAATGTACAGACTAATAAATTTATAAATGGTCTTAGACTCTATTAAATATATTTAATAAGCACCACAATAATTATTATGGGATATGATGTAATTAATAGAAAACCACTTGGTTGCATTATTTTACCTCTCATAATGGTATCTAAGACCATCTTAGTTTGGTTTTATGTGGTGCCAGATAATGGATCATATGATGCTTTTTCTCAGATGGACGTGGATTTATCAAATAAGAGTGATTTCATCTATGTTATACTAATGCTTAAAGTTTGTTCATAGGGATTAATAAATTAATATTCATAGAGATGTTCATGATCCTCCACAATAACAAAAAATGGTATTTCCTAAAGAAATGCCAAAGCAACATTCAATTAGACCTCAAAAAAATGAACATAAAGTTAAATAATATAATATCACACCTATAAGGGTATGCTTATCATAGCTTCCTATTGCTACACAAATAGAAATGCTTAGAAATGATCCAATTTTTCAAGCTAATATTCAAGTTAAGGATCATACTATTATGCAAGGAGGAACAATATGCAATTAAGATGATGGAAATGATGATAACAATCATGACAACAATGTGTTATCTTTCATAGACTCATGGGAACATCAACGTCTTGGTTTTAATCATAATGATACATGTGCTCTAACTTATATATAATATGACGATGATTCTTTTGAGTATAAATATATCATTGGTTATTTTTATTTAACTAATCACTTATGTTTAAAAATATTTTTTATCCATTTCATGTACATAGTTTGATTATTGTTTATTATTCTCTTTTTGATGTATTTTTTTCTTTCTTTTCCTTTTTTTTTGGTTTTACCTATTCCTATGTTTTGCACATGGCTTTTGAAAATCCTAGTTCTTCCTTTAGCCTTTTTATATGTTTGGTCACCCACTTGGGTCCTCCTTTACTCTCTTGTTCTCCATTCCAATATTATCCTACTATCCTATATTTTTTATTTTATCTTTATTTTACCTTTACTTCCGACTTTGTTCTTTTATTTATTTGCTTTCATGATTCATTGGTTAGCACTTTTATTTAAGTTTTCCTACTCTTTTACCTTTTGATTTCATTTCTTATCTTCCTATGATTGCTTCTTCTTGTATGCCTCCATTCTTCTATTGCTCCCAAGTTTCCTTTTTCTTACATTTTATTTTTTTGATTCCCTTTATTTAGCTTACTTTATCCCATCCTAAAAGCCTACGTCAACTTCCTCATGACAATAATACATTTATTTTGAAACATTCCTTTAAGTGCAAAGATTTATAATGTAGGTTAGTAGGGGTCCCCCCATTTTCCTTGGATCTTGTTTTCTTAGATGTGATTGACTTATTTCATGTCTTTTAAAATTCCTTTTAATTAACATATTATGATGATGTTAGATTGTAGACTAAATGATTTATGAATATCTTCCTATTAATAAAGTTATATTGCAATTAACAGTTTTTTAACATTATTGGTAAACACTTTTGAAACTGGAGTTATGAACCGAGAAACACTTTTATATATTTCAGAGCTATGAATCAGAGGTATAAAAGATTTTGACTAGAGCTTACTAACCAGTCTGGGACATATTTAGGAGGCCCAAATCTCCCAAATACTACAATTAATGTTAATATACATGTCACTGATGGAATTACCAAGATATATGCAATATTTATGTGTGACATGTCTATATAAATCATTATGGAATCACATTAGGCTAGGGGTACTTCCTATAGACACCTAATTATGGTATAGGGTAAATTTAGATTCATTTTGCATTGATTTAAAGTACTTATGTGTTTATGTATTAACAACTCATATACTTATTAGCATGTTTTTGTCTTTATTAGGCCCCATTGGTATCCATTTATTCTTATTTTCTCTCTCTTCCATATTTTCCATGTACCCTTTTTTTTTTAAGTCTCAATAGGAGCATAACAATACATTCATGTTTTGATTATGAGTGTACCACTATGATCATAGTTTTTCTCCTTTTGGGTGATAGGTCCCTTTTACCTTTATGCATTTTTTCCTCAGGGGTTGTACTTATTTTTATCATCTTTTCCTACTCTTTAAGTGTTATCTTATGTGTCAATAGGGTCCTAATATAAATTTTAGAAGTTTATATGTACATAGGTGCATAAAAGAGAATCAAAAATAAAGGAAAAGTGAATTAATGGAAGCAAAAGTTTCAATAAATGGTCAAGAATGTAAATGAGAAGTCTAGAATTTGATTTGAAAATCATAATTTCCTTTAGATTCTTCGTATTGCATCATTGTAGTTGTTCATGTAGTGAAATTCATATGAGGATTAGGGTTTGTAATAAAAAATTTATTTTTGGAGTGCATTGAGTATTGGTTTTAAAAAAATCCATGGACGGGGGTTTGATTTAGATAACCCACCGCCCCCTCCCCCCCCCCCCCACCCATGACTACATTGATTTTTAAGGTTTTTCAAGGTTTTGTGAGATTATTAGAGTTTCAAGAAAGGAGAAATATTTCCAAGTGATGCACAATTAATAATGATAAGCTTAGGTTTTAAAATCTAGGGAGTAAAGGATCATAGTCATCAAATTTATTTTGAATATTTATACAAGGGCTAGGAGTGTAACTTAGATCTAAGCTACAATCTAGCAATAACTAAGGGATTAATAACCTACTCATGGTCAACATTTAAAAGTTAATAGTGTTGGCATGATTCTTCCTTAGGCTAATATGAACATGCTAGTATATATTAGAGGCTCCAATCATGCCACACCATTATAATGGTGATTGATGGAAAATATTAAAAAAATACATCTCTTATATATATGTCATCATATAGTGATTTATGGAATATCAAGGACATATGTACGAAGATAAAGCATGTCATATAAATGTAACATTTAATTATTGTAACCTATAAAGCTGGTACTTATAATGCAACATTTTAATATGTATTGTCTACATAAAAGATACTTGAGAGAGTGAATTTCATGTGAAAATATTAGAATATAGAGATGTAAGGGGAGTAAGAAGTGAGATAGAGTACAAAATGTATTTTAAAGTCAGAGATAAGGGGTATAGAGAGAAAATATATATAGATATTTATATAAATAAAGAGAAGTTAGAGTAGGAAGTATTGTGTTTTGTGTTGCATTTATGAAAAATAGGACCCACTTTTAATTTTTTAAGTAACACATATTAGTCTATCAAAATGTGTTTACTTATTCTTCTTTATTTAAATTAGCTATGTTTAAAGTCACTCAATCCCATAAGCTAGTGCATAATATTTAATTTATTTCAACATTAGGTGGTGTTGCCCATACCTTTTCTAATTCATGCCTAGGGGATTATATTTTGTGCTTTTGGAATCCAACACTTATAGAGATAGAAGATTAATGGAAGAAAAAATCAAAATTATTTTAAGACCAAAGCTAAGAGAATTAGAGAACCATATTCACTTATGAAAGATGATTTCTCGTGAGCACAGGATAAATATATTTATTGCTCATTCCTAAACCTGATTTGGCCTTAGATTCTTAGGCAAGAAGAAGAAACAAAATCAAGTATATATTTATTTTAATGTTTTTTGGATTCACAAGAGAAACATACAAGAAATATTTTTTTTGAATTTAATATTGTAATGTTTAGATTTTAGTAATGTAACACAATATTTTGAAAATATATCCCATTTAAGCATGTGCAATAAATACATTAATTACTAAGTAATTAAGGGATAAAGAGAGCATATCTTTTTTTTTGTTTTGTTATAGAATGTATGTGATCAGGAATCGTCACATGGCTACACTAAAGATCTTGACTTTGTTCACTCTATAATATAAATATTTTTATCTACTAGATAGTTGCATCATTTAGGGATGGTAATGTTGATGTTAGTATCTGCTTCGAATGTGGGTGTCTAGTCAAGGATATGTACATGAATGGTTCCAAATTCGTATCAAGCATGATTTGTGACTTGTATAATTATTTTACATCATTGGATGTGTCTTCCTATGTGCCCAATCTAGATAATAATCAAAACCCTAGTTCCTTTGCATTGTACCTCGTGTAGCATGGTGAAAACGGGTTATAAATGTGAGTCAAGCTAGCCTTAGAAACCCTATTTTTTAGCTAAGTGTTTCCTTCATAACCAATGCTCCAAAGAGAGCCTCAAAATTGCATGTAGTTCTCCCTCCTGTGCATGTGTATGGAGTTTTAATAGTGCGATTATATGCTCTTTATTTTAGTAACCCTTGCTAAAAGTGATGAAATAATATATTTTACCTTTTGAATGCTTCAAATATTTGAATTAGTGTTGTAGTGTAATTTGATAGCTTGAAATAAATAGTACTTTCTAATTAGATAGTTGCCTCATCAAATTGTTAAGTGTGTTAATTAGATTATAGACTTTATATATAGGAACCTTTTGATTTTGAATTATAACCTAGTGACACATGAAAATTTGACCATGGGATGGGAAAAGAGAGATAACAAAATGTTCACAAAGCAAAAGATATGGAAAAGGATAAAAAGATAAGCCTGGATAGTTACATCGACACTAACATCGATGCTTGTGTCCAAGATAGATGCAAGTGTCCATGGGATAAACATATACATAAAACAAGAACAATAGGTAGGGATCCATGGCATACATTGGATGAAGATGAAAATACATAACATATAGGCCCAAGGGATAGGTAAATCAAATGAAATAAGATGGAATGAAAGAGGTCCATAAGAGACTGCATCACTAGATGTCTAATTCTTAGTGAAAAGGTATATACAAATAAGGAGAATATAAATATATGTACTTGTACCAAAATGGGTGTTTAAATTTACCCCCTTTAATCTAGTAATGTAAGAAAAATTGGAATTACTAGTTTAAGGGAAAAGAAAATGCATATCATGGTGTGCACAACACACCTTGTCTTCACATAAATTTTTATTGAATATTTCATTTGGACATTACCTGCAACCAAAAACACACCAAAAATTAATCAACATATATAAAATTTATGTAAGTAATAATAAAAATTAGCGTATGTATGTGTTACATAGTAAATGGTTCTAGAGTGTTAAAAACTAGAGAAGTAGATAGGGGGCCTGTAACTCCATCCATCTTCTGGCCAAGAAGATGAGTGAGCCTACAAGTGGATGAGTGTGTTTTAATATGGTGGTGTTGTACTTGGAGCAGGGAGGTGATCATGCTCCCAACCTAAAATAGGAAGAGTGGTGCTTTGACCATCGAGAGTATCATTTCCTGACCAACACAACTCGAGTGAAAAATTTATATATGTATAGCTTGGTATAGGGTGGGTGATGTTATAAAGTTCACCCCAAAAATAGGTGAAACTGAATGATTAAATCCCTTCAATCACATAAAAATGAAGATCCAACTACTACAGGCAGGTAAGGCTCAATACAATCCATAAAAGTTTGATTGGGTATCAATACATAAAATTCCATGATTTGGTAACATTCCATGAAAGAGTTTTGGAATCTAAAAGTCTTTTGTATTTTTCAATAGGCACACATTTCATAGCATATGCACCTTGGATATGTCTCATGTTGAAACTGTGTATAACAAATGGTACCAATGTATAACATTTTTCCACAACTATGAATTTGAATCATAAACTGTGTATTTTTATAAATTTGAAAACTGTGTGAGTGTGGAGAACATGCTTCCAACGCATGTTCCCACTATGTATGGATAAATCTGAAAATTTTAATAAGTACCAATGTGGAGGACATGTTTCTAAAGCATGCCCCCACTGAATGTGGAGATTGTGCAACTATAGTCGATTATATAGAACATGTTTATAAACATGATCCTACTAAGATGCCCATCCTTTTGGGATGAGGTGATTTAGTGAATCCTATTCATATCCTCTCAAAATAATATATGATCATATGCTTGATACAATTTACTTGATATTATTCTAAAAGCATCGTGGATAATAATTTGAAATGATGTTTTTGGTAGTATTTAGAATCTAGTAGAATATCTATGTGTAGCCAAAATTTTAGAAATTTTTGGTAAAGATTAAAAAAAATTAAATTTGATATAATATGGAAGAAGTCATTATCTGGATTCCAATGCAACTTATAGTTCTGAATTTGGACAATCGGGGTTTAAGATATGCATATTTGAAGTTTGTGTAGAATTAGTATATTAGGTGTGTTTTAAAAGAAATTTAAAATCATTTGCATTTTGAAAATTTTAAAAATTTTGAGCTCTGAATTGGAGAATAACCATGCCATATGGAATATCCCCTCACTCGATGCAATTTTATCTGCTATGGAGTGCCTTAGCTAACCAATTTTTTTGAAATGGTAAGTAGGTTTGATTATGATTTTACTAGTAATTTTAAAATTTTAAACGATTTTTTTTATTTGATCAAGTAAACAACCTAGTTTTACAAGGATCTAGGAACCATAAAAGTATTATGCAAAATAAGAAATAGACCATCAAGGTCGAATAGCAAAAGACAACAAAAAACTAGCTATAGAGTTCCACAAATAGTGAAACAAAACAACAAAAAATTAGATCAAGTGAGGGGGACCTCTAGTGTTTCCTTCTCTTCAAATATATTCTCTAGTACTCCTTGCTTAATCTTAGATATTTTGGCCTTCATCCTATTTCTAGGTCATTTAGCACCAACACCTGAGAGGATCATGTATAACCTTTTTTGGCCATGTATCTACAAAGGGGTTTTCTTGATAGGGGTCAAGTTAGGGATGTCAAGTTTGGGAGTCTTCATTACCTTCAGTGACTACTTAATAGGGGTCTAGTTTAGCCTGATGGAATGGACAAAGGATTGAATAGTCAAGTCTATTTACTTGTGTAGGGGCATTCCACTCTTGGATAAGGCTAGCAAGGGTTAATCTGGCCTCCTGTACCTTATTATTGAAATTATCGAGCTGCTCATTATTTTTAAAATCATCAGATAGAAGGAAGTTACCCTTCTTGGTGGCCTCCATAGAGGTTCCATCATCTAGAAAGACCATCTTGGGCTTCAGAACAAATAGCTTTAGTGAAAGGTCTTCAATGGAGGTTTTAGATAGGCTGGCTTGGGGAGTACTAATAAATGGGCAGTAGGATCCTAATGAGGGGTCCTCCTCTAGAGAGTCCTCCTCAATAGAGGACCCCCCAAAGGGGACTTACCTCCCTTGAAAATTTTGACCATGCTTAACTAACAATAGTATAAGCCCTTGATGCAAAATGATCTATAATCTGTAACATTACCTCCATTAGACCCCCTCATCGTAACTTTTTCTAGACCTTCTTATATTCATGTACCTCATAACATGAGGTAGGCTCTAACTCTATCTTCCCCCATTAGCGCAGTGACAACAAAGCAAAGACAAATAAATAGACGGTTTTGGAATAGATTGGTTTGAATATACGAAATAGGCTTGGGACACACACACTGCCTTCATCTTTAGGAAATTAAACCACCTCATTCCTTCATAATGGTGGTTCATAATTTTAAAAATCCATCTCTTGATAAGAATATTTCATGCATGTGTTGGCATGAAAGCCCACCTAGCATGTTGTTTTTTCTTTTTGTATGGCCAATTGGACATTATTAAGGATGTGGCATTTTTCATGCCAACTGGTTAAAAAGTGGATTTATAGTCCTATGTTGGTAAGAAGGTCTACCACCCACCTCGTTGCCTCACGATATGTGTGCATAATTTAGACTTATGCGATACCCCTCAAATGTAGCTTGGCATCATCCATGATATCTTTTATAGTGTGAGATGGAGTTATTTTTCCATCCAGGGCATTTAGAATGTTTAAAGAATCACCCTCCACAATTATTCTTTCTAATTTGAGTTTGGAGGCCAATTGGATACCCCAAAAAGCGACCTTGGCTTCAACAAGGTGGTTTGTTTGAGTTCTTAATAGTCCTATATAAGCAACAATTGACTCTCCTTTTGAGTTCCTTATGACTCCTCCCCCACCTATAAGTCCTAGGTTACCTTTAGAGGCAACACCAATGTTCAATTTAGCCCATCCTTCTGGTGGAGCCTTCCATTTTATATGTTTGCAGATTAGTGCTTTTGAGGGGGAACTTAATTACTGAACTATATCTCAGTTGATGAAGATGTGTTGAAGTAGGTCTAGGGTTTTTAACTTTGAGGCTAGGGACTTTTAACGCTTATTTTGGGTCTCTCATATTGTATGATCATGACTTATCATCTTTAAAAAAAAATCTTAAGTGAAGAGGCTCAAGATGGGAATCTAGTCTAAGACATACCTTGAATAATAGATATTTGAATGCTCAAAATATAGATAAATCACTTAAAAAAACACATTTTATGCCTAGTAATATAGTCATTTCCAAAATTTATTCTAAAATCATTCTTTCTCATGTTTCTAGTACTTATATTATTATTAATATTTCTCTTGCTTACCAAAATACTTTGATTTATTCATAAGTTCCTGAACATCTCACTTGTTTCTTCTTAATTTCTTCCAAATTTTCATCATGCTTCTCAAAATCCTCTTTTTCAACCATTTATTGCTCACCACACTTCTCAACTTTATTCTTTGTATATTGCTTCTACTCCGACTTACTTTACTACCACTTATCTTCTAAACCCCAAAACAACTACTATGATGCAAAAGTTATGTTTCTCCCAAGTTAAATTAATGTATTATCTTAGGGGTCTCAAAATTTAATTAATATGGTCATTTATAATGATATTTTAATTAATCTCTTGGCTTATGAAGTGATTTCTTACCCTTTTTTAAGTAGAAGTTGTGGATTCAAAGTTTGAATTATTTAATGGAAAAAGAAAATTGTCTTGTCTTGTCATATTATATTCTTTTATACCTTTTGCCTAAATTTTTCTAATAATAATAATTTATTAATCAAACTATTTATAAGAAGTTTGAAGGAATGTGCACTTGATTGGTTTTATGCCTTATCATGTGGATCTATGCATGATTTTACAAATATTAATGTATGATTTTCTAGCCCATTTTTAGATCAATATTAGAATGAAGATTACCTTCATACAAATATCTCAAATTAAACAAGGAGCCAATGAGTTACAAAAATGGTTCATCAATTACCCTATAGTGATCTTAAAATATTTTTTTCTCAAAGCTTACTTCTATTATTAAAGATAAAGTGATTCTCAATACTTATCAATCTTTTGATGAGGTTTTTCATATGCTTCAAAACTTTGATATCAAAATTTTAAATGAAAGTATGCTTAAATCTAGGTCCAATGACCTTACCTATACTGGAGTTGAGTTCCAAAGTAAGACAAATTTCAAAGCCAAAAGTAATGAATTTTTTTTTCAACTAAGAGTGAGGCCAAAAGTGTGGTGAGTTTTATGGAACAACCATCTAACTATCTAGTATTTTTCCTAAAAAGAGAGTGTAGGTAATTTATAAGGTTGAGTGAAAATCCTTAACATCTATTAAAAATATGATTAAATTTATTCTGATTGCTTTTCCTCCTGTTATAGAATTAGATACATCAAGTCCATTGCCTAAGGTCTGGAAATGTTATCCTAGTTTTTGAGTAGAAGTCAAAAAGCTAAGGATGTCAAGTATTTTGATCACAAATGATCAAATTGGGTTAAAATTGGTCAAAATTAAACATGTGGTCAAAGCTAAAGTCAAAATTGATAAATTCTAAAATTTCCTAAGTCTTTTAGATGTGTCAAGTTTTAGATGTCTACTAAACATGTATCAAATTTTTGGTAGCTATTTAGCAAGCTCTCAAAATCTGATAGTTGTTCAAACATTCTATAGGACCTGAGACTCTACTTAACACATGGTTAGATTCTATAATTCATTCCAACACACCCCAAAACTTGATAGGTGTTCAAACACCTATCAAATCTCGATCAATTGATAAACTTGTTCATGGATTTTAATGAATATAAAAACACTTATCAGATCTTGATCATTATCAAAACACTTCTCAAGGCTTGACACTTATTTAAATGCTTCTTAGATCTTGATACTCATGCATGCACACCTAAACATCTACCATTAATCCTCCTTGCCCCTCACATGAATAAATTTCTTGTGACCCTGTAATATAATTCTTTAACCCTTTCTATTTGGCCCATCATTTGATGGTATGATCCAATATTGAAGAATATAATGTAGATCAATACAACACAATAGATATTGGTTAACCAAGATATATAACTATTCAATATATGAAGAAATAGAGTACCCTTAAATTATGGTAACACCATATAATACTCCTTCAGGAAGGAATAACTTTACAATGTCTCTTTGAGGGGACAACCTCCAATATCCTCTTACAATGGAAGACTCAATGCTTACTTCCTCCTGTATAATGCTAATCATCTCCTTTATATATACCTCTATCTAACTAACAATGGATGGGTAACCTCCTAATCCCAATATAGGCCAATAATTACCCAATGCAATAATTCCATAAGTTACTCCATTATCCTAATATATTAGACCCATATAACTAACTAAGGGGGATTTGTGCCACATGTTGACATCTCCTTCAACCCATATACATTAATATACTATATCCCTAGGTACATATCATTCCTTCCCTCCTTGACATGTTTCATCCCTGAAACATAGGAAGAAACCAAATAACGAGTGTGCTTCAAATCATTGCACACTTATCTCCAAGCTCGATCATCTAACCACTTGTATGTGATCTTGGTAGGTGATAGCTTTCCAACCTTGTTTCCAAATTCCAATATGCTACTTTGATTTATTCATGATCATAAATATATTGCCTTGGTGTCCATGGATAATTATTCCTCCTTTGATTTCATGTACTATATTCCATTGTACTACTTTGATTCCATTCATGACCATAGTAGTTATTATTCCATGCATAATCATAGTGATTTCCCCACTGATTCTATGTTCCATAAGCCACTTTGCTACATTGATTCCATACCTGACCATAGTAGTCCTTCTTTAGCTTCCATGCATAGCCATAATTATTGGAACTCTGATTTCCTATATAGCTAAAGTGCCTATTATTATGACACTCCCTCACATGGTTCTATGATTGTTTCCTCTCATGATGATGTGGGTGTCTATATAACTCAGCTTTTTTTGATACTATGACCTTATCAACATTTTATTCTACATCTTCCACCTTTGGATTTAGTTGGTCCTTTTGTCTTTTGAGTAGATGAATTGTTTTTCTTTGCTTGTATTGTTTTTTCATCTATGTCTTTATCTGAATCTTTCACGTGCTCTTCTTCACCTATTTTAATCTCATCTTCATGATCTACATTGATTGTTCTTTGTGCCTTTCCAACTAAGATATCTTGTAAAGTGGCCTTATTTTTCCCATACCAAACCTTCATGAACTTCTTCTGAACATTAATATTGATTGTTCCCAAAGTCTATAACCATGGATATCCAATAACCATATCCACACATCCATATCTAAAGCATAAAAATCTAAATGCAAAACATATTTTTCCATAATGAGCTTTAAATATTCAAACACTAGAATATTCTTACCATCTACTTGAACCTCCTTGATATTATTTGATTGAATATGTAGATGCTTGGCCTCATTAATGTTGATGAAGTTATACTTGTTGGTAGGGTTTATGGACACAATAACCTTCTTCTTTTGAATGCATCCATAAAATTGAAAAATTGACTTAGATTTATTTGGAGCCAAATTATTTGAACCCTTATCATCCAATTCTTCTTCTTCTTCTTCTTTGAGATCCTCTACCTCTCCTTCTATACCATCGGTACTCTCCTCATTATCAATATGCTTGATTTCTTCTTTTTCATCATCACTTGCATGTCATTCCTCATTGTCATTATTTTTTTCCACTGATTTTTCTTCTTCATCATCTCCATTCTCTTTTACATTACCATCATTATTCTCTTCCTCTTCTTCATCCTCTTTTTATGTTATATCTCATCGCTCTAAGAAGACCCATTCCATTTCTTCCCATGAATAATACCTTTGTGTGAAGTTCAACTATTTAGACTAGTGTTGTGTAGGCCCAAATAAAGAAAGAGACAAGAATGTTTACCATAAAATTATTTGAGTATTATTCTCCTTAAAAATGATCCACCATTCTCTAGCATTAATATCATCGTCCCCTGAAAATACTTGCAACTTCATGGTCCACAAAAAAAAAACTAGGGTTAATGAAATACCCTAAAATGTCAATAACTCATTCAAAATTGATCAAAATAGTCCAAATCTAGACCCAGATCTGCTAAGGTAGAATAATGTTGACCATGCCAAAACTCTCAAATATGTATATCCTTCTATAATCAAGAATACAATAATAAAACACATATTAGTAATTATATTTTAGTGCAAAAATATAAAGATATTAATTAACTATGCACAAAAATAGTAGGACAACAACATTGGATGCTAGTGTCCACACAAGATAGAAGCATTGGATGCTAACCTTCACACCAGATAAAAATGCCAGATGCTTGTGTCCACCCCTAAACACTAGCACAATGTTACTAATTAAACATCCAGGATGCTGATGTAGGTGTCTATCATCCCATGAAAAATCCCAAAATCACACATACAATTATTTTTTTAAATTTAAAATTACTAGTAAAATCAAAACCAAACCTACTTACCATCGTAGAAAAATCTGGAGCACATAGAATTGCATCAGGTGAGGGGATATTCCACATGACATGTTTCTTCTCCAACTTAGAGCTTATTTTTTTCAAAATTTTAAAATGCAAATGATTTCAAATTTCTATTAAAACACACCTAATATACTACTTTTGCACAAACTTTAAATGTGCATATCTTGAGCCTCAATTGTCCAAATTCAAAATCGTAAGCTACATTAGAATCCAGACAATGACCTCTTCCATATTATATCAATTTTTTTTCAAAATTTACCAAACATTATTAAAATTTTGGCTACACATAGATATTCTACTACATTCCAAATAATACCAAAAATAACATTATAAATTATTGTCCACAATACTTTTAGAACAATATCAAGTAAGTTATATCAAGAACATTATTAGTTTTATTTTTGAGTAAAGATGAATATCATGCACTATATCACCTCCTCCTAAAAGGAGGGTCATCTTAATAGGGGCATGTTTATAAACATGCTCTACATAATTGACTACAATTGCACAATCTCTAGATCTAGTGGGGGCATGCTTTGAAAACATTTCCTCCACATTGGTACTTATTAGAGTTGTAGATTCATCCATAAATTGTGGAGGAATGAATTGGAATCATGTTATCCACACTTACATAGTTTCTAAATTGGAAAAAACACATAGTATATGATTCAAATTCATAATTGTGGCAAAATTTTATAGATCGGTACCATTTGTTATACACAATTTTAGCCTGAGAGATATCCAAAGTGCATATACTATGCAATGTGTGGCCAATATTTAAAAAAAAAAATGCATGGAATTTCATATTACAAAAATCTTTCATGGACTTTTACCATGTCATGAACTTTTATGTATTGATACTTAGTCAAAATTTTATGAACTATATTGAACCTTACCTATTTATAGCGATTGGATCTTCTTTTTGGTTTGATTGGAGGGATTAAATCATCTAGTATCACCAAATTTTGGGGTGAAATTTATAACATCACTCACCCTGTATCGAGCTGTGTGTGTGTGTGTGTGTGTGTGTGTGTGTGTGTGTGTGTGTGTGTGTGTATGTATATACATATATAAATATATACATAAATACACACACACACACACACACACACACACACACACACACACACACACACACACACACACACACACACACACATCTTTTTTTTTCACTTGAGTTGTGTTGGTTAGGAAGTGATACTCTCGATGGTCGAAGCACCACTCTTCCTAGTCTAGGTTGGGAGCATGATCACCTCCCAGCTCTCCCTACTCTAGGTAAAACACCACCATGGTGAAACACACTTGACCACTTATAGGATCACTCATCTTCTTGGTTATAATATGAATGGGGTTGCAATCCCCCTATCTACTTCTCTAGTTTCCAACACTTCAAAACCATTTACTATGTGACACATACACAGGTGTTTTCTATCCATGCTCTTTCTTTATGCTAATTTTTATTATTACTTATATACATATTATATACATTTATTACTTTGTGTCATGTTCTTGGTTAAAAGTAATGTCCAAAATAAATATTCAATAAAAACTCAAGTGAAAACAAGGTGTGTTGTCCACACCATGATATGTATTTTCTTTTCCCTTAAACTAGTAATTCTAAATTTATTTGCATTATTATATTAAAGGGGGGAAATTTAGACACCCATTTTGTTATAAGTACACATATTTATAGTCTCCTTATATGTATATACCCTTTCACTGATAATTAGACATCTATTGATGTGGTCTCTTATGGACCTCTTCAGTTACATCTTATTTCACTTGATTTACCTATCCTTTGGCCCTAAATGTTATGTTTTTAATCATCATCAAATTTATGCCATGGATCCCTACCCATTGTTCCTGTTTTATGTATATTTTTATCCCCTTGAAACTTGCATATTTATTTGACACTAGCATCAATTTTAGTGTCCAACTACGTCATAATTATCCAGGCTTATCTTTTTATCCTTTTCCATATCTTTCACTTTGTGAACATTTTTGTTATCCCTCTTTTTCCATCCTATGGCTGGTTGTAACATGTCACTAGATTCTAATTCAAAATCAAAAGGTTCCTATAAATACAAAGGCTATAATCTAATTAACACACCTAACAATTTAATAAGGCAACTATCTAATTAGAAAGTACTATTTATTTCAAGCTATCAAATTAAACTACAACACTGAATCAAATATATGAAGAATTTAAAAGGTCAAATATACTATTTCATCACATTTATCAAGGGTTACGAAAAGATAGATCATATAGTCACACTATTATAATTCCACACACCATAGGAAGGAGAACTATATGCGATTTTGAGGCTCTCTTTGGAGTATTATTTATGTAGGCACCACTTAGAAATAAAATAGGGTTGTTAGGGCAAGATTGAATCACATTACTAACCCTTTTTCACCATATTACAAGAGGTATAATGTAAAAGAACAAGGGTTTTTCTTATTATCGTGATCAGGCATACAAGAAGACACATTTGGTGATGTAAAATAATTATACAAGTCATAACTCATGTTTGATACAAATTTAGAACCATTCATGTACATATCCTTGGCTAAAAACTTGCATTGGAAGTGGATACTAACGTTGACATTACTGTCCCTGAACAATGTAACTATCAGGTAGATAAAAATAGTTATAATATAGAGTGAATAAGGTCAAGATCTTTAGGGTAGCCTTGTGATGATTCCTGATCACTGCTACATTGTAAAACAAAACAACAAACAAGATATGTTCTTTTTATCCATTAGATACTTATTAATTGATGTATTTATTACACATAATTAAATGAGATATATTGTAAAAATATTGTATTACATTGCTAAAATTTGAACATTACAATATTGAATTCAAATAACTTTATTACTTGAATGTCTCTCTTTTGAATCCAAAATTCATTAAAAAAATATCTACTTGATTTAGTTTCTTCTTCTTGTCTAATAATCCAAGGCTAAGTTAGGTCTATGAATGAGCACTAAAGACCTTCATCATCTTCTCACAAGAAATCATCTTTCATAAGTGAATATGGTTCTCTAGTTCTCTTATCTTTGGCCTTAAAATAATTTTGATTTTTTCTTTCATTAATTTTATATCTCTATAAGTTTTGGATTATAAAAGCACAAAGGATACTCCCCCCATACATCAATTAGCAAAGGTCTGGTTAATGCCACCTAATGTTGACATAAATTCAATACTATGTACTAGCTTATGGGATTGAGTGACTTTAACCATAGTTGATTTAAATAAAGAAGAATAAGTAAACACACTTTAATAGATTAATATGTGTTACTTGAGAAATTAAAAGAAGTGGGTCCTATTTTTCATAAATATAACACAAAACACAATACTTCCTACTCTAAATTCTCTTTATTTATATAAATATATATTCTAATATTTATATATTTTATTTATCTCTATACCCTTTATCTCTAACTTTAAAATATGCTTTGTAATCTATCTCACTTATTACTCTCCTTTCATTAATTTTATATCTCTATAAGTTTTGGATTATAAAAGCACAAAGGATACTCCCCCCACACATCAATTAGCAAAGGTCTGGTCAATGCCACCTAATGTTGACATAAATTCAATACTATGTACTAGCTTATGGGATTGAGTGACTTTAACCATAGTTGATTTAAATAAAGAAGAATAAGTAAACACACTTTAATAGATTAATGTGTGTTACTTGAGAAATTAAAAGAAGTGGGTCCTATTTTTCATAAATATAACACAAAACACAATACTTCCTACTCTAAACTCTCTTTATTTATATAAATATATATTATAATATCTATATATTTTATTTATCTCTATACCCTTTATCTCTAACTTTAAAATATGCTTTGTAATCTATCTCACTTATTACTCTCCTTACATATCCATATTATAATATTTTCACATGAAATTCACTCTCTTAAGTATCTTGTATGCACACAATACATATTAAAAAATTGCATTATAAGTACCAACTCTATAGGTTACAACAGTTAAAGGTTACATATCTAGAACATGCCTCATCTTCATACATATGTCCTTGATATTTCACAAAGCACCGTATTATGGCATATATATAAGAGATGTATTTTTATATATTTTCCATCTGTCACCATTATAATAGTGCGGCATGATTGGAGCCTATACTATATACTAGGATGTTCATATCAACCTAATGAAGAATCATGCCAACAATAACAACTTTTAAATTTTTACCATGAGTAGATTGTTAAGCCCCTAGTTATTCCCAGATGTGTAGCTCATATCTAAGCTACACTCTTGGCCCCTGTATAATTATTAAAAATAAATTTGACGACTATGATCCTTTACTCCTTAGATTTTAAAACCTAAGTTTCTCATTATTCATTGTGCATCACTTGAAAATCTTTATCCTTTCTTGAAAATCTAATAATCTCACAAAACCTTGAAGAACCTTAAAAATCAATGTAGTCATTGGGGGCCTATCTCAATCAAACCCCTATCCATGGAAAATTTTGAAACCAACACTCAATGCACTTCAACAAGAAACTTTGTATTGCAAGACTTAATCCTCATATGAATTTCACTACATGAACAACTACATTGATGCAATACGAAGAATATAAATGAAATTATGATTTTCAAATCAAATTCTAAACTTCTACTTATCATTCTTGGCCATTTTTTGAAACTTTTGCTTCCATTCATTCACTTTTCATTTATTTTTGCTTCTCGTATATGCACTAATGCACCTATATATATATATATATATATATATATATATATATATATATATATAAAGAGTAAGAAAATACGATAAAAATAAGCACAACCCTCGAAGAAAAAAGACATAAAGGTAAAAGAGACCTATCACCCAAAAAGAGAAAGACCATGAGAATAGTGGTACACTCACATTTAGATCATGAATGCACTTTTATGCTCTAATTGAGACTTAAAAAATGGGGGTACATGGAAAATATGGAGGAGAGATAAAATAAGAATAAATGGATGCAACTAGGGCCTAACAAAGAGAAAAACATGCTAATAATTATATGAGTTGATAATACATAAACACATAAGTACTTTAAATCAATACAAAATGAATCTAAAATTACCCTCATACCATAATTAGGTGTCTATAGGAAGTGCCCCTAGCCTAATATGATTCTATAATGATTTGTATAGACATATTGCACATAAATATAACATATATCATGGCAATCCCATCAGTGACATGTATACTAACATTAATTTTAGTGTTTGGGAGATCTAGGCCTCTCGATTATGTCCCAGACTAGTTAGTGAGCTCTAGTCAAAAGCTTTTTTACCTCCAATTCATAGTTATAAAATATGTAAAGGCATTTCCCAGTTCATAGATCCGATTTCAAAAGTGTTTACCAATAATATTTAAAAAATATTAATTACAATATAACCTTTATTAATAGGAAGATATTCATGACTCATGTAGTCTATAATATAAAATCATCATAATATGTTAATTAAAATGAATTTTAAAAGACATGAAATAAGCCAATCACATCAAAGAAAACAAGATCCAACAAGAAAAAGGGAAAGAAAACAAGATCCTATAAGAAAAAGGGAAAATGAGGGGACCCCTACTAACCTACAACTTACATTAGAAATCTTTGCACTTAGAGGAATGTTTCCAAATAAATGTATTATTGTCATGAGGAAGTTAACGTAGGCTTTTGGGATGGGATAAAGTAAGCTAAAGAAAGGGAATCAAACAAATAAAATGTAAGAAGAAGGAAACCTGGTAGTAATAGAAGAAGGGAGGCATATAATAAGAAGCAACCATAGGAAGATAAGAAATTAAATCAAGAGGTAAAAGAAGTAGTAAAACCTAAATAAAAGTGCTAATGCCAAACAAGATAGAACAAGGAAACCAATGAATCATGAAAGCAAATAAATAAAACAAAAAAGTTGGAAGTAAAGGCAAAAGAAAGATAAAATTAAAAATATAGGAAAGTAGGATAATATTAGAATGGAGAATAAGAGAGTAAAGGAGGACCCAAGTGGGTAACAAAACATAGAAAAAGGCTAAGAACTAGGATTCTTGAAAGCCATGTGCAAAACATAGGAATAGGTAAAACCAAAACAAAATAAAAGGAAAGAAAAAAATAAGTCAAAAAAAAATCAATAAATGATAATCAAACTATGTACATGAAATAGATAAAATATAATTTCAAACATAAGTGATTAGTTAAATAAAACTAACCAATGATATATTCATACTCAAGGGAATCATTGCCATATTATATATAAGTTAGATCACATGTATCATTAGGATTAAAATCAATATGTTGATGTTCTCATGAGTCTAAGAAAGATAACACGTTGCTGTCATGATTTTTATCATCATTTCCATTATCTTCATTACATATTGTTCCTCCTTACATAATAGTATGATCTTTAACCTAAATATTAACTTGAAATTTTTGATCATTTCTAAGCATTTTTATTTGCGTAGCAATAGGAGGTTGTTATAAGCATACTCTTATATGTGTGATATTATATTATTTAACTTTATGTTCATTTATTTGAGGTCTAATATTGAATGTTGTTTTGGTATTTCTTTAGGAAACACCTTTTCTAGTTGTTGTGGATGATAATGAGCATCTCTATGAATATTAATTTATTACTCCTTATGAACAAAATTTAAGAATTAGTACAACATAGATGAAATCACTCTTATTTGATTAATGCACATCCATATGATAAAACATCATATGATCCATTATCTGGTGCCACATAAAACTAAACTAAGATGGTCTTAGATACCACTATGACAGGTAAAATAATGTAACCAAGTGGTTTCCTATTAATTACATCATATCGCATAATAATTGTTGTGGTGCTTCTTAAATATCTTCAATAGAGTCTAAGACTGTTGATAAATTTATCAATCCATACATTAATGATTGAGCCATTATCAATCATAACTCCACTCTTTTCTCTTGGATATTCACCTACAAAATCTCATATGAATAGTGGTATATTGTAAGGGATATCATTTTAAATCCCATTATCATACAAAAATTTGGAGGAGGTTCCCTCTTTGATGTAGTAACACTAAACATACCAATGAATACATCAAATGAATAAGCATTATATGCTTGTGATAGTTCTCTTTGATCCATCATATGAACATTACTTTGATTTTGGTTGAATACCATGGTTTAGAAGAGGATTATAAAAGATTTATAGATGTTGATTTTTTTAAGCTACTAATTCATTCAAATTATTTTTGGTTACCTCCACCTAAATTTGATTACTATCAAAAAAGTCTTGGATCTTATGTTTCAAGGTAATGCATTTGTCTGAAAAATCATTTGATTCTATGATAATTATAGAATCTAGTTGTATGAGAATACTTAGGCAATGAACTTGATGGATCTAATTCTTTGAAATGAGGGAAAGTAATCAAAATACATTTAATCAATATTTTTGACACATTTTAAGTATTTTCACTCAACCTTATAAATTACTTACACTCTCTTTTTAGGAAAAATACTAGATAGTTAGATGGTTGTTCCATTAAACTTACCACACTTTTTGGCCTCACTCTTAGTTGAAAAAAATTCATTAATTTTGGCTTTAAAATTTGTCTTACTTTGGAACTCAACTCTAGTATAAGTAAGGTCATTGGACCTAGATTTAAGCATATTTTCATCTAAAATTTTGATATCAAAGTTTTGACGCGTATGAAAAACCTCATTGAAAGATTGATAAGTATTGAAAAACACTTTATCTTTAATAATAGAAGCAAGCTTTGAGAAAAAAAATATTTTAAGCTCACTATAGGGTAATTGATGAATGATTTTTGTAACTTATTGGCTCCTTGTTTAATTTGAGATATTTGTATGAAGGTAACCTTCATGCTAATATTGATTTAAAAATGGGCTAGAAAATCATACATAAATATTGTAAAATCATGCATAGATCCACATGATAAAGCATAAAACCAATCAAGTGCATAGTCCTCCAAACTTCTTATAAATAGTTTAATTAATAAATTATCATTATGAAAAAAATCTAGGAAAAAGACATAAAAGAATATAATATGACAAGACAAGTTTCCTTTTCCATTAAATAATTCAAACTTTGAAGCCATATCTTTTATTGAAAAACGGTAAGCAATCACTTCATAAGCCAATACATTAATTAAAATATCATTATAAATGATCATATTACTTAAATTTTGAGACCCCTAAGATAATACATTAATCTGACTTGGGAAAACACATAACTTTTGCATCATAGTAGTTATTTTAGGATTTAGAAGATAAGTGGTAGTAAAGTAAGTTGGAGTAGAAGCAATATACAAAGAATAAAGTTGAGAAGTGTGGTGAGTAATAGATAGTTGAAAGAGAAGAGTTTGAGAAGCATGATGAAAATTTGGAAGAAATTGAGAAGGAACAAGTAGAATGTTGAGGAACTTTTGAACAAATCAAAGTATTTTAGTAAGCAAGAGAAACATTAATAATAGTAGATGTATTAGAAGCATGAGAAGGAATGATTTTACAATAAAATTTGGAAATGATTATATTACTGGACATAACATGTGTTCCTTTAAGTGATTGATCTATATTTTTACCATTCAAATATCTATTGTTCAGGGTATGTCTTGGACTAGATCCCCATCTTGAGATTCTCCACCTAAAATTTTTCTTTGAAAGCTGACAAGTCATAATCATACAATATAAGAGACCCAAAACAAGGGTTAAAAGGGCGTAGCCTCAAAACTATAAACATATCATAAATCTAGGGAAATATGATGGGAGAAGAGAGAAACAAGAGAGCGAAAGAGAGGAAATGAGATAGAAAATGACAAAAAATATCCAAAACATAAAGAAAAATGTGCCAATAAGAGTTTAATCTAGATCAATGATCAATAAACACATAACTAATACACTTGAATATTGTAACCGGATGACTAGTAAATACCCCCTACCAAAATCAAATGTCTACACATATTATGCTCTAATCAAATCCAAATTTTTATACAAAATTTATGTTACTTTTGTGTGATCATTTCTAAATTCAAATTCAAATTACTATTATAAAATCTTATGTTATTAAATATTAAATATCAAAACCTTATATTAATATTTCACTTTTGAATTTCGAATGACTAATTATGAAAATTTAAAGTTTTTATAATTTATAATATTAAGAAAAAAAAAAAAATGATTTTAATTTTATTTAATCATTGATATTTCAAAACATCACATGATCCATCATCATAATATAAAATATATGAAAGATTGATTGTTCTACATCATAATAATGGATTGCATGTGATGATTTAATAATATAAAATCATCACAAAAATAAAATATATAAATAATTATAATACTCTAATCAAAAAGTAGCAACCTAAACATCCGTACTGATTCGCCACCCTACACAAAAGAATTTGACCAAAATCAGAAAATTTCCATGCGACGAAAACAACAATATTTGAGCGGACATCACGCGTCACATTTGACGGCGACTTGTGTCTATCACGTACGAGGGTTTTGGTTTGAAAAAGACCACCTTAAATTAAGGGCCACTTAGTCGATGTTTTTTTCTATTATAATATGTTGACTATGATCACTTTTCAAAAAATATTTAATATTTAAATGAATATCAAATTTATGGTTAAAATTTTTCTATATTGATCAAATGAATTTAAAATTTCAAGATGACTATTTCATTGACATCAGTGTAATAATTCACCGCTTTACAAGCATTACATATGTTATATATGAATAATAAGGGACATATATTATAAGAAGCAACCATATACCATGGTAAAACTAGTATAAATATCTTAAATACATCTATCAAAAAAACTCTGAAAGATATTAATCTTGAGGTGCTTATTTTAGAGTTATCACATACCGTATTGATTAATGAATCTATTATTACCTTATCCGTAAATTTCTCGTTGACTATTGATAGATGGTCTCAATCTAGATGTACCATTATGTTGGGCTCAAATTTTTATTTTAAAAAAAGGGGGGCTTCAAACTCCACCATATGACAAAGATATATTGTTTTTTTAATTGACTTTTCCAAGTAAAAAGGAAAATATATATATATGACAGTCAAATGGATGTCAAATTTAAATTTGACTATTAATTGTTAACATCTCATAAATATTTTAGTCTACCACCACCTCGACTACCACTGTAAGTTACCCTTATCAATGTAAAAATATTATATTTATCTTAAATACAATTATTTGAAAAAACATTGAGAGATATCCATCTCAAAGCCCTTATCTTGGTTTTTTCACACACCATAATTATTTATAACTTTGTTACCTTCTTCACAAATTTTATATTGGCTAGTGACAAACCATGTCAATCTAACTACGCCAATATGTCAAGCTCAAAATAATCTTTCCGAAGAAAAAAAGAGCTCTTCAAACTACACAATATGGCCAAGATATTATGATTTTTTGATTAAAATATCTAAGAAAAAGATCTACATTTTCTATTGTTAAAATACATTTACATTTCATTTGTTATGCATATAATAAGATCTGCATTCACTTGTCCATGTATGACCTTTCACCTTCCTTCTTTTCTATTTTTCTTTTAGAATTAGAAAGCAATAAATTCCAATACCAAATTCAATCTGTAGATATTGTGAAAAGTTTATTTCAGTTGATTTTTTCAATAAAGGGAACCTCCTCTTCAAATAAAGAAGGAAATTTGCCCCCTTCACTATTGCCAAGACTTCATATTTTTCTTTGTGCCAAAATTTTGCCACAATACCTAATATCCTTATTTTGCACTTCTAGGACACTATCGATAAACCTAGTCAATGTTGTCTACCGTAGGTGTCTCTCTTTGCTAGGATTTTTCAAGGGGCCTAAATAACTATTTTTCAAACTGGGAAGTCTCTATTAGGTCAATGTAGACACGTTTCATAAGTTGGTGGTAGCGAGAAATAAATGAAGAGTCACCTCTATGCACGTATCACCCTTGAGTTTATTGATCATTTAGGAATTACCTAACAAGAGCATAAATAGTCTCTCGCTCTCTTGAAACATTATTCAAAAGGCATATACAGATCTCAAATCTTCAAGAAGAAGCCCTAGAGCAGTCCATAGAGCTAAATTTTAGTATAAATAGGTCAAAGTTGTATGATACCAAATGACAAATATTAAACACTGAACTACATTCTATATTGTTCATTATTTTGCACGTGACACGCTTAAGTGAGAGAATGATGCATGATTTTATCTCTTTTCATAGTATTGGAACATAGATAATGCTCAGCCATTTAATGGGGAGTGGTTGTAGTGATCTAACCCAAAGTGCTAGCCCCTTTTTAGGATATATTGGGGTCAATCGAGCACAATTAGGGTTTTGGATAAATTATGTAAAAAACATATATTATTGCATGGAATAAAAGATTGAATATCCAAATAAAAAGATTACATGTGTAGGCATAGGGCTCCCAAAAGTTGTAGATGGCCATCATGCATAGATACATTGCTGGTGAACCTTACTAGTGCCAATCATCATAGGTGTCTAACTTTGTTACCAAACAATCATTTAACATCTATTTCATACCTAAGTGCCTAATAAAACACATCTAGAGTATTTCAAGATCCTATGGCATCTTATGTGAGTGATAAACAATCATAATTAGCTAAGTATATCATCCTTCTCTTATCTTGTCAATTTTAGGTTAAGTGGCTACAATACCAATTAGCCCATTTCAATTTAGAATATTATATTTATTATCATATTTTCTTTAATCTAAACTAGTGCATAGTTTCAATTATTTTATATCTCTTAGGTGTAAATTAATCAAAGCACTTGCACATAATCACCCTTTTGCCTAATTTTGTGCTTCAACTTCTGATAATATAAATGAGTTTATACTACAAAACTAATGTAGATAAGGGTTTTAGTTTGAGGATCTATGTAGATAGGGGTAGTTTGATCATTTTGATTTGTTACACAACTCAAAATACAAAAAAAAATTACAAGTCGATAAAAAACTACATAACAAAAATAATGACAACAAAATACTCCAAGAGTATGTTAGATGATAACTTGATAAGTGTTTGATAATTAAATGAATCTAATTACTTGTTTATTTGTAGATGACTTGAACTCAATCTTTAGATAAAATAGTGTACGTGACTAATTCTAGTGGATAGAAATGAGAAAGGAAAAATAAGCAAACGAGTCTACCTAATTCAAAAGGTGGCACAAATAAATGTGACAAGATAACACAAATGGTCTTGATAGGGGTTAGGATCATACAAACTATCCTAAGAACAGGAAATAATAAACTTAAAGATGAATTAGAATTAAATGGGAATACAAGAAAAGTGTTTTAAAGCTTCAAAATTTGCCATAACAATTCAATAAAACCTAACAGAAACCACTTTTGTGGGTCAAAGAGGTGATTTACTAAAGTAGTAATTGAAGCCGCAACTAAGGATGCCTTACATTTCTTCTTTGATTTTTCATGATCAAAATCTAAGGATGATGATTCATGCCTTGGAAGCTTATCGTGAATCCTCTCCATCACGTTGTTAAGGAAAGATACAGCCTCCTCAAGATGTTCCTCACTCATAAACCATAACACATAATAAACAAAAGTACATGATTATAACTTGTTTCAAACTACACTTTACCTCAACAAAAGGCAACATAAATCAAAAACTAAAAAATCTATGTGCTACACTCAAATTATTTAAAACCTAAACACTAGAAGCTAGAAAATGAAAAATTAGTGTGATAATCAATTGAAAAATGATCCACAAAATAAGATGAAAATTGAAAAATGCAAAATCAATGTGATGCAAATCAAATTCTACAATATCTCATAATTTAAACACAAGAACACATTGTTAAATACAAAATCAATGCAATATAGTTGGATTCTATAATATATCAAAAGCTAAATATAGGAACAAAAAGTAAAATGCAAAGTCAACATGTTATTCTCCAATTTTTGAAATGTCAAAATTTGAAGATAATAAAATAAAATAAAGTAATTTAAATCCCCTATGTACAAGATATCTAAATTTTTTAAGGTACATTAAAACTATCAACATGACCAAATAACATTAACAATTATAATAGACTATAGTATTGGTAGGTAGAAACTCAAGTTCAAGCAACGATGGTTACTTGAGAAGTCAAGGGCTAGGGTTTTGGGATGATGCTAGCTTCATAAGATCCATTATTCATGAAGCTCTTTGCTAGGTTGAAAAATCCACTCGACTCAACATCACCAAATCTTCTAACGATCCTTCATCTGCATCTTATCTGTAACCCCTTCATTTTCAAGGTAACATCATCAAAGTTAGGATTGATCAAAGTTATATACATGAATATTCTCCTCAGTGATCTTCCTCCATCTCCATAATTGATGTTCTTATCATCTACACCCTTGTCTTCATCCCCTTGTCCTCCCTGTCCTCCCTCCATTCTTGGCCCTCCTCCACTTTCCTTCCCCAAATCTCTACCGTTTGGCCTCCACTTAAGCTCCTCATGACCCCTTCCCCCCTCTCATTGTTTCCCATCCCTTCCTCTTGCCTTCCCCCATCTCTATTTCACCTTGTCAGTTTATTCCTATATCATCTCACTACACATTGAGGACTCTCTTCTCTTGCCTAATGTTGCAATGCTGTAAAAAACTTCTATTTTTTATAGGTTCATTGGACTTTAGCCCTCAGTGTTAGAGCTAAAAGAATGGGTCTTCTCTTCTTGCGATAAATATCATCTTATATACATCAAAATCCTCCCTAAATAGTTTTTCCAGTCTTTTTCAAAAGTGAACTCTCATGTTTAGAAGTCCTAAAGGATGGACCATGGATTTTTAAAAACTCAAGTCTATATATTAGACTTTGGGAATCCTACTTAAAACCAACAAGAATGGATAACTTAGTTTCTACCACATGGATCATATTATATGGAATTCCTTCCATCTACTAGAGATTGACTATTCTATAAGGCATCGTATAAAAAATTAGGGCCTTTATCTCTTTTGATGAGAGGGGCCTTTTGGCCACAACCCATAACCCAATCCACATTTAAGTGAATGTTTCCTTCCCTCTCCAAAATTTTATTCTCATCTGCTATTTCCTATATAGGTGGTGTGAACCCCCTGATTTTGAAGGATTACCTTTCATTATTAAGGATGCCCTACTATTGGGCACCTTGGTAGTTATTCTTTAGGCCTCCCCTTTTATCATTTCATCCCTTCTTATCCTTTGTATCCCTCTTTCTCTACCTCCCCCTTCCTTGATTTCCTTTCATTTGCATGCCACCCTTTTTTCTCACCCCTTTATCTCCTCCCATCTACCTTATTCCTTGTCTTTCCCTCATCCCCTCTTTTCCCCTTCTCTATCTAGCTCATCCTCTCCCCTCCTCCTTAGAATTCCTTTCTTTCCCCCTCCCATATCACTAATTTACCTCAACCACCTATGGTATCCTACGTGCCTCATCCTCCTTATCCAAATCCTCCCCTCCCCATTGAGGTGCCCTCTCTGTCCTAACCTCTCCACTTTTTTCTTGAGTATGTGTCATCTCCCTCAAAATTTGGGTTGGATGGCACCCTTATTACACCAATCAAGCTTAATGTCTCTAAAAAAACTAACTCCTTACGTAACCCCAATGTTAAATGTCACAACTTCAAAAAAAGGGAAATCCCAACTTAATTTATATAAAGAGTCCCTTAAATAAAAAATAATGGATGATCAAAGAACCATCAGTGCTTATTTATTATGGTGTAGGGAGAAGAGCCATCCTCAATATCAATGAATTGCATCACTTAGAATGGTTGGGTACTCAATGCCCCAAAAAATAGAGGTTGGTTTTAAAATAGATTCTACCTATCCACCCCCACATCATATTTTTAGAATAAACCAAAATGTATGCAGTCGACTTCACATCATTGGTTAAAATATAATGGACACTTTGGGATGCCATTAGCTCAGATGCAGAAGGGTATTTTGGAGGTATCAAGATAGCACATGACACAAGGAAACTACTTATCTCATGTAATCATGTTGGTTGGAACTAGATTTGTTTCAACATCAAATCTTATTAGAAAATTTCACATACTTTAACAAAAATATTCTTCATTTTATACTTCACAAACTATGGAAACACTATCTCTCTAATCAAATCTTATTCTGAATCAATCCACTTATCAACTTTTAATTTCTATGGTCCTAATCACAATCTTCTCAAAAAGATAACCTAGATATCCTTTGTTAATTTCAATCAGTAGCTCCTTTTGAAAATCCTACTTGCAAGAGACTTTAATGTTATCCTCTCTAAAAGTGACAAATAGGATGGCAAAAAATGTGTTACTTAATCAAAACTGAGTCTTACTAAATTTGTGATCTTAAATGCACTATTGGACCTCCATCTAAAATAGGGCCTCTATAACTAGACCAATTGTTGGGTAGGATTCTACACCATCATGAAGTGCCTCAACTGATTTTTAGTTACAAGAGAATGACTAGATGAGTCTTGGATATCTGAAGTTCACATCCTAAAAGTCACAAGCTATGATCTCTTCCCAATAAGTTTGGACATTTCTTCTTACTCCAGTACTCCTGGAATTCCCTTTAAATTTGAAATTATGTGGTTAAAGGACAAACAATTCTTGGAGTTGGTAAAGTGATGGTATAATGATTTTCTAGTAATCCATGGCATTAAATCTTTTATTTTCATGTCTCAACTTAAATACCCAAAAAATATATATTAAGAGACTAGAACCAAACTTCTCTCTAATTTTTTTTTCCCCTAAGCAACAGTTGGAGGAGGATTTTGTAGACATTAGTGGTGCCATCCAATATGGGAATTACAAGGATCGATTGTTAGATCAATAAAAATAAATCCTTCTCAAGCTCAATGACATCTACTCCAAAGAGGAAATATTCTGGAGACAAAAATATTAAGAAACTTGACAACCTAATGATGGTAATAATACTAAATTTTTACACATATCGACTACATACAGATGTCAAGTAAATAGGTAACTAAAATTTATAATCAGGAGAACCTTTTCTTAGAATCTCCAGTGGACAATCATCAAAAAGTAGAACATTGCTTTCAACATCTCCTTTCTAGTATTTTAGAGAACACAAAATACCTCTATGTTGATCTACTTGAATCCATTCTAGCCATTATCACTCTTGATCAAAACAAGGCTCTTATTGTTTCTTTCACTAGCAATGAAGTTCAGGCAACAATATTCAACATGACAGGGGATAAGGTGCCTAAACCAAATGGGTTTTTGGAAATATTCTACCATGGATTTTGGGATCACATTGGCAAAGAAGTATTATAGTTGTAAATGAAGTGTGGTGCTACCATAAAATACTCAAGGAAATGAACTACACCTACTTAGCCCTCATCCCAAAATTGGAAAATATCCGCTCTTTTGTAGAATATTAGCCAATTTACTTATTCAATAGCTTATATAAAATTGTTATGAAAATAATCTCTAAGAAATTCAATAAATGCCCCCCTTTTTTTATCTCTCCAAAACAACCTAGCTTTGTTGAAGGGAGGCATATTCTTGGTGACACCATTTTGGCCCATGAATTTTTCATTCTCTTAAGTTATCAAAAGTGAAAGACATGATAGAAAAACTTGAGATCAAAAAAGGCATTGATAACATCAAGTGGGACTTTATCGTCAAGTCCTTAGACACTTTGGGTTTTCCAAGGAATCATGCACTATCATCCATGATTGCATATCTTAAACACACTTTTTAGTATTAGTCAATGGCTCACCTTGTGGATTATTCACTTCCACCAAAGGGATCATATAAGGTGACCCACTTTCCCCATTTCTCTTCATTATTATTTGGAAGCCCTTATCAGGAGTATTAAAGCAGAGGTCTAGTTAAGAAAATAATTGGGATTAAAATATCATAAGTTGTCAATCTACTTTTTCATCAATTATTTGCATAAGATACTTATTCACGAGATAAGCTTGCTCCAAGGAATTCTAAGCCTAAAGGAACATTCTTGATGAATACTCCTCCGATTGGATCAATATGTGAATGAAGCTAAATCAAAAAATATTTTTTTAACACCTCCCTGAGGCTTTAAATGAAGCTAGCCACCAAAAAGGGCTTCTTAGTTAGCCTTCCCAGTTGGTACCTAAGTATCCTATTCTTCCAAGGAGTTGGCAATAATTATCTATGGAAGGAAGTTCTGGCTACGATAGATGTCAAATCTCATCTTGGAAAGGAAGGTCATTGTCTTTAGTCAACATAATCATGTTGCTAATAGAGGTACGACAAGCTCTCCCAACCTACACTATGTCCCTTATCAATATGTTGGTGAATGACTGTAAATTCATGCATTAGAAAATGATGAACTTTATCTACAAGGAGCCTCCCACAAACATCAAATTATTCTTTTAAGTTTGAATAAGGTCTACATTCCCAAGCAAGCACATGGAGTGGGTCTCACTAACCTTCATCATCATAACTTGGCCATTGAATCCAAATTACTATGGCAAGCCTTTAGCTACCATGATCAATTCTAGAGCCGTATTCTACAAAATAAATGTTTTGATTCCATGGACCCAAACAAGCTCTTCAAATTTGAAGTCTTTCCTAAAGGGTGACACATTTAGAATTTCATCATATCTTGTTGGATATTCTTTATAGATAACCTCACATGGGATATAGGTAATTGTAACTTAGTATAATTCTAGGATGACTCCTAGATGGGGAACCAAGTAGTCAAAGCATGACAAGACCTACAATAAATATAATAACTAGCCAATGATTGATGGGGAAAATGTCTCTATGACTGCCTATGGTATAACAACACCCACCCTCTCCAAATTTAGTCTTTTAAGGATTGGTCCTATCTAGGAATTCCCATTGACAAAGCAAGGATAATGGGAAACATCATTAAAGGTATTAAAATCTACCCTTTTGAATAACTTGATGCTCTCATTTGGGATACTTCCACCATTGAATTTTATTTAGTCAAAGATAGTACACACCCCTTATCAACAAAGACTCCAACTTAGATTGGAATTGGCCTAGCCATAATATTTGGCCCAATTAGATCTTACCCAAATCTAGTGCATTCTCTTAGTTGGCTTTGCAACACAAAACCCTCACCCATGACAAATTGGAAAAAATAGGTTTTCATGGTCAAAGCCAATGTATTATTTGTGAAGTAGCACCTGAATCCACCAAACATCTTCTATTAAACTACCCTTGGAGTAGAAGGTTATGCTAATCTATTCTCAAGAAATTATCACTCAAATAGGTCTTTCCCCCTCCCTATAACTTCTTTTGGCAATGTGGCCTTCCCTCTCATCCTCAAATTTACTACCATTTTGGTTATCAACATCAGTCATGATTATTTGGAATTGTTGGATCGAATAAAACCATAGGGTCTTTCAAGGTACATCTCTCTCCTAACAAATATTCATGCTCCATCTTAAATAAATTATATTTGAATGGTTTACTTCCAAACTGCTTTGTCTAGGGAAATTTTTCATAGTTGGTAAACCACTTCACCATTAGAAGTGGCCCCTCATCACTCATCCTTTCATTCATGAATCACTAGTAAATAATAACTCCCATTTTGATGTTAAATGTAATCTCACAGCCCAAATTGGGATAAACTCAATTTCAATGTTGCCTCTAAAGGTAACCCTAAGTGAGCAGGGGTTGGTTGTATCATATAAAATCACAAAGATAAATTTATAACAACATCCTTTGCACAACTCTTTGATTCTGTGTTATCATAATTTTGAGAAATTATCTAAATATGATAATTTAAAATCAAAATGTACAATACACTCAATAAGAGAGATTTTAGAAACAAATTGGAAAAGATGAAGAAGATCTTACCAATTCCTTGCTTCTCTTATCCTCCCTCCAATATCTTCAAACCGAACTATTAGATTATTGATTTTGTTGATTGCACTTAGACTCAGAATAGTGATGGTATGATCAATGATTACGGTTATGGATTCATGGATTCTTGATATGATTCTTGTAGTTAGTTTCAATGGAAGATTGGTTTTGTTTATATAGAAGAGAGAGCGAGGATCAATGGCTAGATTTCAAAGTTGGATTGTTGAGATATATGATGGAGGATTATCCAATGAATTAAAAATTCCTTGGAGGATTCTAGAAGAGAGAAGGTTCCAGAGGTAAAAACCTCTATAATATCTTTAAGAGGTTTAATCATGATTAGGGATGGATTAGATAGGTTATTAAGGGATTCTATAAAATCTAGGGGGTAGGCTTGTAGGAAAGCCTAAGAGTAGGTAGGTAGGTGGGCCATGGGAATGTTAAATTCCTAAATAATGGATAAGTGGGGTTAGGATAAGATAATGGGGATTTAGGACAATCAATAAAGAAGTGGGGGAAGAATAAGGTTAGTAAATGAAGAATAATGAAGGGGGAAATTAGATAAATTAATAGAAGGGGTGATACTTAGACAAAATTAAATGAGATGAGTGGAATTAGTGTTGACTAATAGTAACATTAGTGATGATAAATGAAGCGAGTAAATTTACGTGCATACAGATTCAACCAAAAATCAAGTTGAATGCCCAAGATTGACCAATAGAGTACAATTGGCCTACTCCCAATGAGTCACCAAACTTACCATTGAAGGTGATTCTAACTTGTCATTTTATCTCTATATAAAGGATCACTTTTGAAATGGAAGCTAGAAATTATTTTATGTCCCACATTCTCCCACTTCAAAAATTTCTTAGACATCGAGTTTGTTATTACTTCATAGAGGCTAATGGCATCATTGAGATTATAGTGAATATTTGAGTTAACATGGGAACTATTGACACTTGGATTTATACCCTTGAAGAAATGCTTAAATTTCCTCATCCAAGAAGAAAAATGGAATCATCTCTCTTGCTATGGGTGAAAATTTCATTGAGATGAATCTCTAGATTAAGGGCTGGCTCTCCTTGATGCACCTTTTAAAGTTCTCTTAAATCTATCAACTGTATATGAAAAAGGTTAAGAAAAACAACCAAGAAAATAAAACGGTGATGCACCAATATGTATTGTCCTCCCAATTTGACTAAAAATACACTACTTAGAGTCCAACAAAGCTTCTTTCACACAAAACTCACAACTCTTTGTGCATTGTCACATCAGTGTTTCACATGTTAGATTCAAGAAGGCACTCGACATCCAGGAGACCAACAAACAATTCCAGGAAGGAATATAGTCTTAACCACTTATAAAATGTCTATACACTTAAGAAAAAATACTAATAAGGACCTGTAACAATACTCTTTTTGTACATTTGGTAGGTAATTGAGGATAATAGGTTAGGAAAGATAAACTCTCACTAAACAAGAACAACACGATTTGAACCGATACACAATAGTACAACATGTGAGTGGAAAAAAATTATATTATTTCTTCAAGAGTTTTGTAAATAAAAATTTGGCCAAAGTTTCACCATAACTAGGAGAGGTGGAGCAATCAAAGGGAGTTCAAGGGTCACTTTAGAAATCTGTCATCGCAAGAAAAATAGTTACATTTGCATGCAGGAGAGAGGTGGGTGAGCTATGCCATGTCACAACTAAACAAATGCACTAGTTCCAATTCATCATAGCATTAGTTACATTTTTCACAACTGAACCAAAGCCTTAGTTACATTTTGTTATAACTAAAAGAAAGGCTCAATTGCATTTGCCACTTGTTACCTTTATCTCTGCCTTTTGGTTCTCATCGAGTCTTTCTTTTTGAAATTCCAACAGTTAGTCTCTGTAGTCTAAAATTGATGTGCTATGGGCCATCATTCCTCAAGCATTTCTTTCAAACATTTGTTTTCACACCTTTTCTTTGGACAAATTGTCTGTGGCTATTTTTTTTGTTTATTTCATCAAACTTTTGTCGAGTATTTTCCTTCAAGCTCATTGCTTGTTCATTTCCTTCAGACAAAAAGTCTGAAGGAATTATTTTAGAGTTTCTTCTCTTCATTTACTTTAGACAAAAAGTTTGAAGGAATTATTTTGGGGTTTATCTTTAGTCACTTCTCCTTGTCCTTTCATGTAGATTTTTGATTGGTCCCTTTGGAGAAGTTAAAATGCCCTTTGGCTTTTGGAAATGGTCCTTCAGGCTTTTGGAAATGGTCTTTCGAGCTTTTGGAAATGCCTTTGGGGAGAAATGAAATGATCCTTTGAAAATGTAATTGCCCCTTTAGAAGAATGAAAGTGACCACTTTCCAAAGAAAATACCCTTCAAGAAAGTTGTAAATGATCCTGGAAAAATTGAAGTGGACCTTTTCCCAACAAAATATACCCTTTAGAAAAATGAAAGTGCCCTTTGGAAAAGTTATAAGGATACCCTTTAGAAAATTTTCAAGGGTCCCTTTTGGCTTGAAGATATCTTTCAAAGAAATTATAAAGTACCTTTGGAAAAATTGTGTAGATAATTTGTTCGAAAGAATTGAACACTTGGTCTTCAGGATATTTATCTTGGACAAATTGACTGAAATAATTTGTCACTTGGCTAGAAGAAAACTTGAAAGACATACTCTTAAGGAAAACCCTCAGACAAAAATTCTAAAATAATTTGGCAAAGCTTAAAATAAAAACCCGAAAGAATTCTTTAAAGACTTAAACAAAGACCAAAATGAACTTTTTGAAAAGAAAAGGCTTGTGCATTTGTTGCAAGTTTTGTCAAAGAACACTTCTTCTGAAGAAAAGATAAGTGTTAGACCTAGCCAAATGAAATAGGCTTATATGATTTTTTGCAAATAGGGGTGCCCAATTTTAGCCTGAAAGGCCAAAATTTGGTCAACAAATTGGTGACTCACAAGGGTAGTATGCATGCTATACTGACCAGACCAGTAGCCTTATCCAACCAAGGGCCAATGGAGTCAATGGATTCTTGAAGATGACTAACAAGGATTTTTCTAAAACAAAACACAAGGAAACACACCACAAAATAACAAAAAGACCAAACAAAAACAACATAAAACTAGACACCGAAAAACTCACACATGTGCACAAGAACTTAGGGAACACAAGGAAAATAGGAAATTATGTACAATAGAAATAAGAGAACTATCAATAACAATTATTTATATATATCCCATTGACTAGGATATATAGCTCCTCTCCATCCAACCTTGAGAGTTAGAAAGTATTGTGTTGTTTGCACTGTGTGATCACATATGGGCCACTCCACAAAGCATCAAAATTTATGTGTCTTCTAGGTTTATCCCTATCTTCATCCCATTTTAGGAAAATGTCTCCTTCTCTAAAAATACTTGGCATGGACTTTTTGTCAAATAATTCTTTGTTTTCTCTTGGTGAGTTGTCATGGTTTGAATAGCTTGATCTCTTGTCTCCTCAAGTTCTATCAACTCACATAACCTAACTTCCATGCTCTCATTTTCCATTAATTGCAGCTGATAGGTGAGGTCTACAACTAGTAACTTGAGTGAGATAGGAAGCCTAGCCTCCCTTCCATACACAAGTGTGTATGGTGAGTTCCTAATTACTCTCTTTGGGGTGATCCTATTAGCCCAAAGGGTTGTCTTTAGCTTGGTATGCCAAGTCCTTTGATTCTCCTCCATAGTCCTCTTTATGATCTTGATAAGTTCTTGTTTGTGGACTCATCTAGTCCATTCCCTTGGGGATGGTAGTTGGTGGATGTGCTAAAATAAATGCTATGCTTCAAAGCCCATTCACTTGTCCTTATTCCTAGGAAAGCCAAGGCATTATATGAAATAATTATTGAAGGAGCTTTAAACCTAGTTAATATACCTTCATAGAAGTCTAGGACTGAGCTTTCATTTGCCTCTTTAAGATTTATAGCCTCCACCCATCTTGTAAAATAATAAGTGGCTATCAACATCCACTTGTGACCAACACTAGAAGGAGGATTGATTAGACCTATGAAATCCAAACCCCATTGCATAAAGGTTTGCTCAACCTGGATTGGATGAAGAGGCAAGGCAACTAGATTTTGTTTGAGATCAAAGAGAGCATACTTCTATCATCTCCTTACCTAAGCATGGGTGTCTTTGAATAATCTAGGCCAAAAGTATCCTGCCCTCATTATCTTGGCAGCTGTGGTTCTAGGAGCAAAGTGACCACCAACTAGTCCATCATAAAATTCATGCAACACTTTATCAATCTGATTTAAATCAATACATCTCAACAACACACCTAAAAATTTCTTTCTAAATATTACTCCATCAATAAATACATAAGGAATGGATTGCAGCCTAAAATACCTTCTCTTGGCGCTATCAAGACCTTGTGGACACTCACCAATTTGAAGGAAATGAATCATGTCTTGTGTCCAAATTTTCATGGTTTAAGATAAAACTATTATAGGGTCATCATATATTTCCAAAAAATCCTCGCTTTACTCTTTCAAGTCTGAAGTGAGATGATCACACAATCCTTTTCCCTTCACTAGCTTGGTTGTTTTGATTTTCACGTCATATTCCATCACTTTGGTGATCCAACCTACCCTTTTCTCATTCAAATATCTGCTTGATAGAAAGCCTTTCACACCAAGATGAGGAAAAAAATGTGAATCTTGTTGTTAGACAACATATGCTTGAACTTATTTAAACTCCTTATGACTGAAAGTACTTATTTCTCAACATATGTGTATCTTACCTCATAGCCTTCCAAACCTTGACTAAAGAAGGCAATAGGATATTAAAAAAAATTCATCATTAGATTGAGTAATCATGGCATAGATTACCTCTTCATTCCCAAAAGTGTACAAAATAAAGTCCTTGGAGAAGATTGGACTTGCAAGAGTAGGAGCTTGGGCAATGGCTTACTTGATCTCCTCAAAACTTTCTTTCCTCCTTCCTATCCAAGTGAATATCTCATTCTTACTTAGCATAGAGGTGAAAGGCTTGACCAGGTTAGCAAAATCAATAATAAACCTCCTAATGAAATTTATCTTACCAAAGAATCATTATAGACCCTTCTTATGTTTAGGTAAAGACAATTCCAAGATGACACTTACCCTTTTCGAATCAATGGACAAACCTTTCTTGGAAACAATACGTCTTAGTAGTTTGCCTTCATGGATAAAAAACAAACACTTCTTTGGGTTTAAAGAGATTCCAAACTCTCTACACCTCTCAAAAATTTGCCTTAAGTGCTTCAAATGATTGTTTGCATCCTTGGAGAAAACTATCACATCATCAAGATAAACCAATACAATGTCATTGATTAGTCCTTGAAAAGCCATATCCATTACAAATTGAAAAGTAGCTCCAGAATTTAACAATCCAAATGGCATATTCCTATAGGCATATGTGACCCATTTGGTGGTGAAGGCTGTCTTGTATTGGTCACTTTATTTCACCAAAATTTGATTGTACCCAGAATAACCATCTAAGAGAGAAAACCTCTCACTACCTGCCACCAATTGTAGAATTTTCTCCATGGAAGGGAGGGGATAATGATCTCTCAAAGACACTCTATTCAAGTCCTTGAAATCCACACACAACCTAATCTCCTTATTCTTCTTCTTAACAGGGACTAAATTGGCCAACCAAGAGAAATGCTTGATGGGAAAGATGATTTTAGACTCAACTAGTTTGGTGAGTTCTTTCCTCATGAGAGGCTCAATCTTGGGATTGATTGGCCTTTATCTTTGATTGATGGGTTTGGCATTTTCATCTAACTCTATAGTGTGTTGAGCCAATATTGGGTCAAAACCCTTCAAATCACTAGACTCCCATGCAAAAATATTTCTAAACTCCTTGCATAATTTAATGAAATCATGTTTTTCTTGACTAGTGCATACCTTCCCAAGTGCAAGTAGCTTATATTTAAAGATTTATATCCTTTCATAGTTCTCTTTCTTGGTTGACATGCTTACCTTCTCCTTCTTGAGCTGGTCATCTTCATTGAATATGCTTTCAAGAGTCACTAGGCCTTTAGGGAGCTTGTTAGACTTCAGTTAGACAATTTTCCCTCCATATTATTGTTGTAGTTTAGACTGATTCTTGGAAGAAAACTCAGCCTCTCCTTGTAGAAAAAATGCTATATGCTGGTCACTATCAAAGACTTGCCAATTGGTGACATTACCTAGTATGGATGGTCTCACAATCACCTTTAGATGGGGTTGGTTTTTGTCTTCCTTTATGCCCTTTGGAACATCAAATTGGTCACCAACAAATGATAATCCATCAACATGCTTATTATCTTCCCTTGGAATAGATCTAATGTTAAAATCCATGAAATATTTTACACGGTCCCAAACTTTGTGCTTATAGGATTTGAGCAAGGAGTTTTTGGCCAAATTCTGCCCTCTAACTTGATTCACAACAAGCTCACTGTCACCAAAAACTTGCAATTCCTTGACACCTCTTTTCCTTGCCCATTCAAGACCATGAATGAGGGCCTCATACTCTACCACATTATAGGTGGATGAGAATTGAAATCTGAAGGCTGAAAAATACCTTTCCTTTGAAGGTGAAACCAACATAGCTCTACCACCTACCCCCATCTTGCTTCTAGACCCATCAAAGAAAGGCTGCCACAAGCCATTCACATCATGACTTGGATTCATCAAATTAGGCATGAAAGAGACCTTCTCATGCATATAATAAACTCCAAGACTAGATTCTTCAATAAACTTGTAAGGATCATGCTCATAGTTGTCTTTTCCCCACTCATCTACGAATAAATTAGAAACTCCTTCAAGGGAAGATGATGGAGATTGGTCAATATGAAGCTCCTCTTCATCAGTGATAATATAGTTAAAATTTGCTACCTTAGGTGAATATGGTTCCAAGTGATCTCTGTGAATAGGTTCTGACTCAATTTTCACCTTAGTGCCATATTTTGTCCTAAACACCATGTAGGACCAATTGGCTACCAAATATCCACCTATCTTGGATATAAAGTCCATTAATAAACAAAGAGCAAAATAGGGAGGTAAATCTACTATAACCACATCACGGGGAATTGAAAAATTAGGAAAAGCATGAAAATTTAAATTCAAACCTTTCACTACCCCCAAAGTCTTGGATGGTGATCCATCCAATTGCAAAACTCCTTTAGTCATTGGCTCATACTTGAGGCCTAGCTTATCATTGTACATTTTGGCATAACTAATGTGATTGATCCACTGTCAATGATGCAATTATGAACCAAAAAATCACCAATAATTAGAGATAGGTAAAAAGGATGAGTCTTCTCATCTTTATTCACTTGACCATCCATAGATTGAGTTCCATTTACCAGAATGATATTGTCATTTCTAGATGGGCCAACCTGTTTGCCCAATCCATGCAATTCTTTTTGGAGTATATCTTTCTATCCTGGTAATGCTAGAGAATCCCACAATGAGATATTCATATGGATCTTCTTCATCTGGTATACCACATTGATGGAAGGATTACTCACCTTGGGGTTCTCTTTATGAACATTTGCACTTTGTGATGTAGCTTGTGGAGGTAGAGTTGTAGCATCTTTCCTAAAATTTGGAATCCTCTGATTTTATTGTAGTTTAGGAGATATGTTATACCCAATTACCATAGGAGATGATGTAGGAGTCACAACAGGTCCTTGATTATCTCCTTGAGCTTTATCAATAGCCCTCCTTTTGGACCAGTATTGTAAGCAACACTAGTATTCTGATTATTTGTATTTCCCAAGAAATTAATAGCATAAAACTCACCCTCCAAATGATTTATGAGGGTAACATCAATATAAGGTTGTCTATTTTTCACCCCAACTTGCATGGATCCTTCAAAATTTGAAGCTTGGAAAGATTGACTACCTTGCATTACCATACCTTGATTGTGCATTTCATTTACATGAGCAACTTGTTCTTGACCATGTTCAAAAGATGGATAGTTGGGCTATTATTGGACCAAATTATTCTAAGTGGGGACAATGGCTTTGGAGGATGAAGGATCACTAGGATTATATCTTTGATAAGGCTTAACATGGGTAATTTGGCCTTGTCCTTGATTATTTCCTTGAAAAGGAGGTTTGTTCGTTTGTCCAAACTGATTGTAGGATTGATATGGTCTATAACCCTAAGCTTGTTATTTTTTAAGGGAAACTAACTCATTTGTAACAATTTGAAGTAGGATTTTAACTTCATGGATTTCATTGGTAGGGGCAATGGTATATTTTTCTTGACCAGGCAAAGGAGCTGAAATGGGCAATGCACTTTGACTAAGAGAATGCAAATCAAGGAATAGTGGCATTGGAGGTCTAGGAGCTATCTTTGCCATTTGGACAAGACAATTCTTAGCATTTATGTCTATTTCATAGGAAATAAGTAATGTGTTTCCACCCATGGATTGAATCATCATGGCAATGTCACTATTCAATGCTTTCAAGTAGTACAAAAATGCATAGTTTACAGTTGGCCTCACAAGAATTAGGATTCTATCCTAAGTTTTTTGGAACCTAGTATTAAAATCTTGTATGAATTCATGTGGTTCCTTCTTTATTGTTGTTAATTTCTCAGTTAAAGATACTATTTTCCCCAAACCTATCAGTCAATAGAGTTTGCAACTCATCCCATGAGCCAATAGAATTTACAGGTAGGGTCCCATACTAGTTCAAAACTTTTCCTTTAAAAGAAAAGGTCAATAACCTAATAGTGACATTTTCTTGGGTAATATTATGGATATTACAAAGATTTTCTATATTCTTGATGTGCTAAATGGTAGTAATTAAACCATCTCCACTAAAAGATGGGACACTTTTGAGGGTAGATCTTGGAATTTGATCATACTAGGTAAGATGCAAGGGAAATGCCCTAGTGAAAGGCACAAAAGGTTATCTTCTAATCATTTGTGAATGATCACTATGGATGTTGGGAATGGACTGTAACACAAAATTAGAAGCTTTAAACACAAAATCTCTTTTATAAGGATGAGTGCTTACAAATTTGTACCTTTTAGTGGAATATGGAGGTAATTCCACAAACTTGAAGGGTACACCTTTAGTAGCAGACCTAGTGGTCACCTTTGGCATGGAAAATAGGAATTGATCATCAACCAAAGACTTGAATTCTTCAATGGAGTCACTAGGTACTAAATGTAGATGTTTTTTTCTCTTCAACAATGCCAAGACTAGCACCAATCTTGAACAATCTTGTAGGACTTAGAGATCCCACTGGGCATGCTAAAACTGTTGACACTTAGATTTGCACCCTTGAAGAGATGCTCAACTCTCCTCATCCAAGCGGCAAAATGGAATCATCTCTCTTGATGTGGGTGATAATTTCGTTGAGATGATTATCTAGACTAAGGATTAGCTCCCCTTGATGCACCTTTAAAGCTCTCTTAAATCTATCAACTATATATGAAAAAGGTTAAGAAACATAACTAAGAAAACAAAATGGTGATGCACCAATATGTAATGTCCTTCCAATTTGACTAAAAATACACTACTTAAAATCTTTGTACATTATCACATCAGTGTTTCACATGTTAGATTCAAGAAGGCACTCGACATCCAGGAGAACAACAAACAATTCCAAGAAGAAATATAGTCTTAAACCACTTCTAAAATATCTATACACTTAAGAAAGAATACTTACAAGGATCTGTAATAATACTCTTTCTATACATTTGGTAGGTAATCAAGGATAACAGGTTAGGAAAGATAAACTCTCACTAAACAAGAACAACATGATTTGAACTGATACACAATAGTAAAACATGTGAGTGGCAAAAACTTGTATTATTTCTTCAAGAGTTGTGCAAGTACAAATCTAGCTAAAGTTTCACCATAACCAGTGGAGGATACAAAATGAGCCAAGAGGATGCATATTTATAACTTTGAGAGGTGGAGAAATCAAAGGGAGTTCAAGGGTCACTTTAGATATATGTCATCTCAAGAAAAATAATTACATTTACATTCAAGATAGAGGTGGACGAGATATGCCATGTCACAACTAAATAGATGCACCAGTTACAATTCCTCACAATATTAGTTACATTTGTCACAACTGAACCGAAACCTCAGTTAAATTTTTTTACAATTGAAAAAAGCCTCAATTGTATTTGCCACTTGTTACCTTTATCTCTACCTTTCGGTTCTAACCGAGTCTTTTTTTTTGAAATTCCAACGACTAGTCTCCACAATCTAAAATTGACGTGTTATAGGTCATCATTCCTAGGGAATTTCTTTTAGACATTTGTTTTTGGACCTTTTCTTCAGAAAAATTATCTATGACTATTTTTTTCTGTTTATTTCCTCAGATTTTTGTCGAGTCTTTTCCTTCAGGCTCATTACTTGTTCATTTCCTTTAGACAAAAAGTCCGAAGGAATTCTTTTAGAGTTTCTTCTCTTCATTTCCTTCAGATAAAAAGTCCAAAGGAATTCTTTTAAGGTTTCTCTTTAGTCACTTCTCCTCATCCTTTCCTATGGCTTTTTGATTGATCCCTTCAAAGAAGTTGAAATGCCCTTCGAAGAAGTTGAAATGCCCTTCAAAGAAATTAAAATACCCTTTGGCTTTTGGAAATGGTCCTTCAGGATTTTCGAAATGGTCCTTCGGGATTTTGGAAATGCCTTTCAGGATAAATGAAATGATCCTTTGAAAATGCAAGTGCCCCTTTAGAAGAATGAAAGTGACCACTTTCCAAAGAAAATACCCTTCGATAAAGTTGCAAATAATTCTTCGAAAAAATTGAAGTGGACCTTTTCCCAACAAAAGATACCCTTCAAAATAATGAAAGTGCCCTTCAAAAAAGTTACAAACATACCCTTTAGAAAAGTTGCAAGGGTCCCTTTTGGCTTAAAGATATCTTTCAAAGAAATTGTAAAGTACCTTCAAAAAAATTGTGCAGACAATTTGTTCAAAAGAATTCGACACTTGGTCTTCGGGATATTTGTCTCGGACAAATTGTCTGAAAGAATTCGTCACTTGGCTAGAAGAAAACCTGAAAGAAATACTCTTAAGGAAAAGCCTTGGATAAAAATTCTGAAAGAATTCGGTAAAGCTTGATACAAAAACCCGAAAGAATTCCTTATAGACTTAAACAAAGACCAAAATGAACTTTTTGAAAAGAAAAGACTTGTGCATTTATTGTGAGTTTTATCAAAGAACACTTCTTCCAAAAAGAAGCCAAGTGTTAGACTTGACCAAATGAATAGACTTAGATGATTTTTTGCAAATAAGGGTGCGCAATTTTGGCCTGAAAGGCCAAAATAGGGTCAATAGGAACCTTTAGTCTAATCAAAAGTGGTAATATCATAAATTTTGAGGGACTTAAGGAAATATTTTTTTGTGAAAGAATTTAATCTCTCATCATTTCTCCCCACCCTATCGCCTCCTAAATTCATTACTCACATACTTCCCTTCTCTTTCTATTTGCCTCATTTTAATCATGTTCTATCTCACACCTTCACTAGTGCCATCCAAACTCCTCTACTATCATTTGCACTTCTCTCTCTCTCTCTCTCTCTCTCTCTCTCTCTCTCTCTCTCTCTCTCTCTCTCTCTCTCTCGTATATTTGCATCACTGTGATGGTATCCAACCACCTTTCCTCCTCCTACATCACAATCTCACTTGAAGATATGTTGACCTACTTCGACGAGCCCTCAACCATCTAATCTAACATGCTCTATCAGTCTTGAGCATAACTACTAGCTTGTATTTCTCTGTAAAAGGTTTTTACAATGATAATTTCTTTGCCCTAGGGCCAATTACACCCACCTTTGCTATGTTTCAATACATCATGGAGTGAGCCTTCCCTACCAACCTACCCTACGAAGTTGAGGTCCTGAAGGAGATTTTAAACCTGCATCATTCCCTAAATAGTAAGCATAACTTCATCTCAAGTGCAACAAAATGGTTGAAAGAGGACCTTGAACACAATTTAGTCATAGGGTCAAACCAAAGTGCAGTTTCAAAGCTCAACAAACTGAGTAGCCCATCCAATGCATCTTGGCAAGAATCCAGGTTAAGGAGGCAAGATTGCATAAATGGATAGGTGCAGAACATCCCCAACACATAGTGAAGAGGATGACATACCACCCAAAAAACTAGCATCATCTTTGCCCTCAGAGATAACATGCAACACAAGTGCCAAATGTGGAAGAAAGAAGAAGCCAATGGGCCAGTTTGACATATAATACTAGATAAACAAACACTTTGGTAAACCACCAAGTATGCTCGCAATTTAACGTATCATTGCAAGCCATATTTTACCTTAAATCAACTCATCTCCAAATACAATATGAGAGCCTCCTTCATGCAAGAAGTAAGTTGGGTCATGGTAGGTTATGATGCTCCCATTGAATTTTAGCAAAGGATGAAAGGCTTCATGAATAAATACATGGATAAATCATAAGTTTAAATGTTGGGAAATAGTCTTTACATGGGGTAAAATTAGTATATTGTTATATTATTATTGGGAATTGTATTCCCGTAAGTTTATTGTTACTTGTGTCTATTATCGAGTTAGTTGTTATTTGTCCTCCCTATTTATTAGGAGGTGGTTGTGCTATCTCTATGGCTATATAATAGCCAAATATATTATTTGAATATTGATAAAGAAATATTATAATACATTGTATGATTCAACGCTATATTTTATGTGTATGATTTGGCTCTCTGTGTATGTGTATAAAGTAAAACTCTAATAAACTCGCCTAAACACTAATATTAAACCGAACACTTATCATTTATATATTATCATATTAAATCACAATTCTTCCTCTTTCCCTTCTAGCTTTCTAATATTCTCCTCTTTTATCTTCCTTTGTAATTCTTCTATCAACAAGGTATGTAATCTTTCTAACACTTGTGAGGGCCCTACAGAGCTCTATTTAATCTATCAATAAAAATCATTGACGTAACCTAAGCATGACTATTGAATGCAAAGCAAGTATGAACATTCAATGCATATATATGACACTTGAGGTACCAAAAGTGATTTATGGTATATCACCATTTTTTTAAAAGATTTTAAAAAAATTGTCTTTCCCCATTACACTTTGATTGCCCCGAAAAAAATATTTTTTATTTATTAACTTAAAAATACTTATCTGATTAAAAAAATATTTTAACCAATCAAGAATAATCTTTAAGAGCAAGAGTGTTTCCAAAATGCACAAATATTTATTTTTCTAAAATTATATGTGAAACATGGTAAATGACAGTTGTTGCACGTTGATTAACGTGTCAGGGGAAAAATGAAAATTGAGGGTTATATACCCCTTTGAAGAAGAAGAAAAATCAAAATAAATAAATATATAAGCCTTACTTTAATCAAAAATATATATAATCAAATCTTTGGGCAGGTTCTTCAATTTTCAAAAAAATAGTCAAACCTTTGGGCAGAGACAAAAGATTACTTTAAATAAGTTGTCAACGGCTACGAAAACCCTTATCGCCATCAACGTTGGCCGGCAATGAAAATATTACAATAACTCAATTATTTTGCTTTTAATATAACATACGTAACACCATTATTATTATAAGAATATATTGTTTTTGGTATCCGTAATTGGAAGGTTTTAAAATCGACCTGGTCTTTATACAAGAAGATACTTTGGAATTGTTTTTTTAAGAGATATCACAATCAGATCCGGATCCATAAGTCAACGGTTAACCCGTAGTAAAAAGTTCGCTTTCAAATAATAGCTTAATTTTTTAATATTTATTTGCAATTAAAATAGGTCAAAAATAAAGAAATAATTGAACAAAAAGTCGATTAAAGATATCAGTTTTAAGAAATATTAAAGGAAGAGTTTCACCGTTTAATTCTCCATGTTAGGGATTTAGAGGGCTTTGTACCTTCATCATCACCAATCGGACTACAACTTTTTCAATATAGTTTCAATTTTATTATTTCCCATGTTATCACCAAATGTAATGTAATGTACAAGACCTTATAATAATGATTGATGGCATTTCAATTCTATTGCTTCCCATATTATTACCTAATGTAATGTAATGATTGATGTCATGTGATGGGTCATTTCAATTCTATTGCTTTCCCATGTTATCATTTAATGTAATGTGCAAGAACTTATTGTAATGATTGATGTCCCAAGATGGGTAGTTTCACTAGTTTCAATTTCATCGCTTCATCCATATGACCATCGCCTAATGCAGTGTACTGGGCTCTGTGGTGACAATCATGATGATGATGAATTGTCACAACCTTTAGATAAGAGTTATATTTAAGGCCCATTAAAAAGTATAAACAATATAAAACTATTTAAAATCTTGCTACAAAATTTATGTTTTGAAAGACCAATATTTACAAATCACTCGCTCAACCCAAAATGTAATTTATTTCGGTTGTTTCAACTCTACTTCTTCACTTACATAACCATTATTTAATATAACAAGGCTGTGAAATGGTTAATTGTGACAAAGTTGTTATAATGGTCGTTGTGGGTGGTGGGGAGAGCGCTGTAATTCCTGTGAATAAATAATTAATTATAACATTAATTTTGACATCCACTTGATTAGGATAAGGTAATTTCAACCTTAAATTCGATGTGCATTTGACGGTCAAACACATTTTTTTTCTTTTTACTTTGAGAAGTCAATTGAAAGATCATAATATCTTTGGCCATATGAATAATCATAAGAAATCTTAAAAAGAGGGAAACCTCTCAAAGACAATAATGTTTGTCATATATAATTTTGTTTTACTTTTTAGAATATATAGCAAACAATATTTAATGGCAATGTTGAATAAACAACAAATATTAAAATTTAACATGAGATTAATTTATTAATTATAGCTAACTTTAACATTTATAATGTAAGAAAATTACAATGTTCCCCTGACATATGCACTAAAAAACGTGGATGACGAGCTTCAAAACTAGTCACAAATGTCATAATATTTTGGCCAAAATGACTAATATGTATCAATGTAATGTTTATCACAATAGTCTCTTGTTCCAATCTACATAGTCATGTTCTATTAACTTGTGCAAGGCATGAAACATGTTAAATCATGTGGATGGATGTTGGTCATATTATTTCATTACGAAGAAAGCACATGGACATGTTCATCTATGAATGAGTGTTTTTTTACCAATTTTAAATTTCTTCAAAGTTTAATTCATATTGTAACTTAGTTTAGGTTTTGATTTAATTAATTTGCAATGAAATAATCCTTAAAAAAACTTAAGTTTGTTAATGGACACATTTGTATAACCTAAGTCTTAGTTCATATTTTATTCTTCACGCTACATACACATCTTTGTGATAAGCGGACTTTATCGCAATCTAAAACTAAATTAATGTGTTAATGCATTCACAGAGGCCTTATTTTATTTTAAGGTATAACCTATGTTTTCAGAACTTGGTGACTCCAGGATGTCATGAGTGTGTTTCCTCTACACATGTTTTCTCTTTCTATCATAAATATTGAGTTATGTTTTTGAAAAGCTTCTGATGTCATGACTCTATGACTGTGTTCTAATTGTCGTGAATATTCTTTTGGCTACAAAGATTTAATTTATATTTCAAATTCTATGTGATCCCATGACTGCAACTAAAATTCCAAGTATATTGTTTGAAAATTCACTTTTATGGACATGGTCCACACAAATTGAGTTTGAGTTTAAAATGTGTTTGTTGAATGGCAGTGAGAAACTTTGAATCAGGCAGACACGATAACCTAGGCATTTTAGGCCCAGGGGCGATATTGGCATCATAATATCCCTCAATCTTGGAACTCTCAGCTAGGTTGAAAAATTCACTCGATTCAATATGACTAAATCTCCCATCAGTCCCTCTTTTGTGTCTCATCCTTGGCCCCTTCATTTTTAGAGCTAGGATTGCTTAGATTTATCTGTGTAGTTGTTTTCCTCAGAGATCCATCCCCTTCCTTGTCATCACTCTCCTTCTCTCCTAAGGCATCAACATCATCCCCCTCTTTCTCTTCCCTACCATCCTTGCATCCTTGGCCCTCTTCCCCTTTCCTTCCCTGACTACTTACCCCTTGGTCCCTAATCTAGCTCTTCACATCCCCTTTCTCCCACCTCTACATGTCGCTTCACTTCCTCTTCCTACCTTCCCTTGTTCTAGGTTCACCTTGTCAATTTCCTCCTATCTCTTCTCATTTTACATTACTAACACTGTAACACTATTAAAATATTTCATTATGTCTAGATTTTTTGGTCTTTGGCCCTTGGTGTTGGTGTTGAAAGAACGGGTTTTCTCTTTTTAGGAGAAATATGGTTTAACATCCATAAAAATACTCAATAAAGGTTTTTTCAGGTCTCTTTCAAAAGTGAATGATCTTATCTTAATGTCAAAAAGGATGGATAGTTGTACTTGAAAAACTCAAGTCTATGCATTGGACCTTGGGAAGCATAATTTGACCCAACAAAAATGGAGAATATTATTACTCTCATTTGAATAAAATTATATGGACTTCCAATCATCTATGAGAAATCAACTATTCTTGAAGGCATTGCATAAAAAATATCAACCCCTTTCTCTCATTTAATGAGGGGGACCCTTTGGCTGCAACCTTTGCCATGATCTACATTCAAGTCAACATTTACTATCCTTTCCTGGATCACATTCTACTATGTTCCTCCCTTGGTATGGGGTGCTGACCCCTTGATTTTAAATGATTACCTTTTCATTTTTTATTGATGCCACACTATTAAACATCTTAGCATAGATTTTTTGGACCTCCCCCATCTTATCTCATCATCCCCTCTTCCCCTTTGGTTCCTCCCCCACCATCTTCCCACTTCTCTCACCCCCTCTCTTCTCTTCCCCCCATCCTTCTCTTCCCCCCTCTATCCTCTTCTTTGCCTTTCCCTCTCTCACACCTTGTACATTTTGCATCTAACCCCTGATATGCCCACCCTCACCCTTCCTTTCTCCTCTTCCCTTCCCCAACCCCAACTTTCTTGTTGGACCCTTTGGTCTCCTCCCTTACTCACCTACCTTCTATGTTAAACACTTAACCTATGGTGTGTCTAGGGATATGTGTGGCTGACTTGTGGCATGTATACCTCTTATATTATCTTATTGCATATCTATATATTCTTAATAAAGTCAACCTATGGAATAAACATGGCTAAGTAGAGTATATATAGGAGGTAGTGGCTAGTATATAAGGATATATTGTGAATTCTACTCTTATTGGATTGTTGTTGAGGTTTCCCACTCAAAGTGGTTCAACTATATTTTTCAATCATTCTACTCTTCTATTAATTATTATTGTGGATCTACATATTCTACTCTTATTTATATGATATAATATTATATTATGTGAACATCTAGGTAATTTCATTACAAGTGGTATTAAAGCTTTGATTTGAAAAGTTTTTTGTGTTATTTTTTTCTGAATCTGGTGTTGTGGGTCTCCTACAAGTGAAAGGATCGAAAAAACATAACTTGCAATCCATGAAGAATTTAATTTCTTCATCACTATAGTATTTTTCAAAGTGATTTTAAAAAAAAAATTAAACAAAAAGTTTGGAGAAATTTTCACCCATGTGCAGATGAGCAATCATTGGATTCATCTCAGTGAGATGATCACAATGGTAAATCTATTGGTATACTTTTTGGGGAAATTTTTTTCACCCTTGTGCACATTAATAGTCATTGGATTCATCTCGATGAGATGATCACAATAGTATAATCTATTGATACACTTTTTTCAAGGTTGTAACCCTCCATCCGAAAGATTGTGCATGGTTAGTACAAACACTCATGAACATGGGAAAGGGCAAGAAACTCCAAAAACTCCTCACAAGGATGACATGGAGTCTAACACATCTAATTCATTTCTTTATGAGTCGGTTCAACAACTTTTATAGATTTACAAAGCATGGTGCAAAAATATGATCTCGATGCAGTCAAAGGGGACATCATTGGGGTAAGAGGGGACTTAAATTTTTTGAATGATAAATTGACACTTATAACTAGGAAATTATCCAATCTTACATCTCAACGTTCATAAAATAATCCTCCACCACTCTAGTTCATTTCTCCCCTTTCAAACAAACACACCTCCAATCCTGTACTGAAGCATTTGTTGTAATGAAATTACTTAGATGATTCACAATAATAGAATAATATATCACATAATTAAAAAAAATAAGTAGATCCACAACAATAATTGGCACAAGAGAAAAATACTTGAATATTATGATTGAGCCATTTCGAGGGGGTAACCTCCACAATAATATAATAAGAACATAATATGTAATATGATGATAAATGACTAATCACTACCTCCTATATATACTCTACTTAGCCATGGTTAGTCTATAGGCCAACCATACTAAGAACATCAAGAAATGTAACAAGATAATATGAAGGTATGTAAGCCACAAATCAGACACACATATCCCTAGACACACTATAGGTTAAGGGGGTAACATGCCCCTTCCCTTTAGAATAATGTTGTCTTCAATGTTGAAATAAACCAAGATGTTACTATAGGAACACTTTATCCTTATATGTTGCATCTTTAGAATTCAGATTCTTCCATTTGATCAAATACTCCTTAATCGCTCTAGTTCATAGTTTCTTAGTGCATTTGTGATGGATCTCTTCAAGATCCAGAATTACTTGACCTTCTTCATCCCATTTAATTAATTCAGTCTGAGTGGAAATTTTATGTCCAATTACCTTCTTCACACAAGATACATAGAATATCAGATATATGTGAGTGGACGTGGGCAATTCTAACTTGTAATCCACACTACCAATTTTTTTCAAGATCTAATAAGGGCCATAATACATAGGTGACAACTTGTTATCCTTTTTTATTTTCTTTAGAGACATATGCTTATATGGATGCAAATTCACAAAGAACCAATCACCTATGTCAAAATGTCAACACTTTCATTCACTATGGTGTTGATCAGCTTACTGCTTCATTCTATATTGTGTCATTAGTATATTATCTCACAAACTAACTAATACCTCTTATTAATGGTGAATGTATTCTTCAATAGCTAGAACCTTGAGATGCACTATCAACACTAAAGTGATGGATGGGGAGTGATACCCATACAATGCCACAAAGGGGGACATTTTTGAAGATGTGTAAAAAGAAGTGTTATACCACCATTCGACAAGTGGCAACCAAAGAACCCATTTATCATGTTTGTCAAAAACAAAATAATGAATATACCCTTCTAGACACTTAATATTAAAAACCTTTAGACAAGGGTTATATTTAAGTCCCATTAAAAAGTAAAAATAATATAAAATTATTTAAAATCTCGCTATATAAGATCAATATTTATAAATCACTCTCTCTCAACCAAAACTGTAATTTATTTCACTAGTTTGAACTCTACTTCTTCACCTACATAACCATAATTTAATATAACAAGGCCATGAAATGGTAAATTGTGCCAAAGTTGTTATAATGGCCATGATCTACATTAAAGTCAACATTTATTGCCCTTTCCTAAATCACATTCTAATCTATTTCTCCCTTGGTATGTGGTGTCGACCCCTTGATTTTAAAGGATTACCTTTTCATTTTTATCTATGCCACACTATTGAACATCTTGGCATAGTTTTATTGGTCCTCCCCCCATCTTCTCTTGTCATCCCCTCTTCCTTTTTGGTCCCTCCCCCTCCATTTCCCCACTTCTCTCACCCCTCTCTTCTCTTCCCCCCATCCTTCTCCTCCCCCCTCTATCCTATTCATTACCTTGCCCTTTCCCACACCTTGTTACTTTTGCATATAACCTCTCATATTCCCACCCTCACCCTTTCTCTCTAATCCTCCCCTCCCCAGCCCCCACTTTCTTGTTGAATCCTTCGTTCTCCTCCTTTTCTCACCCACCTTCTCTGCTACACCCTTAACTTATGGCATGTTTATAGATTTGTGTTGCTAACATTTTACTTACATACCTCTTATTATCTTGTCACATCTCTCTATGTTCTCAGTAAGGTTCGCCTATGGAATAACCACAACTAAGTATAGTATATATATGAGGTAGTGTTTAGGATTTGAGGATATATTATGGATTCTGATCTTATTATATTGTTGTGGAGGTTTCCCCCCCATAGTGGCTCAGCTATATTTGTCAAGCATTTTTCTCTTCTGTCAATTATTATTGTGGATATGCTCTTATTAATGATATATAATATTTTATTATGTGAACATCTAGGTAATTTCATTATAAGTGGTATTAGAGCTTTGATTTGGGCAAGTTTGTGTGATGTATTTTTTAGATCTAGTGTTGTGTGTCTCCTACAAATAGAAGGATAAAAAAAACATAACTTAAGATATAGGAAGAATTTAATTTTTACATCATTGTAGTATTATTCAAAGTGATTATTTGAAAAAAAAATAGTAAAAAAAAGTTTAGAAATGTTATCCTAGTTTTTGAGCAGAAGTCAAAAAATTGAGAATGTCAAGTCTTTTGATCACAAATTTTCAAATGTCAAAACTTGGTTAAATGTTAAAGTTAAAATTGAAAAATTCCAATATTTCATATGTTTTTTAGACATGTCAGGTTTTAGATGTCTGTTAAACATGTATCAAAAATTTGATAGTTATTTAGCAAGATATCAAAATTTGATAGTTGTTCAAACATACCATAGGACCCAAGACTATACTCAGCACATGGTCAAATTCTAACATTCATTCCAACACATCCCATAACCTGATAGGTGTTTAAATACCTATTATATCTTGATTAATTGATAAACTTTCTCATAGATTTCAATGCATGTAAAATAACTTCTCAGATCCCAATCATTATATAAACACTTATCAAGGCTTGACACTTGTTCAAATGCTTATCAGACCTTAACACTCACCCATGCACACGTAAACCTTTGCCTTTAATCCTCCTTAGCCCTCATATGCATGAATTTATTGTAACTCATAATATAATTGTTCAACCCTTTCTATATGGCCCATCATTTACTCATTGCTCCTTCCATCTCCCATCCATTATTTCCCTCTTTTATAGGTTTAACATCTTTTTGATCTACAACTTTGTAGGTGTTTTCAAGGGTTTGGATCATTCTCAAAACTCAGATAGAGGAGGAATAGGGTTTGAAAGTGTTCACCACCAATGTTGTTTTTCTTAGAATTTAATTCAAATACTTCTTTGTCTACTCATTACATTTTTAAAGCATCCTCGTGAAGATCATATATTTCATTTGAATAGGTCATCATGATGGATGTCAAACTTGTTCCAAACATCATCAGATTCCCAAGGTTTCCTAAAAAACTATCAGATATTGGGACTTGCTTCTACACATATTATAGTCTGAGCTCTGTAAATTACTCTATCAAATTATGACATGTGATTTTAAACATTTCAAACTTCATCATCCTATTTAGGATGCTATCAGAACTTGATATCCTACTTAACAGTCTATCAGACTCTAATGGCCTACATTACACTTTTTTAGAGCCTGATACAGTACCAAACACTATTTCAAATTTCAAAATTTATATTTGCACATCCTAATTTATGCCTCTTCTTAGAGCACATTCAAAGTTCCTTCCTTCTTCATAGGTCAATTTAGGTATTGGTCCTTCTCTCCCAGGCTTGTAATCCTTATCAAATGTTAACATTTGTCACCCTAAGAAAAGTACTCTGAAGAAGACTTGTACCAAATATAAACTACTATAATTGGAAGAGGACATAGATATAAGGTATTATTAATTTCAAGGGGTAGTCCCACCTTCACACCTAGGGTCAAATTTTGAAGAGATAATAGAAATTGACATAGGTCATATTAATATGGAATATTTTTGGAATAGAATAAGTGGTGTACATAAAATAGATTATGGACAAATAATTCATGGTAGTAGATTGGCACAATCAATAACATTTCCAACTTTAGTTTAGTGTCTAGAACCTGGTTTGACAATAGCCAAACACTATGATGTAGAAAAAAGGGAAGTCAAGAATCCAAATGGAGAATTTGTATTATGCTTAGGTTTAAAACATATTGATCATCTATTATATTTACCTGATAGGTAAGTATTTGTTAACTTGACTCCTACATCCACTCAAAAATTATGGGATTCTGGTACCAAATCTTGTTCAAAATGGGTCAATAAGCAATGGTTATCTAAACCTAAGTAGACAACAACAAGGTTACTTAGGAATATTTATAGTTTTGAATTCATAAATAAGGTCAATGAGATGATTAACCTCTTGTATAGAGTAGTGGGAAGTCTAGCTACTAGGAATTTCTAGACACAGATATTTAATTATATATGGATCATTCACCATAACAAGCAGTATATCAACTGGGGATAATTAATCAATGATCTGATTCACAAGCAACTTATAAAAATAAATACAAATTCCAAACTATATATGACTTCTTATATTGTTTATGTTGTTACAAGAAGGAGGTTTTAAGATGGTTTGAACACAGTAGGTGATATGCATAATTCTAAAATATATAACTTCTATCACCAGCTCTCTTTGAAAGAAAGTTCATGTCATTCCATAGTGTAAATGTCACATTATTGAAATATGTGATTTAGATGTTCAAAAAAGAACCATTTAATATGAGACTATCAATTCAGGCCTTTAAAAATATCTCCATGTGGGGAACATGGTTCATACAATTCCCAACTTTCACCTATTTAATGATTTGTGGCTATGAATTTGCCATGTATATGCTTATAAGATATGTGAATGACAAATGGGCTTTGATGGAACTAGTTACATAGTTTCTTGAAACACAAAAGCTACTATCTTACAAACACAAATCTGGGATAAAATTTCCTATTTTATTAGTCAATATACTTGTGCTTCTTTTGCCAAAGTAAAATTGATTGATGAAGAAATGACTCAAATCACTATTTGGTCATTTAAAATTCAACCTTCATTTGATGTTAGGGGTATAATATAACATATTATTTGTTCTTCATATCATCATATACATCATTTTGAATACTATTGGATGGATTGTGATAATGATAAAATGTGAGAATTCATGATTATTCACAATTCACTTTGGAACAAGTGATTATTTTATATATATTAGAGATCAAGAAAAATATATTAGATGATGAAAATGCATTAAATATCATCTATGAAAAAAATGACATTGAATAAAAACCCCTTCCAAGAATAGATTAGCACAAGGAGTCCACTTCACTCATCAATAGAACTCAAGGTGTACTAAACATAACTCTGAAATGGTTAAAACATAAAGGCATCAATGTTGATAAATCAAGGTTCCCTCCTCTAATAAAACAAGTTGAATTAGGGATTGTTGATCAACAACATCAAACAGAAGTAGAGACATAATCAATAGTAGGAACCAATAAGGATCCAAAAGAAACAAAAGCTGAGACAAAAGTTAAAGCTATCATAGAAGCTGTTCCGATGAATAAGTCATTCAAATTGAATTTAAAGAGATTGGGTGAAAATATATAGGTGCTCCAAGTCTTTCCATTTTAGAATAAAATCCTTTTGATAAATTTTCCCAACTTCAACCCCTAGTAATTAATTATACACAATAGTTCTTGGCTTCTAATTCATCTTTGTTATAGGATTATTATGTTCCCTCTCAAACAGATATTTATGTGCCATTGTCTCTTGCTTAAAATATTGAATTTATAACTGAGCCTTCTCCTAAGACTCTAGTTGATATATTAATTAAAAAAGAAGGTGAATTTGTACCTAAAAATATTAGGTTTTATCCAATCCTCTCCCTTATTCTAAAGCTTAAAAGGAACCTCATATTTCTCTTGTGCAACAACCTCCTAATATAGAGGTTCTTGATTGGTTAAATGAAGTTGTGAAGAAAATAAATAAGATTGAAAAACCATAAGAAATTGACTTCAATATTGTAATAACTGTCCATCCTTGTGTGGCAAAGAAGCCCAAGATAATCTCAAAAATAATCATGGATCAAAAAGGAGAAAAATATGCATAAGTGATAATTTATCTATTAGAAAAGGACAAAGATAGTGTTAGTGTTGAAAGGAACCATAACCAAATTATTCTAACCTACAGATCTCAAGTGTTAATAACAAAAACATCATAATGAAAGATATGAATGTAACAAATTGATATATAGAACAAAAGTAGCAATATCATAATAAATCTCCAAAAGCTATATGAAAGTAAAATGAGAGTGCCTTGCATATATAGGCAAGGAAGATCAATCATAGCTATAAGATCAAAGGAGATAACCTAGGGATAGAAACACACTATATATAAAGCATTAAATATCCACACCTAAGTGGGTGGGAAAAGACAAACAATGATAAAAACAAATGAATCACCTAGGAAATATGAGCTAAGGTAAATGACCTACTAAGATAAATAGCCTAATCTAACACACACACTCCCCCTTAAATGAATTTAGGAGCTAAAAATATCCAAAAAATAAAATGGCATATTCATAGTATGAGTTCTAGCAATAAGGTCTAATCAGGTACTCATGTACACTATATCCATGAAGAATTGAAGAAGGAAGATGCCCTCACAAACACCCCCAAGGACAAATTCCAAAACCCCAAGCATTCCATGCAATTGAAGGTAACAATGTGATGCAAAAGGATTCATAAAGATGTTGGCAACCTACTGTTGAGTTATATTGTACTCCAAGTAAATAACACCATCTTGAATGTGATGATGAATAAAGTACATGTGAGTCTTAATATGATTGGTCTATTAGTGTTCAATAGGGTTGCAATAAATGTGAATTACACTTTGGTTTCCACACCAAAGTATAATAATTGAATCCTATGTGAAGCCAAACTCTATCAATAATTGATGAAGCCAAAGAACCTACTGACTAGTTACGACTATTGCCCTATACTTTGCCTCTGTCTATGAAAGTGAAATATTGTGTTACTTCTTTCAAGCCCAAACAACTTTTGAAGTACCAAAATAAAAAATATAAACATAATTATAACACCTATCATAAATAGAACCTACCCAATTAGAATTAGTATAGCTAACCAATTGAGTATAACCTATGGTGCAGTGTAATCCAAAGTGGAAAGTGCACTATAGATATCTCAAAATCCTCTTAGAAGCTTGCCAATGACTACTATGAGGAGCATGTGAAAATTGAGATACAAACTCAACTACAAAATAAATATCATGGTGAGTATGGGTTAAGTACATAAGACTTCTAACTAACTGATTATATAATTTAGGATCACAAAGAGTAGTAGTGTAGATGGGAGTAAGAGTGACCCTACACTAAAAAGGAGATGAACTTGGATTGCAATCATCCATGCCAAAATACTAAAGGAGATCAAGGGTGTACTTATGCTGACTGAAATGAATCCTTGAATCTGATTGATAAATATGCAAACTAAGGAAAAAGTGGAAAAGACCAAGATCTTTCATATCAAACTATGTTTAAAGAACCTACTAAATAGCCTGAATATGAGAAGAAGAGTTGTTTGTAAGAAGTATATAATTAACATACAAAACTAGTATAATAATGTCTTATCTAACATGTTGGATATATATTTTAGGATCTAAGTGGCAACAAACAAAGCCAATAGATAAAATAAAATAATCCATCTTATCATACTAGGATTGAAGAACTTGTTTAAGATCGTAGAGAAACCTTTATAGTCAACAAATAAGAGAAGAATCATGAACAAACCCATTAGGTTGATAAATATATATTTCATCCTACAAGTCCCTGTGTAAGAAGACACTCTTTATGCCCATATGGTGCACTGGCTAATCTTGTGATGTAGTAAGAGAAATTACAAGGTTCACATAATCCATATTGTCAACATGGGTAAAAGTTTTAGAGTAATCAATACCTTTGACTTGTGAGAAACCCTTTGCTACAAGATTTGCCTTATACTTATCAATGGAACCATCAATTATATATTTGGTGTAGTATATCCACTTACCTTACCAAATTTCATCCCTTAGGAAGAGAGAAGAGATCTCAAGTATGATTCTTCATCAAAGAAGAATACTTATGTCATTACATCATCCCACTCCTGCATCCCATGATCCTATGAAAAAGACTATGGATCCCAAGAAAATTCCTAACACAAAATTCTAGAACTGGTAGAATGTTCAAATATCAAGTGGGTGAAATATCTTGTATGAAAGGTGTTGCCTTAAAAACTATAGTATAGGCCCACGTAGGCATAGTGGGAATAGGATTTGCATCTAAGTCTATATCCATGACCTATGAAGTAGCCTCTTTAAGTATCTCCTCAAATAAGGGATCCTTGAGATGAAGTGAATAATCATTAATGGATGGAATCAAAGAAGAAGAAAAAGTCATGGAAGAAGATGAAGACTTGTGAAAATAAATTTGTTCATCAAATTCAACATTTATTTGAAAAAGAACATCATGAGTATCAAGATCCAAAAGTTGATAAGATCTCATGTCCTCACAATAACTTAAAAAGATTAATGGTTTGCTCTTCTTATCCAAGGATTTCATTTTATTCTTTGGTAAAAATCCTAACCATGGTTCCCAAAAACTAAAAAAAAATGAAACATCAGGCTTAGTTCCAGACTAAAACTCCTTTGAATTCAAATGCTCAAGTGCTTTGTATGGTGTGAAATTCTAAATATAGTTTATATAATTAAATAATTATACCCAATATACATGAGGTAAATCTTGAGAATGCATCATGCATTTAGACATCTCCTTTAAAGTTATATTCTTCCTCTCTACAAGTCCATTTTATTTTGGAGTATGAGAAACAAAATGTTGGTGAATAATGCCATGAGCTTCCAAAAAATTAGAAAACTCTTTATTGAATTACTTCCCCCCATTATCAGTGCAAAGATTCTTGATGTAACTAGAAGATTGATTCTCGACCAAATCCTTGAAGACTTTGAAGTGTGAAAAAACCTCACTCTTGTACTTAATAAAATAAACCCTAGTACATCTCAATAAATTATCTATAAATGTAAGTGCATACTTAAATACATTGAATGAAGGAGTAGGAAAAATCATCAAGTCACTATGTATAAACTCAAGTGGTGAAGAAGTTATCTTGGACATTATCATAAGAAATGGATCATGGTGTTCTTTCCCTAATACACAATGAGGAAAAACTTCATCAAGACAATAAACTCTAGGAAGACCATTAACCATACCATGAGTGCTCAACTCCTTCAAATATATATAACTAAGATGACTAAATCTCTCATGCCAAAGTTTACTCTGAGAATCGACATGAAAAACCAAGCATGTCACCACAGAAGAAGTTTCATCAAAAACTTCAAAGTGATATAGTCAAGAACTATGATCAATAATAACTTGTGTAACAAGTGAATTAAACTCCAACATTGTTTAAATTTCAATCCCTTGTGGGTGTGAAAGTCACTATCTTGTCTTGACTAGAATGACAAATTTGGTAAACAAAAAGCAAATGTGAAGTGATGTCAGGAACATATAGTGAATCATTGATGCAGCCATCAACAAGTTGTATGTCATATTTTCACTTAATATATATAAAATGAAGAATTTCCACCCTCAATTTTGGAAGTAGATATCAAATTCTGAGATACAAAAGACTCCTTAGAATAAGTCATGTGATGAGAAGCACCATAATATATAACCCGACTATCTGTAATAGGTGACTGTGATCTCCCAACAAGATTAAGTGTTTTGCTAAGCTCATTAGAAGGAGGTGGAGTGGAGATAGAGATCTTGTGTTTTCTGACTGCATTCTCTAAGGTTTGCATTCTATTGAAACACCTAGTTTATTCATGGATATTCCCCCCACAAAAATATCATGAAAGGCTATAATTATTCTTGGATTTAGAAGACCCCTTGGGTTTAAATTTAGTGTCTTTGGGTTTAGTGGCACTTTGAGATGGATAAAGAGTAGGTTTGGGTTTGATTTTTGATTTTTCCTTGCCCTTAGGATGAGATGCTAATAAGACATTTTGAGAGGTGGAATACTCAAGGTTAGACAATTTAGATTCTTCCCTAGTAAGTCTTTCATAAAATAACTCTAAATCAAGCATTTTGAATGTGACACCCAAGGCATCCATGCTAGAGAAAAAGGTAGAAGCAAAGATTTGGTATGGACCTTTCAACTTGGATAGATTATGTAAACACACTCTTCATCTTTCTTGTCTCTTACACATCCCTTAAACTATGTAAATAAGTGCTTGAAATTAGTAAGATAGTCTAAAATAGATAAAAAATCTTCAAGATTGAGAGAAGTGATCTCTACTTCAAGTTGCATGGATCTCATGTGATCCACCTTACCAAATAAACCCTTTAATTTTTTCTATTATTTTAAAGGAGAGTCACATCCTTCCAAATTAAATAAAATAATATCACTTACATAATTTCTTATTAAACCCATACATTCATCAAATTTGCACTGGTGCTGACATTTTTCAAATTCTCTAGTCAACACTGGTTGTTTTTCAGTCATTAAAGTCCATAATCCTTTTATTTAATGATTATTTTCAATATTTATCTCCATGTGTCATAATTATGTCTTGTTAATGGCTCATATTGATCTAATGTACAAGAAGAATCCATTCTAGAAAAAAACACCAAAGAGCAAAAGAATGCACAAATCAACACCGAGACCCTCCCAAAAGACTTTGTATTGAATCCTCCAAATTTGGCACTTTATATTTTAGTGTGTTTTTATAAAAAAAATGACACCAATAGATTGAGCATACAAAAATTACACTTTTGAAAAAATTAACACTCGATTTCAAGTTATCGATCAAAAGATATAGTTTTTACAAGCTTTCCCATCATACATGGGTCAAAAAGAAAATTACACCAAAAAATCTTAAATGCTTGGAAAAAAATTCTTTCTACCAAATCTAGAAAAAATGGATTTGAATGAAATCTTTAGCAAAGGAAAATAATAAGTGATTTTGGAGGGTGATTTGCCACATAGATCAATCTTCCACAAGACTTGATTTTTTTCTATTGATTGCACATAAAAAATCCATAAAAATATAGATTCACAAGGTCAACTTCAGAGCCTCATATCTCCTTAAATAATGTTAAAAATCCTTATTATGACCACTTTTTGTAAACTCCTCTAAGTCCTCTTTCCTGTAGTGAAATTACTTTTTGGATAAGAAACCTATGTGAGGATAAAACTGATCTACAAGATAGTCATAATTTAAAAAAAAAAAAAACTTTACAATTTCTCAAAAAAAATGAAAAGCATTTAAATTAATTTTTTTTGAAAAAACATCAATGAACTTCCAAATGGATGGTTGTAACATTAATTGTTTTGATACTATGTAAGGAACGATAACCAAAATTTTCTAACCTGTAGATCTCAAGTGTTAACAACAAAAAACATTACAATGAAAGAGTTGAATGCAAAAAATTGATAAGCAAAATACAGGTAACAATATCATATAATATATCCAAATATATATGAAATTACAATGAGAGTGTTTTGTATATATAGGTAAGGAAGATAAATCATATCCATAATATCAAAGGAGATAACTTAGGGATAGAAACCCTTTACCTAGAAAGCATTAAATATTTACACGTAAGTGGGTGGGAAAAGACAAACAATGCTAAAAATAAATAAATCACCTAGGAAACATGATCTTAGTTAAATAACCTATTAAGGTAAATAACCTACTCTAATAAGTGCATTTAAATACCAAATCACAAAGATCCATCTTAGAAAAGCTACAAGAGAAGGCATGAAATAAAATGTCCAATCTGTAATTGGCATGTTATTTGAGAATATGGATCATGATAAAGTCACCAAAGATCAACTCAAATAAAATATTTAATAACTAACATCTGTAGTTTATAAATTATTGATACCAATTCAATCTTCACATTTAGTCGTCGATCAAATTTCTAATATAAGGACACTCAATATTACAGAATAAATTAGCCATATGGGCAACAAAAGAGTGGGTTGAATTTTTTTTGTTATAGGGTATCATTAATCTTCAAATAACATTGCCTATCTATTCTAAAATTCAATATGAATATGATCAAACAAATAAAATTCAAAGCAAATATAAAGAAGAGGTTCATAAATGGAATGAGTTGATCCCTACATTGAAAAAATCTCTTTTGTCTATCTAGATGACCTAATTTAAAGAAAAGGCCATCCAAAAAGAAGAAGTTGTATATGTCATCAAGTTTTAAGGGCTAAAAAATTTAGATTTCACATTATCAAAGAATGTATTAATAAATTTGAAGATTCTAAATCAATAGGAGGGGATGTTATCCTTGAGATACTAGGAAATGCAAGCAAATTGAAATGTAAGCTCACAGATGATAAGGGGAAATTGTTATCTAAAAAAGTTATTGTTGATTAGTTTAATTTTTTTGGAAAAGATTACAAATTCAAAATTTTTATTCAATTATGATTAAATTTAGACATTAATCAAGTATCATAACAATTTGGAGAAACTTGATATTATGTTGAAAAAGTTACAAAGAATAACTCAAAAGATGGTAGATCTATATAATGATGCATAAATAGCTTATACATATTTAGATGGCCCAGATGAATATAAAATGTTAGAAGTCATGTAAAGATTTGAAGAATATTAGAAAAAGAAGTCGTAACCTAAGAAAGAAGAGGAAGTCTAGATCATCATCAGTGAAAATAAAAAAGATTGATTCTACATCAAATCTTGATCTTTTCATAGTCTTGTATTTCCTAAATCATTAGTACAATTATAATTATACCTTTAGGTTAATTCACACATTGTAAATTCATGTAGTTGTACTAAGTCCTTTTTTCAATTTTGAATCATAAATTTTTTTCCAAAACACTTTTTCAAGTTATGGAAATTTGTCATTGTACTTTTACAAGACATATGAAAACACTAACGTATTTTTGCAAGTTGTGCAAATTATTAATGTGTTTTTTCAAATTTTAAGTTGTGAAAATTAGATAATGTGTTTTTACATGTTATTGAAAAGGAAAAAAAGGTGGTTATGCTTCGTAATCACCAATTTCAACCTATAAATATGAGTTAGGGGCTCATCTATAAGTGTTCTTGACAGTTAAAAACTTCTAAGAAAACTTTCGAAAGTGGAAATTGAATTTGCAACCCAACAAAGATCAATACAAGGAGATTTTGAAAACTTTACGTTCAATATTTCTTTATAGATAATGTATGTATTTACTATTTTCATGTGTTTAAATCTTATTTTTAGAATGTTATTGTAGTTGTTATAAACTAGTCAAAACTGGGAAATTTCATTGTAGTATTTCTTCTCAAACCTACATTTATTATTTTCATTTTGGTGAAACCTCAATGGAGTCAAAAAGTATTTTTTCACTTTTTCACAAGGAAACACAAAGTAATTTTTATTTTCTGTTATTAGTCATATACAATCATTTTGGTGTATGTTAATTATTATTATGGACACATATATGTATTTCCTATCTATTAAATGATAGATCTTTCCTACTAGAGAGATTAAATACCACTTTCTTGACATTTCCAATAGGTTTCCAAGTTAGGATTGATAGATTTTTTATTCTCTCTACCTTCCAAAACATATTTATTTCCTTTATATCTCTCTTTAATACTTTATTTTCTTTAGCCTTTTCATACTTTTTGGTTAAAAGTACTATCTTGATGAAATCCATTTTTGTTGTAAATACTTTCATTTGCTACATCTTTTTAGTTTTCCATAAAATTAGCTCCACTTAGTAGTAGGAGAAGGAATTCATCCCATGACTGTTGATGAGAAACATATATTTGTCCACCTAAAAAATTTTCACCCCAACAATTTTTGGTGCCCAACTTGGGACACGTTTATGAAATAACCGTACAACCCACATTTTTGAAATATCAATCCATATGAATTTTCCATCCATTGAAGGACCACTTTATCAACCTAAAATAGATTTTGATTAATATGCATAATTATATATTATTTCCCACATCAGACAACTCGCTTAGGATTTTGATGAAGTTTTATTGATTCAATTTCAAACTATTCTTGAAAATTTAAACCAAGAGTTAAATTATACAGAAAGAGCATAAAGAATTCACGCACATATAAAAACCCAAGATCTCAAAAAGTAGCTCAAAATTAGTAGGTTTTATTTATGACCATTTCAACTATCCAAAATATCGATCATCAACTTGGCTTGAATTGGATAGAAGTCACCAAACAAGACATTGCCTCAAATTTTTGACAACTATCCCAGGGTATTAAAATATGTTCCATTCAATTTAACATTGTTGTTGTGGTGATAAGCATATAATAAGATCATGCTACCATTATCTAAAGAAACACTAAAATTATTTCAAGGAGACAAGTAAGAAAATAAGTATGAAAAGCAGCTCAAAGAATTTCTATAGTAAGAATTCCTCCTCATGACCATTTAAGAAGTCCAAGTAGTAGTTCTTCAATTGAATCTTGATTGGTTAAGTCAAACACAAGAAGATATTTCTTCAGACTTGAGAGCATTTTCAAGGGATAATAGAACTAGTTTTACACATTGTCATAAAGTTTTTGAAGTATTAGAAGATGAAGAAGATCATGTTGTTTTAGCATAAAGATCCAAAACACTAGTTGCACATAGATTTAAACAAAAGAGATCATCTTAGAGAATCCTTCAATTTCAACCAACTTCTTATCAATAGTAAAATTTGGTATAAAAATGATTTACTAGAGCTAGTAAATTAAAAGGTTAAATTGACCCTTTCTTTTAGTTACAAGAAGCTTCTAATTTCAAATTAAATCCTAAACAAAAAGATTGACTCAAAAAAGCAATTAGTCTTTCCACAACTCTTAAGAAAAGTAAATAGTTACAAGGAAGAACAATCATCAATCAAGCTCTTATTCTACCAGGTGTTGCTATCCTACTACAATCACTCTTTCTAGTCATGGCTCAACCTTGGGGAAACATAATTGGTACTTTGGATATAGGATAGTTACACAATCTACCAAAAGGTTCATGGAAGAAGTTTTTGAAGTTCTTAGATAATGACAAATAACATCTAGATGAACATATTACTAATTTTTATGTAACATTAAGAATTCTAGGAGTTGAACACGGGGATATCATAGTGAGATTATTTATTGAAACTATTTAAAATAGAATTACAGATTGATTTTATCATCTTCCTCTAGGAGTGATAACAAATTAGAATAATATGAAAACCAAGTTTGAAATTAGATTCAAACTAGCAGAAGATGTGCATGTATTAATGACTCAACTCACCCAGATGAATAAATAAGTTCATGAACCTATGAGGGATTTCATATCCAAATTCAAAAAGCTACTATATAAAATACTAGTAACCACCAAACGTATAAATGAAAATCAAAATTGCTTCTTTATCAATTCTTAACTGCAAGAAGTAAGCTATCAGTTGAGAAGGGCCAGAGTAGCCAATTTGACTTTAGCTCAGAATTTAGTTATTAACATTGAAGATGATATGATAATGGATAGGAATCTAAAAAATAAACCATAAAAAGGTAAAATATAAAATTTAGGTCAATCTTACACTGAAAAACTTTTGCAGAAGATGGCTAATGATATAACAACTTTGAAGAATCAATTACCTCAAAAAACTATTACTATTCCTTATCAAGACATTCCAAGAAGAAATTATGTGCCTTTTTAAAGAGATCGTCTTTGATTGTAAGCTCCTTAGTAAAAACTTGCATTGGAAGCTCCTCCTTAACAAAATGTAAATCCACTTGTGATGCCATATTGGAAACAAAAGAAAATTTTGGATATGAAGAGATTGAAGAATAAAATGAATTAGAAAATCCAAACCTTCAAGACTGTGAAGTTGAAGAACTTAGTGGCGAATCCATAAATGTGTTCTTAGAATATAATTTGGAAGAATATGATTATGAAGATAATGTTGGAGACATGAATAATTAGTCATTCTCAGTCTTCACAAGAGCTCAAAATCAGAAGAAAATGAACAAGAAGAATTTAAAAAATCTATTCTCCCTTAAGGAACACTACCTTATACCCAGATGAAGAGAAAACAACCAACAATAAAAGTAGGTAAATCTTCCTTGTCTACTACTACTGATTATTCGAAGGGTAGTTCTATTATTAATAATAATGTTAATATATCTCAAAATGTATAATGCTCCTCTTATACTAGTTTGTCTATTTTTGACATAATTAAACATGCTAACAAAACTAAAATTCAAATGTCACAAATTGAATATTTGAGAACATACCCAGATCAACTACATAGACTAGTAGAGTTTATCAAAAGAAAAAATCCTACTCAAAATAAATCCAATACCAAAGGAATACTAGCTACCCCACCTTATTCAAATCCAATAACTCTATGGGGATAGAATGACTTCCAAATCCAATAAGGTTGACCTTTTTTACATTTCCATATTCTTTGAGGGATGTAAAGTTAGTAATTACATCATTAACATAATAGATTTAGATAATTTAATGCCCACCAAATTTACTCATGCCCTTGGCTTAACCTATACAAAAACTTTTGGCCATTGTTACTCTATGGAATCTAAATAGGTATCAAACAAATCAAAGATGCCCATGTTTTCCTTCTATATTTTCCTTAAAAGAGGATTAAGATCAACATATTGGTGGCTAATATTCTAGTAGCATATAGTATTCTCTTGGGGAGAAATTTATATAAATAACTTGGTGGTGAAATTTACACTGATTTATCTCATGCAATGATTCTAGTCAAAGGAGTCAAACAACACCTTGAACCAAAATTGAAGATGAAATACACTATGAAAAAGGTTGATGATCTTACGACATATATATTGTATGAAGATACATGAATTGGAAACTATTTATTGATTTTATAAAAAGATATAAACATGCTAAAAATCATAGAAACTAATCCCAACGAAGTCTGGACATTGGAATTTGATGGTAGTTTCTCTTCAATAAGATCTAGTACAAAAGTTGTCTTGATAACTCCAAGTAAATAAATATTTCCTTTCTCTTAAAAATTATAGTTTGAATGTGTTGGAAATATTGTCATTGGTGTCAAAGGCCTAGAATTTTTGGTGAGAAAGGCCCCAATACATTTAATGTTATTTGTAATAGATATATCTTGGCTAATGTGAGTTAATATTTATTTAATATTAATGAATATATTTTTGGTTGCATATGAGACAAAAGAAGGGCCCATGGAGAAGTCAAAGAGCCATGGGGTAAAGACAAAAGAAGGATGGGATGCATTTTCCCATGAAGAGTCGTCTTGGGGAATTTTAGGAGTCGCCAAGTGAAGACAAGAGAGGAAGGGTGCAATTTCTCATGAAGGGAAACTTTGAGGAATACAAAAAGTCACCAAGATAAGGACAAAAGAGGGAAGGATGTTTTTGCTCATGAAGGGTCACCACATGACTTTTCAAAGGCAAGGATATGAAGGTTCATACAAGTTTGGTGCCATTTTCCATGAGGATTGAAGGGTCACAAAGGGGGAAGGCCAAAGGTCATTTGGAAAGCTATAAATAAAGGCTTGAGAAGCCATTTGTAATATGAGTGAGAGAGGTTGATTTGATAATTAATATCTAGCTTAGAAGAGCATTTGAGAGATAAGAATATGATTTGTATTTGTTATATCTAGCTTAGAAGAGCAAAGGTGAGAGACAGGAAAGAGATGTTGTAATGAACTATCATTTGTTGAGATAGCAACAATTGAGAGATAGTTGTGTGGTATACATAAAGGGGTTGGTGCTCCTATGGGTTGATGCTCACAAATTGTTTCTAGGTTGGTGCTCAGCAAAGGGGTTGGTGCTCACAAATTTTTGCTGGGTTGGTGCTCGGCAAAGGGGTTGGTGCTCACGATTATTGCTGGGTTGGTGCTTGGCAAAGGGGTTGGTGCTCCTGTGGGTTGGTGCTCAGCAAAGGGGCTGGTGCTCCTGCAAGTTGGTGCTTGTGAATATTGTTTGGGTTGGTGCTCATTCATATACTTGAGATTGTTCTCTGTCATTTTTCCCACATTGGGTTTCCACGTTATATCTAGTGTCTCTCTCTATTTTGTGTGGTGTTTATTGTTTGAGTTTTATTGCATATCTTAAATGTTTGATTAAGTGGAATTTGATTAAGAGAAGTTTTATAAGATATATGATATAATGATTCACCTCCCTCTCAGTATATCCCATGCTTAACAATTGATATTAGAGCAGGTTCCTTTTTGAAAAGTTTTATAACTTGTAGATTGAGAAAGCACGATGGCTAGGTCACAGGAATGATTTTCTAGAAATAAGGCACCCTTGTTTGATGGGATGAATTATGCTTTTTGGAGCATGAGAATGAATATTTATTTGATGGCCCTTGGATTCGACATATGGAAAGCAGTGGTGGAGGAATATGAAGAGCCACATACATCTGTAATTACTCCAGCAGAAAAGAAGGCAAGTGAATGTAATTCTAAAGCTTTAAATGTTATTTTATGTGGTTTATGTGAATTCAAATTTGTTAAAGTTATGCAATGTAAATCTGCTCATGAAACTTGGGTAAAACTTGAGAATATTTACAAAGGTGATGGGAAGGTTTAGCAAGCTAAGCTATAGACTTTTAAAAGACAGTTTGAAAGTTTGAAGATGGAAGAAGAAGAAGATATAGCAAGTTATCTCTTGCAAGTTGATCAAATAGTAAATCAGATTCAAGGTCTTGGAGAAATGTTGGAAGAGTCAACAGTGGTGTAAAAGGTTTTGAGATCTCTACCAGTGAGATATGATGCAATGGTTTTGGCAATCGAGGAGATGGAGAATTTAGCCAAGCTAAAGATGGATGAGCTTCATGGTATTCTCACGGCATATGAGATGTAGACAAAACAAGATAAACCCTCAAAGAGAGAAGTGGCTTTCAAGACATCAAAGAAAGAGAAAACTAAGATTCAAGAATCAAGTGATAGTTCCAGTGATGATGAAGATGACAATGGAGCACTTTTCATTTGCAAGCCGAAAAGGGGAATAGGTAAATATCAAGGAAAATTACCTTTTAAATGTTTTAATTATGGAAATATCGGACATTTTTTAGCTAGGTGCCCAAATAAGGGTAATGATGATGAAGAAGAAAAGCCTACATACAAGAAGAATTTCAAAGGCAAATCCAAGAAGGGATTCGAGAAGAAGAGCATATATTCTAAGGATCTTAGCTCAGTCGAAGATTGTGGAGTTAGTGATTCAAAAGAAGAAGAGATTCTATTCATGGCCATACATGAAGATGATCAAGAGGAAGAAGAGGAGGAAGCTGAACTGAATATGGAAGGAGAACTCATTTGTGCCCTAGAAGAGTTGAAAGCTGTTGAGAAGAAGAATCAAAGATTAAAGTGCCAGATCGATAAAAATGAATAAGAGTCAAAGGAAATGATTGAAGATCTACAAGCACACTTTGAAGAAGCCAAGAAGAATGAAGAGGATCTCACAACATAGTTGGAATTAACAAGAAAAGAATGTGAAAGGTATGTTATTGAAATTGCCTCTTTAAAAGAAGATATTAAGAAAGCAGCCAATGATAAAGTAGTTAGTGATTCAAAATTTGAGGATAGCACTAACATGCTGAATAATATATTGGAAAGTCAAAAAGTGAATTCAGATAAGACAGGTATCAAATTTGAGAAAAAGAGCTATGATGAAGCTCTTATAAAAGAGGAAACGAAAAGGGGAGAAGTGAAGAATACAGAGGACATTTCAAACAGAGAAGGTTGGAGGGAATAAAGCTACAAAAGGCAATCAGGTCAGAGATATACAGACAGGTCTTATTTTTATGGCTATTATTTTTATTGTAATGGATATGGTAACAAGAAATTAGAATGTAGAAAAAGAGCTAACCATTTCAAAAATAAGGAGAAGGAAAGTCAAGTAGAGTCAAGCAGAAACCACAACTCTTTTGCTCCTCTATCAAGCTTTGATGAAGAGACCATAGTGTTCTACAAGTGCAACAACTTTAGACATAGAGCTCAGTATTGTAGAAGCGTGTTCAATTCAGTCAAGAAGGATCAGAGTTTCAAAGCTCCATTCATTAGGAAGAAGGTTTAGACATGTTCATGGCTAAAGAAACAACCTGAAGATTCTATGTTGGTGAAAATAACTTTGCATGTAAGAAATAAAGATCAGCCATGGCTCATTGATAGCAGATGTTCGAGGCATATGACTGGAGATAAAAGTAAGTTCATAACTCTAAAGAAGATCAATGGTGGTACAGTGAGATTCAGAGATAAAACCACTGCCAGGATAGCTGGAAAAGGTACTTTGAGTTTGGATTATGGTAGAACTAAAGTAAGAATGTTTTATATGTAAAAGGTCTTAAGCATAATCTATTGAGTGTAAGTCAAATATGTGATCAAAGATACACATTAAAGTTTCATGCTGAAGGTTGTGAGATTAGAAGAAAAGATTCAAATGAGTTGATTGGAGATGCTCAAAAGATAGGGAACAATGCGTATGTATTGTCAAATATCTTCTCAAAGGCACGATCAAAGGACACATTCAAAGATCTAGGAGAGGATTTGGGAGTAATTTCTATTACTTCTTGCCATTGATGTTCAACATCAGTTGAGGGGGAGCTAAGTGTTAGCTCCAGGTAGGCCCTTTGCCATTGATGTCAAAGGGGGAGAATAACAAGTACAAGTACAGGTGCAGAAATAGGTACAAGGAATAGGTATTGGTTTCTACAGTAAGGGGGAGTAACTGTATGTTTTTAGATGATAGTATGTGCAGGTGATAGGATGTGGCAGTTTCAGGATTAAGGTTGCCATCAATGACAAAGGGGGAGATTGTTGGAAATATTGTCATTGATGTCAAAGGTCTAGCATTTTTGGTGATAAAGGCCCCATTACATTTAATGTTATTTGTAATAGATATATCTTGGCTAATGTTAGTTAATATTTATTTAATATTAATGAATATATTTTTGGTTGCATATGAGACAAAATAAGGGCCCATGGAGAAGTCAAAGAGCCACGAGGTAAAGACAAAAGAAGGATGGGACGCATTTTCCCATGAAGAGTCATCTTGGGGAATTCCAAGAGTCACCAAGTGAAGATAAAATAGGAAGGTCACAATTTCTCATGAAAGGACACTTTGAGGAATATGAAAAGTCACCAAGATAAGGACAAAAGAGGGAAGGACATTTTTTCTCATGAAGGGTCACCACATGACTTTTGAAAGGCAAGGATATGAAGGGTCATACAAGTTTGGTGTCATTTTCCATGAGGATTGAAGGGTCACAAATGGGGAAGGCCAAAGGTCATTTGGAAAGCTATAAATAAAGGCTTGAGAAGCCATTTGTAATATGAGTGAGAGAGGTTGATTTGATATTGTAATATCTATCTTAGAAGAGCATTTGAGAGAGAAGAATATGATTTGCATTTGTTATATCTAGCTTAGAAGAGCAAAGGTGAGAGAGAGGAAAGAGATGTTGTATTGAACTATCATTTGTTGAGATAACAACAATTGAGAGATAGTTGTGTGGTATACACAAAGGGGTTGGTGCTCACGAATTGTTGCTGGGTTGGTGCTCGGTAAAGGGGTTGGTGCTCATTTATATACTTGAGATTATTCTTTATGGTTTTTCCTACATTGGGTTTCCACGTTATATCTGGTGTCTCTCTCTATCTTGTGTGGTGTTTATTGTTTGAGTTTTATTGCATATCTTGAATGTTTGATTAAGTGGAATTTGGTTAAGAGAAAGTTTTATAAGATATATGATATACTAATTCACCCCCACTCTTAGTATATCCCATGCTTAATAGAATGAAATAACAATACTAAAAAATATAAATCACTCTTTCTAGGACTACAAGTTGTAGAAGAAATGGGAATCAAAAACTTGAAAGCTTTAGGTGATGCAAAATTAGTTGTGAAATATATAAAAGGCTAATATTAGGTAAAAAATGACCATTTGAGGCATTACAAGAATAAAGTCTAGGACAATATAGAATTTTTTTGAGGTATTTTCCATTCAAGCTATTCCAAGATAAGATAACACTAAAGTAGACACACTTGCAGTATCAACTTCATTGTTAATTCCACATTTAGAAATTGGAAAAGATAAATACAAGATTGAACTTGTATATCGACCCAATATACCAAACAATTCAAAGAATTGGTAGGTTTTCAATAATGATCAACATATTATTTATTTTCTTGAAAAACATGATATTTTCAAGAATTTATACTTTAAAGGTAATGATTCATCATACAAAGAATCTTCTTCTAAAAATTAGAAAGAAGGAATTGATGGAGAATAAAATAAAGAAGGAATAATTAAATTGAAATGGAATAAAATTTTGAAAAGCTTAGTCTCATTGGAAGAACTTTTTGACAAACACGACACGTTCATTAAAAATAAAATGTAGAAACATTATCTTGGCTCAGAAGACTATGAGAGGTTAAATATTGGTTTCAAAGAACAACTCATGATGGTTAATATTGTTTACTAGAAGAAAATAGAAGATTCATCAGCCTATTCCAAAAATACATTGATATTCTTGAATATTCATATGAAGATCTCAAATCCTTTAATTTAAAAGAAATGTAATATATAGCTCTTCTAAAGCTAGATGTCAAAAAATTCAAAAAAATGAAAAGATGGTATAACCAAAAGATTATAGGTATAATATTTAATAAAATTCAAAAAATGTTGAATGCACGGATCATTTTTCCCATTCATCTTTCATCTTGGATTGCTAACATAGTCCCAATATATATAAAGAATGGAGAGATTAGGATTTTTTAGACTTCATAAATTTGAATCAAGCATCCCTCAAAGATAACTATCCATTACCCATCATGGATCAAGTTTTTCAAGTAGTTACAAATTCATAAATACTCTCGATGTTGGATGGATTTTTAGTATACAATCAAATTGAAGATGATAGAGAAAATAAACATAAAATGGTTTTCATAACTCCATGGGAATTTTTTATGTATCGATGAATGCAATTTGGCTTGATCAATACAAGAGATACATTTTAGAGGGCTATGGATCTTGCATTTAAAGATTTGAAAAATAAGATAATTGTGGTGTATCTAGATGATCTAACAATATTTTTAAAAAAGAGGGAAGATCACTATGAACACCTTAAGAAATTATTCTAAAAGTGTCGATTGCATGGTATTTATCAAAACCTAAAAAGTATGTTTTTGGGGTAGTTGAATGGAAATTACTTAGGCACATTATCTCTAAATAAGGAATCAAGAGTAATCCAAAAAGAGTTGAAGCTATTCAGAATCCCTTTTCCAACCAGTAAACTAGGTGTCCACTCATTTTTTGGAAAGGTAAATTTCTTAAAAATATTTATTCCTGATTTTGTAGAACTCAGCAGACATATTACTGATATCATGAAAAGGAAATCTTCATTCAAATATAATAATAAATGAAATGAATCACTTGATAAAATAAAAGTTACCATCATTCATGTACCAACTTTGGTTTGTCCTAATTCAAGAAAGAATTTATCATTTATTACTATGCCTCAGAACATACTCTCTCAACAATATTGGTTCAGAAGAATGATGAAGGTATTGAATCTCCTATTGCTTTCATGAGTTATGATTTGAAATACTATGAATTAAAATATTCTCAAGAAGAGAAACATGCATACACATTCATGAAAGATTTTTAACGTTTCAAGTATTATATTTTACATTTGCATTCCATTGTGATGGTGTCAAGCACAAATGTAAAGTCTATTTTGACTCAATAAGATCCAAAACCTAATAGAGGTAACTAGATAACCAAAGTACAAGAATATGCTCTTAAAATCAAACCCATAAAATTGGTTCAAAGAAAAAGACTTTGTCAACTTATAGTATAACACCTGGATTTTGATAGTCAAAATAAAGAGTATCTTTTTTTTGTCCTTTTTATAGATTCAACTGATGAGTGGTTTAAAAATATTTCTTTCTTTTTGACATATGGTGAATGCCCATATCATATGGATACTAAACAATGCATAACACTCAATTTGAAATCCAAAAAATATGTAATATAGAATGGTACATTATTCAAAAAGAGTTTTGATGGTTTTTTCTTAAATTGCATTGATAATGAACAATAAAAGAAACTCTTACAAGCTTTTCATGATCAAGCTTATGGTGGATTTTTTTTCTCTAGTGATGGCTTATAATATCTTTAAAGCTCATTACTATTAGCCTACACTTCTCAATGATTCTTATGAATGGATAAGAAAATTTGAGGCCTATCAATAGTTTGTCGGATGACCAAATATTAAAACATTTACACTCAAACCAGTGATGATAGAAAAACCCTTTTAAAAATGGGGTTTGGATTTCATGGGAACTATGAATCCTCATTCAAGTGTAAGACACACATATGTTCTTACTACTACATACTCCTTCACCAAATGGGTAGAAGTTGTTCCAATCAAATAGACAACTTTAGAAGTTATTTGTATTTTCACCAAAGAAAATATTTTGGTAAGATATGGTGTTTCACAAATGATAGTAACAAACAATGCTTCAAAAAAATTCTTTAGAGTTGATTAGATTCTACTATGGATATAGTATTTCATTATCCCATTCTTTAGATTATTTACCATAGGGAAATGGTCAAGCTAAGTCAAGAAATAAAAACATTATCACCATCATTCACATGTTGGTTGATGATAATTAAAGGAATTAACACAAAAAGTTGTATGATGCACTATGGGCAGATCATGTAACACCAAAAAAACAATAGGTATGTCCCCATTCCAGTTGATTTATGGGATAGATGTAGTAATTCCAATAACACTTGAATTGTATGCACTTAAGATATTTAGGGTTATTGAGAAACATAATTTTGAAAGTCCTTTAGATAAAATAATTCTGTATTTAAACAAGCTTGAAGAAGATAGATCTAGAGTTGTTGATAGAATTTATAAGGATCAGGCTCAAGTTAAGGTTATTTTTGATAAAAATGTGAAGGGAAAAGACTTTAAAGTAGTATATTTTACCCTTTTATGGTATAAATATAGAGAACAAAAGAGAAGTCACCAAAAATTTGAAACACTATGGATGGGTCTTTCCAAGATCAGACACTTCTATAGAGGTAACACTTTGTAGTTGGCTTATCATGATGGCACACATCTACCATTTTTATATAATGGATAATATCTTAAACATTACTTCAAGTGAAATTAGGTTTCCCCCTGTATGTATGTACATAAATTTTTTGGCTTGTCTCCTTTTCCTATCTTGGCTTTGTTGTGTATGTGTTGTTTTTAAATAATACAACAATTTATCTATTATTCCCTCATTTTCATATATTGGTCTTCTTTCCTACTATATTTCCTTAGACACCTACTTTTAGCTCAAATAAATTACACATATTCAATTTTCTGGCAGTTTCAATATCCAATTTTTTCTATTTTTTAGAATTAACAAGTTTTCATGAACTTTTTCAAGTGATAGATGATAAACAATCATAATATTCATGATCAGAGGATCTAGCCTGACAATGCATGTTTGATGTTCATATGATTGAGATAGATTAAATGGATATTAATTGGTTAGACTAGGATCTACAAATTTCAAAATAGAAGATTTGACCTAGCAACACATGTTTAATTCTCATATGATTGAGATAAGTGAACTAGTTGTTAATTATTTAGATCAAGATGCGTAAGTATGAAGCTACATCATAATTATTAATAATTTATGATAGTGAAATTAAAATGACTTTGTAAGGTAATGGAAATGCACTAGTATATGAAACCAGAGTCTGATATTCTTCTCTCATCCTTTTTAGTTTGTGATCCCCAATCAAAGCCAACTATTATCCTAGTTTTTGAACATAAGTCAAAAAGCTAATAATGTCAAATATTTTGATCATAAATAGTTAAATTGGGTCAAAATTAGTCAAAAGTAAACACTTGGTCAAAAATTTAAAATTGAAAAAGTCCAAAATTACCTAAGTGTTTTAGATGTGTCAAGTTTTAGATGTTTGCTAAACATGTGTCATATTTTTGATAGCTATTTAGCAAGCTATTAGAATTTTATAGCTATTCAAACATGCTATGGGGCCCAAGACTCTGTTCAGCATATGTTTAGATTCTGACATTTATTCAAACACAAACCATAACCTAATAGGTGTTTAAACACTTATAATATCCCAATAAATTGATAAACACTTATAAGATCATTACCAAAACACTTCTCAATTCCTGATTATTATCAAAACACTTCTCAAGGCCCAAAACTTATTCAAATGCTTCTTAGATATTGATGTATCTTGACGCTCACCCATACACATCCAAACCTATACCATCAATCCTCCTTATCCTTCACATATGTGAATTTATCATAGCCTACAATATAATTTTTCAACACTTTGACCCATCATTTGATCACTGCTTTTTGTATCTCCCATCTATTATTTCCCTCTTTTGCAAGTTTAGAATCTTGCTAATCTTTAGCTTTACATGTGTTTTCATGGGTTTGGATCATTTTTAGAACTTAGACAGAGGAGGACTAAGGTTTAAAAGTGTTAGACATCAGTGTTTTTTTCTCAGAGTTTGCTTCAAATACTTATTTATCTGCTCAAGATATTTCCACAACATCCCCACAAAGATCCTAGATTTCATTTGATCAAGTAATCATGATAGAGTTGGTGCTTATTCCAAGAAAATTTAGATTCCCTAGATTTCTTAAACATCTATAAGATTTTGGGACTTACTTTTACACATATGAGAGTCTCAACTCTGCAAATTACTTTATCAAATTCCAACACATGCTTTTACACATTTCAAAATCTGTGACCCTATTGAGCATGCTATCAAAACTTGATATCCTACTTAACTCTCTATCAAGCTTTGATTCCCTGCATAACACTCTATGCACCTAATTTCAAGTTCTAACAATATTACCAAAATAGAAATAACAACTCAAAACTTGATAACACTAATAGAAATGGATAGCGAAGGCAAAATAAAAACAAATAAAACATGCTTAACATTATTTATACCTTCTCATGCCTCCATTCTAGGATTTGTATTTGGATGATGGATATACTTTGACTCAAAATTTGGATAGCATAATGGCTTGATGTTGAATGTTTGATAAATGATGTTTGGATGATTTCTCACTTACTATTTGGACATTAAGATTTAGGATTTTACTAGTTTGATTTTGACATGGCTTTGATATGAGCTTCTTATATGGCTCCAATGGAGGATGGAGGTTGGTTATATAGATGGAGGGAATATCAAGGGTTGAGGTTTAAATTTAGTGGGATGAGATCAATGGTTTTATATTATCCAAGGAATATTAAATTCCTTGAAAACCTCTAGAGTTAGAGGTTTCTAGAGAGAAGGGCTAGGTTAGAGAGAGTTCTAAATTCAGAAAGTTCTAGAATTCTCTTTAGGAATTAATGATGATTAGAGGAAGGTTAGATAGGTATTAGATAAGGATTATGTGACTAGGATAATTCTAGGATGTAGGTTAGTAGGTGGGTAGGTGGGGTTATGGGAATTTTAAATTCCCATATAATGGATAACTAGGATTAGATTAGGATAATAGGGATTTATGAGGAATTAATGAAGGAGGTGGGTTAAATAAGGTTAGTGAATATAGGATAATAGAAGGGGATATTAGATATATGGCTAAAATTAGGATAAATTAGTGGGATAAAATTAGTTAAGTAGAATTAGTGTCGACTAATAAGAATATTAGTTGATAGTAATGAGGCGAGCAATTTTAGGTGTATATATTTTGCCCCTCTTTGAAAGGGCATTATGAGTGGATTAAAGTGGAAGGAGTAATGGCCTTTCAAAGAAAAACCATGTCATGGATGAATGTTAGTAAATGATATTAGGGGATATGATGCCCCCTCAAGGGGACATGTGAGGAAGAATGAGACAGATGGTCACTTGAAAAGAAGAAATAATGGGTGGGATGAGATGGATAGATGAGGGGACGGGATGTCAGATGTGGGATAGATGGTGAAGAATATGAGGTCAACATTAAGTAATGAGCTACAAATTGATGATGATGCACCTGACAAGGACACATGCATAGGGAGTAATGGTGGTAGGTGTTATGGTTGTGGACACATCCCAAGGGGGAATCAAACATAACATGATGATGATAGGATTAAAATTTTACAAGATTTTAGACATATCCCAAGTAAGGATGCATGTAAGGGAGATCTATAGGCTAGGATATGATGATGATTTGATAAGATTAGTGTATCTCAAAGCTAAATCAATCAATATAATGATGTTGATGCTAGAGAAGAAATGATATGATCAAGTGACCAAAGGATTGGGGGATGAGGATAGATGATAAAGATAGTGGCTGAGGTATCCTTGGAGATTAAAACATGGCCAAGTACTGCCTATATAGTTTGAACAGACCTCAGGCTGATATAGTTCTAGCTATAAGATGGAAGAAGAAGATGATGATTAGTGATTAGAAAGTGATGATGATGAGGATGATTAGACTTGTTAGTGATTGAAGGATATGACTCAAAGGATAAGATGAGGGTAAAGGATTGGATGTTAGTCAGATGAGTTATGATGGGGATAAGGATGATGATGTTATCAAACCATCATAAATGTCATAAGGCTTATCGTAGTATAAGTAATCCAAAAATATATCAATTGACAAGATGTCCCATGATATAAGCATGACCAAGAGAACATGATGACAAAGTACATGGGCAAGTAGCAAAATCTACATCCTCAAGGGTAATTTTGGTGTCCTCATAACATCTTAATTCATTGCCCAATAAACAAAAAAAGATATGAAAAACATGAGATAAATAAGATATCTACATGACATGCAAATAAGATAAATAGAACAAACAAGTAACACACACACAAGTATCTACATGCAGTGTCCTAATGTCTTGTTTAAAGATAAATTGAGTGATTGAGTGATGCGTTGGACTAGGATGATCATGATGTGATTAGGGACATAGGATAGACTTGGATTTGGATAGGATGAATGAAAAGGATTAGGATTAAGATGAGGTGTTGCCCCTAGTTTAGGATGGTTGATGTGATAAGGTCTTTGAATACTGATTTGGCCTTGAAACCGAATCAAAAAATGGCCAAACTAATTTAGAAAAGTGATGACCAAGGATTACCAATGGATAAAGGTCTACAAGAGTTTAATCTAGCAAGGAGAATAAGAGATAATGGGATCAAATACCTTTCACACTAGCAAAGAGTAATTGGATGGGTGATAGATATGAAGAGGCAATGATAAGATCAAATACCTTCCATACTATAAAAGTGATGATTAATGGGATGACAAAAGATGACGATGATGAGGACCAAGGATGAATGGAATAGGGATAGCCAATGAACACATCATGAAGTAACTAGATGGTTATTTACCTGAGTGTCCATTGGAGGGTATGCCATGATGGTTCATGAATAGTTCTCAAGACACCTTCCACTTCCTTATGAAGGTCAAGATAGGAGGGAAGAAGAGATAAGATGCATGATATGATGATGGATAGGAACAATGGATCAAGCAATAATATGGGTGATATGGACATGTTTGATAAGGGATGGATGTATGGAGTGTGATCCCAAGTGATGAGGTGCAATGCAAATAATAGATTATTTTACCATGATGTCAGAGACTAGTTTTCATCATGGTACTTGCCCAAGGCACTAGAAGACTAGTTTTCACCATTGGATGAATGTTTTTTGACTTTTTGACTTTTATTAGGCATCTCAATTTATTGGATGATGGGTGGGATGTAAGGTGTGAAGACTAAATGGATTATTTATCCAACACCTATTCTAGAGAAGTGTGATGTTAGGACCATGATGTTACTACTGCTAGATGGATTAAGGTCCATGTGAGCTCGTGTGATGCTTGATAGAGACACCCCTAGGAATCTAGGCCAAGTGTTTTCATCACCCCTATAAGAGAAAATGTTACTTGAGGTGGTGATGTGAGGTATGGATTTGATTAAGTCTTGATGAGGACGTATGAGACGTGAATGGATGATAAGACTTGAGGGGATGATGGGTTCATGATAGGATGGTGTCAGGGGTGATGAAAGATTTGGATCAAGATAGGATAGTGTAATGGGTGATGGAGGATTAGGACTGGTAGTGGCATACACCATTCGAGATGTGGGCCACACTTTATTTTATTAGTGCCAAGTGATAAAAGACTTCAAGAGATACAAGACACTTTGATGTCTTGGCTCATCTTTGATCTAATTATTTGATGGATGATCAACCATTTGAGTTTGAATATTTGTCTATATTTGCGTTTGATTGCCCCCTAGTTCTTGATTTTGGGCTTCACCATGGGATATTGATTTTTGACTTGATATACAATTATTATTTTGACTTTGATAGTCTCCTAGTGTTAGATATTGGGATTCACTAGGAAAAGACATTTTTGGACAAGGTTGATGATTTGAATCTTCTTGGTTTTGATTGATGGGATCAAAGATTACTTGATTATGATTTATGACTTTTAGAATATTGTCTTGGACCTTTGGATTTGTGGCACATATTGTATTACTTGAGGAGGGGTCCAATGATGCGTGCTCCTATTCATCCTTATGGAAAGAAGTGATTAAATGATCATCAATGGGGAGAAAAGGGTTGATGATGGGTGAAGGTGGTGGAGATAGCATGGTGAGGTCAATGAATGGTGATGGGGAAACATAGTCTTCATAGGGGTTCCTAGGAGACCTAGTGTCAACATCAAATAAAATCTCCTCAAGATTAGGAAAAGGATCACTAGGACTAGCTATAATAGACACATCTGAAGGAGGATCATATTCACTCTTACTATCTTCCATAGATAAAGCTTGCAAGAATGTTGTTATGACTTCATTATCCTAATTATGATCCAAAGTTATGCCTGAAAATGTATTGGAGGTACCTATATTAGTGGTATCTTCAAAAGGACATGCATCATTAGCATTGATAAGGAATGATATTTCTGATGAGGAATCTAATGTGGATGTTGGTGTTGAACATGATCTTGATGAAGATAAGACTTGTGATAATTTTGATGCTGAATCCAGTATGTAAGATGAAATGTTGCTAATAGGAGATTCATTATCTATGATTGACCTCTCAACATGTGTTATTTGATGTGATGGGTGAGTGGGAGATGATGGAGGAATGATGGATTCAAGGAGAGGGTCATGGAAGGGTTCATGAGAGATGGGAGGACTAGGATCATGGGAGATAGACTCAACTTTGATGGAGGATTTGTCTAGGATGGAAGGATCATGGAGGATAGGTGTGGTATATTGACCTTGGCTTGGAAGGGGAAGAGCTTGAGTGGGAATGAAATCTTGGTAAGCCTCTTTTTGTTCACCTAGGGATTTAGACTAATCTAGTTTATTTTCAATAATTATGTCACCACAATTGATGAGGTCTTGGACATATCCCTAGAAAGGTCAACATAAATTAATGATATGCCCCCAGGTTTAGTGATATGTACAAAATTGATCATCTTTATACCATGAGGGCTTGGGTTTAGTAGGATCAAGATGCTGAATAGGTGGATATACCATCATGTTATCATCGATAAGTTGTTTAAAATGGGCTTTCAATGATATGGGAAGGGGAGTATAAGGACCCACTTCATGTTGTGACTTAGATGTGGAAGCATTGGAATTATGATCAAATGGTTATGGATATGATTGGGTGGATGTATTCAAGGTGGCCAAGATGGGATTCCCTTTGCTAGTATAATAAGGGGTAGATGATGGTTTCCGGTTAGTAGATGGAGGATCGGTATAGGATTCACATGATGGGGCTTGAATGGGAGTTGAAATGAGCTAAAAGGCATCAACACCTTCAAGAAGTGGTACATCCATCATAATGAGTCACAAAAGGATCTCATCCTTATTGGCATGTATGTATTGGTTAATGAAGGTGGGGTCTAGTTCCATTGTGATGGTTGATAGAGGATGGATGATGTAAGTATGATAAGGACTGGATAAGGTAATTATGGAGATGAGATAGACTAATAGATTAAGGACTATGATCAAATGCCAAATTGAGAATGCAATAGGTGCTAATAACTTATCAAGAATGTCTAATTATCAAATTAGTAAAAGGATTGGGATGTGATGGGTGCCTAATATTCAAAACAAGCAAGAGGATGATATGATGGGTGCTATTAATGAATAAGTCAAGATGATTTGACTAGATTGAATTGATGGGTTTGCTAGATTGAGATTGAAAAGGTGACAAGATGATAACAAGATATTGAATAGGTATGAGTATCTAACCAAAAGATAAATGATAGTGGAGTAGGATGATAGAATGATTTGGATGATAGGACTAGCTCAAAACCTTAGACCAATTTTCTCTAGATGGGATGGGGTAGTATTAGGTGATGAAAGCGATTAATAAAATGGAATAAAGATAAGTATGATGATGAAATGATAAAGGGGTAATGAAAAGTGGATGGTTTAGACCCATATGTGACCTAAAAGCCAACCAAGATAAGATGAAGTGGACCATATGGGTGATGAAGGTAAGGTAAAGACAAGTGATTGGGTATGGATTTAAGACAAGATGTGGATGATGAGGTATGGTTAAGATGTGATTAGGGGATGACTAATGATGTATAGGTCTAGTGATAAGATGTGATTAAAATGATGTACAAGAGAGTGAATTATGTACAAGAATGTAAAATAAGGATATACAAGGTGATGGGATAATGAGACAAGATGGTATGGGATGATTAGAACTATGGATGAGGTGGACTTAGGATATAATGTGGATGGTGAGACAAGATATGATTAGGGTAGGTGATGGGTTATAATAAAATATGTAAGGGGGGTGGTGTCAATAAAATGATGTGGGAATGATCAAGACTATGGTGTGATTGATGGATAAGGCAAGGTCAAAGTGAGGTGTGATTGATTATAGATGAGGTGGCCTTATGGCAAGGTGTGACTAGGATGATGAACGGATGTGACTAATATGGGAGTCTAGTAGAATGTAAAAGAGAATAAATTATGTACAAGAGGATGAGGCTAGGATACACAAGATGTGACTGGGATTGGGTGGATATGACTAAGAATGAAATCAAGATGGTGATGATGATATCAAAGATGGTCAAAATAAGATGGAATGATAGGGGGTATGACAAATGATAAGTGGATATGGTTAGGCTAGGATGGGTTGAAGATAAGATGGGGAATGGGAGATGGATTTATAAGATAAAAGTGTAAGTGAGTAGGATAGGATGTGACTAAAAGGATGTACAAGGGAATAATATTATGTTCAAAGGGGTGAGACAAGGATATACAAGAGGCGATGGGGTGTATAAGATGATGTGTACAAGGTAAGATGGGGGTATGACTTTCGATAAGTAGGTATGAATAGACAAGATAAAATGGGATAAAGACAATATATATAATGATAGGATGACAAAGATGATGACTAGGATATATACAAAGGATGATGGGATAGAGATGTGGTAAGGATATACAAGATGATATGTGAAAAGGACCTAGATAGGTTTGGATAGGTAAAGGTTGACTCGACTCATAAAAAATATGGGTTTAGCACAACACATACCTAAGTAAGCAAGCCACAACCTATGATTCATAAACTCAAAGGTGTCTAACCCAATATCCACACCATCTAATGGCTTAACAAGTGAGGTTGTATGTTGGTGACCCATTATGGTATCGACCAAACCCTCTCAACCCTGTTCACATATGATGGCTACTTTAGAGTTGATATTGACTCCTATAGTGGTACATATATTATGGCCAAAAGTTCCTATGCTAGATATGCACAAGGTTTCTCTAGGGGTGTCCCTAATATACACAAAAGGTATGTTGGGTCCCAAGTCCATATAAGGTGCTATCTAATACCTGGTTTAGAGAGTTAACTCTTCCCCTTTATGGATTACCTATATGGGGTCAACCGCTTAGACTAACAATAATTATCCTTGATTATTATACTCTGCCAAAACATGGAGTTTGGTTAGTGTATACTAATGAAATCTATAACACTAACCCCTATATACTAAACTCATGCATGGGTGTCAAATCCACATCATATGTTATCCTAGAGGGGAAGGGTTGACAAATAGGAAAATTACATGATATGATTAATTAACCAATTTAATTACCTATGTGAGGGGCATGATATAAATATTATTTACAATTTAATACATACACATAAGCAAGTATTTAAAAAGAATGATTTTTTTACAACAAAGACATATACAAGATGAAATAGATAATGAAAATTTGATTTTTTAAAGTGCCAAATGGATTCTTTGATAGGTAGCCTACAAACACACGGTTAGTAGTTTAGGTGACACTCAAAATAGGTAACGTACAAAACAAAATGTTATACCCAAAATGACCCCTGCAAAAAACAAGATGTTAGTAAAAAAACACACTAAAAAAATCATGATTTGGCTCTATAATTTATTTGGGGTGAGCAAGACATGATGTGGGGTTAAGGGGCAATGCCTCTTAAGGGGTCAAGGGGCAGAGCCCCTTGTAGGGTCTGGGGGCAGCACCCCTGGCACGTTCCCTATCATAGTATAGGGTGAGGTTGAGGGGTAGAGCCCCTCACCACTATAGTAAATTTGGGCTTTACGAGAGGCTTGGAGTGACTCAAAATTCACAAAAATTGACTCAAAAAATGCACTCAAAAAGGACCAAATGGAAGGCAAAAATTAATGCAAAATCATAATTGCACAATATAAAATCATAACTTATAGGATAAAACCATGATTCATAAGTTACAATATTTTAGTGGTTTGCTTAACCATGACGGTTATCGATAAAACTGTGACTATTTAGACAAACTCATGACTAGGAATGACAATACCACTATTAACCTTTAGATTGATAATAGCAGTTTTATCATTAATCACAAAACCGTGACTAGGAACTATAAAATCATGAATATCATAAGATCAATAATAGTGATATTGATAGAAATGACAAAATTTATAGATTTTAAATATTAGATGCAAAAAAAAACTTATAAGGTTTTGATAGATTATTTATTTACAAGTGACTAAGATAGATTAAAACCATTTAATGAGATATAAAGATTTTATGATGGATAACCAAATTTTTATCAAGATGATCCTTAAAAGATTTGGTTGATTAGATGAATAAAAGATGTTTTAATTAGATAATTTATACTAAATCTACCTTATAAGATCAATAGATAGAATAGGAATAAAATGGTAAAATTTACAAAACCACTACTAAGATTGTAATACCATAATTCACCAGAAAAATATCACCATTCCAAAAATATCGAGACTCATGGGTTTGTCAAAAATCAGAAAAGGGGTAGGGCCTATTTCAGTTAATTCCTCTTGCCTTGGACTCCTTTCCTATTATTCCTATAAAAGTATACAGTCTACACATGAACCACACAAAGATAAAATCTTGACAAAAAAATTGGGGCTAGTTTAATAGATGTGCATTTAAAGTTAAAACCCTAAATATATCAAATAAAATACTATACTACTAAAAAAAATACTCTAAAAAGACACAAAATATTAGAATAAAACCTATTAATTAGATGATAGAGATCAACCGTTAGAAATTTTTTATAGACTAACAATATCATGACTCTTAGTCACAATCTCACGACTAATGGGACAAAGTAGCAACTGGGTAAGTCATGGGTTTGTCAAATGATGGGATCTGCAGCAAAAAAATATTAGTAGTTTACAATATCATGACTGAGATAGTTATGGGATTGTCAAAAATAGACCTATAACACAAAACTATTAGTAGTTTGTAATATCATGACTGAGATATGCAAAATCATGACTCGCCTAACAATATGACTAATTATGAGTCACATGTTTGTTGAAGGGATATAAAACATGTAAAAAGTTAGTGTTTAGCACAAAATCACCATTCACCTAGGAAATATCACTTCTACCCTAGACAATTTTACAACTACAAGTGCAAACCCGTGATTGCAATCTATGCATGCAAAATTTCAAAATTTTGAGATTTTCTTTACCCAATCAGACTTATAAGTTAGAAAAAATAACACTAACAAGAAAAATTGATTAAATGGGAGTAATTTGGTCCCACAGTGTATGCCATAATGTGCATCAAATTTTAAGTTCTATAAATATTACCAAAATAGTAATAATAACTCAAAACTTGATAACACTAATAGAAATGGATAGAGAAGGCTAAAATAAAAAAAAATAAAACATGCTTACCATTCTTTCTACCTTCTCATGCCTCCATTATAGGATTTGAATTTAGATGATGTATATACTTTGACTCAAAATTTGGACAGCATGATGGATTGATGTTGAATGTTTGATGAAGGATGGTTGGATGATTACTTACTTGCTATTTGGACATGAAGGATTTAAGATTTTTCTAGTTTGATTTTGACATGGATTTGGTATGAGCTTCTTAGATGGATTCAATGGAGGATGGAGGTTGTTTATATAGATGAAGGAGGGAAGATCATGGGTTGAGGTTCAAAGTTAGTGGGATGAGATCAATGGTTTTAGATTATCCAAGGAATATTAAATTCCTTGGAAACCTCTAGAGTTAGAGGTTTCTAGAGAGGAGGGCTAGGTTAGAGAGAGTTATAGATTTGGAGAGTTCTAGAATTATATTTAGGAATTAATGATTATTATAGGAAGGTTAGATAGGTATTAGAGAAGGATTAGGTGACTAGGGGTATAGGAAAGGCTAGGTTATAGGTTAGTAGATGGGTAGGTGGGGTTATGAGAATTTTAAATTCCCATTTAATGGATATCTAGGATTAGATTAGGATAACAGGGATTTAGGAGGAATTAATGAAGGAGGTGGGATGATTAAGGTTAGTGAATATAGGATAATAGAAGGGGATATTGGATAAATGTTTAGAATTAAGATAAATTAGTAGGATAAAATAAGTTAAGCAGAATTAGAGTCAACTAATAGGATTATTAGTTAACAGTAATGAGGTGAGTAATTTTAAGTGTATCTATCAGATCTTGATATGTTTCTAAACTCTGTGGGATTCTAACATTTGTATTTACACATCCTAATTTTTTCCTCTTGTTAAAGCACATTCAAAGTTCATTACTTCTTCACAAGTCAATTTAGGTGATGGTCCTTCTCTTCCATGTAGTTTATCCTTATCAGATGTCAAAATTTGATATCTTAATAAAGAAAACTTCCAAAATAAGTACTCTAAGTAAGTTCCCTACAAAAAATAAACTATCATTTGAAGATGACACAAATATGAGGTACCAATTTCAAGGGGTAGTCCCACCTTCACACCTAGAGTTTAAGATATAACAGACACTAACTTAGGTCATATTGATATGGAATATTTATGGAATTGAATAAGTGGTGTACATAAAGTAAATTATGGACAAAGTTTTTATGACAACATATTGGCATAAGAAGTAGCAGTTCTAACTTTAGTTTATTGTCCAAAACTTATTTTGATAATGGCTAACTATGATGTATAAAAAAGGGAAGTCAATAATCCAAATGGAGAATTATTATTATGCTTAGGTTTAAAACATATTAATCATCTAATGTATTTACTTGACAAGGAAGCATTTGTTAACTTGACTCCTACATCTGCTCAATAATTCTAGGATTCTTATACCAACTCTTTCTCAAAATGGGTCAATAAACAATGGTTGATGAAACATAAGTAGACTAACAAGGTTTCATAAGAATATTTTTAAGTTTGAATTCATAAATGAGGTTAATGAGATGATTTCCCTCTTGCATAGATTAGTGGGAAGTCCAACTGCTAGGAATTTTTAGACATGGATGTATAGGTAAATATGGACCATTCACCAAAACAAGTAGTATATCAACTAGGGAAAATTAATCAGTGATTCAATTCACAAGTAGCTTGTATAAATCAATATAACTTCCAAATTCTATCTAACTTCTTATATTTTTTATGTTGTTACTAGAAGGAGGTTCTACAATAGTTTGAATATAGTAGGTGATATGCAAACTTCCAAAATCTATGAATTCTAACCCCAAATCTCTTTGAAAGAAAGTGCACATCATTTTCATAGGGTAAATGACACATTCTTTAAATATGTGATTCATATGTTTGAACTAAAACCATATAATATGAGACTATCTATTTAGGCCTCTATAAAGATCTCACATGGTTCATATGATTCCTAACTTTCACCTATTTGAGAATTTGTGGCTATGAATCTACCTCATATATGCTTCTGAGATATGTGAATGAAAAATGGGCTTTGATGGAATTAGTGAGATAGTTGATTGAAACACAAAATTTATTGTCTTATAAACAAAAATTTAGGATAAAATTTCTTATTTCTATTGGTCGATATACTTGTGATTCTTTTGCCAAAGCAAAATTGATTGATGAAGAAATGACTTGAGTTACTATTTGGTCATTTGAAATTTGACCTTAGTTTGATTTTAGGGGTATAATACAATATAATCTTGGTTATTCATATTAACATTTACATCACATGGAAGACTACTGGATGGAATGTGATAAAGAAAAAGAGGTGAAAATTTGTGATTATTCATGATTCACTCTGTAATATCAAATGATGAAAATGTATTAGATATCATCTATAAAAAAGATGAAATTGAATCAAAACCTATTCCAGGAATGGATTGGCATAAGGAGTCCACTTCACTCATCGATAGAACTTAAGGTGTACTAAAAATAGCTTTGAAATGGTTGAAAAGTAAAGGCATCAATGTTGATTAAGCAAGGCTACCTCATCCAATAAAAAAAACTAAATTGGGGATTACTCATCAATAAAATCAAATAGAAGTAGGGACATCCTCAACATTAGGAACTGATAAGGATCCAAAAGAAACAAAAGTTGAGATAGAAGTTAAAGTTGTCATAGAAGCTATTCCAGTGAAGAAGCCACTCAAATTGAGGATAAGGAGATTGGGTGAAAAGATTCTAGGTACTCCAAGTATTTCCATTTTAGGAGAAACTCCTTTTGATATTTTCCCCCAACCTCAACCCCTAGTAAATAATATTATGCAATAGATTTTGGCTTCTAATTCATATTTTTTATTAGATTCTTTTGTTCCCTCTCAACTAGATACTTCTATGCCATTGTCTCTTGCTCAAAATATTGAATTACCAACTCAGTCTTATCCTAATAATCCAATTGATACAATAAGAAAAGAATAAGGTGAAATTATACCTAAAAAATCTCAGGGTTTTTCATATCCTCTCCATTATTTTGAAGCTAAAAAAACCTGGTACTGTAGTTGTGCAACAAGATCCTTATGTAAAGGTTCTTGATTGGTTAAATGAAGTTATGAAAAAAAGAAAGAATATTAAATAACCACAAGAAATTGTCTTCAACATTATGATAATTATCCATCCTCATGTGACAAAGAAGCCAAAAAAAATGTCAAAAATAATCATAGATCCAAAAGGAGAAAGATATGCAGAAGGGGAAGTTCCTATAGTAGAAAAGGACAAAGACAATATTAGTGCATTTGACTACCAAATCACAAATATCCATCTGGTAAAAGATATAAGATAAGGCATGAAATAAAACATCTAATCTATAATTGGCATGTTATTTGAGAAGATGGATCATGATAAAGTCACCAAAGATCAACTCAAATAAAAATTTGATCAACTAACATCCATAGTTTATAAATTGGTGAGATGAATCTAATCTTCACATTCAGTCATTGATCAAATTTTTGATATAGAGTCACTCAATGTTGTAGAAGATATTGGTTATATGGGTAAAGCAACAAAGGAGTGGGTTGAGAAAATTTTGAAACATGGTATCATTATTCTTAAGATAATATTGACTATTTCTTCTAAAATTCAATCTGAATATGATCAAGCAAATATGAAGAAGAGGTGAAGAAATGGAATGAGTTGATCTCTACATTGGAAGAATTCTCTTTTGCCTGTCTAGATGACCTAATTCAAGAAAAAGTCATCCAAAAATAAGTTGCATATCTCACCAATTTTTTTGGGGATACAAAATTTAGAGTTTGCATTGTCAAAGAAAGTGTTAATAAATATGAATATTTTAAATCAATACAAGGAGATGTTATCTCTGAGATACTAAGATATGTAATCAAATTGAAATGGAAGATCACAAATGATAAGGGGAAATTTTTATCTGAAGAACTTATTATTGATCAATTTAATATTTTTTTGAATATATTAAAACTCCAAGTTCCACATTTAATTATGATTCAATTCAGACATTAATCAAGTATAAGAACAATTTGGAGAAACTTGATACTATGTTGAAAAAGTTACAAGGAACAACTTAAAAGATGGTAGATCTATATTATGATGCAAAAATAACTTATACATATTCAGATGGCCTAGATGAAGAAAAAATGTTGGAAGTCATGCAAATATTTAAAGAATATCAAAAAAAAATCCATAGCCTGAGAAAGATGAAGTCCATACCATCATCAGTGAAGAAAATAAAGAATGATTATACATCAAATTTTGATCTTTTCATAGTCTTGTATTTACTAAATCATTCTTACAATTGTAATTGTACCTTTTATTTAATTTTCACATTGTAAAGTTGTATAATTGTACTAAGTCCTTTTTATAATTGTGAATCTTATAAATTTTACAACACACTTTTTCAATTTGTGCAAATTTGTCATTGTACTTTTGTAAGACATGCAAAAACACTAACATATTTTTCCAAGCTGTGAAAATTACTTTATGTATTTTTAAAAATTTCAAGTTGTGAAAATTATCTAGTGTTATTTTACATGTTCTAAAAAAATAAAAAAAGTTGGTTACACTCCATAACCACCCATGTCAATTTATAAATATGAGTTAGGGGCTCATCTGTAAGGGTTCTTGATAGTTAGAAATTCCTGAGAAAACTTTTAAAAATGGAAATTATAATTGCAACCCAATAAAGAATAAATAAGAAGATTTTTTCAAACTTTGTGTTAAATTTTTTTTTTTCATATAATGCATGCATTTAATATTTGTATGTGTTTAAATCTTTGTTTTCAGAATGTTATTCTAGTTGTTATAAACTAGTCAAAACTTAGAAATTTCATTGAAGTATTTTTTCTCCAACCTACACTTGTTATTTTCATTTCAGTAAAACCTTAATGCAGTTAAAAAGTAATTTTTTACTTTTTCACAAGGAAATACAAATTAATTGTTATTTTATATTATTGTCACATACAATTATTTTGGTGAATGTTATGTGTTCTTATGGACACACATATATCTTTCCTATCCATTGAATGATAGAGATTTCCTACAAGAGAGATTATATCCAACTTTCTTGACATTTCCAATAGGTTTTTGAGTTTAGCTTATTGCATTTGTTATCTCTCCACCTTCCAAAACACATTTCTTTCCTTTATATCTTTATTTCATACTTTTCTTTCTTTAGCCTTTTCATACTTTCTGGTTAAAATTACTACCATGATGAAACCCGTTTTTACTATAAATACTTTCATTTACTATATATTTTTGGATTTTAATAAAGGTATCTCTACCTACTAATAGGAGAGAAACTTCATCCTATGAATATTGATGATAAAAGTATGTTTGTCTACTCGACAAATTTTCATTCGAACAAAAAAATATTTACCCTTGTATAAATTAGTAGTCATTAGATTCATCTTAGTGAGATGATCACAATGGTACAATCTACTAGTACAATTTTTGGGCCAAAAAGTTTCACCAATGTGCACATGATCAATCATTGGATTCATCTCAATGAGATGATTTTAATGATATACTATGTTGATACTCTTTTTTTCAAGCTAAAACTCTCCATCCCAGGGTTTGTGCATGGTTGGTTCTAACTCTCATAGATGCATGAAAGGGAAATAAACTCCAAAAAATCCTCACAAGTATGACATAGAGTTTGAATTTTGATCTATTTATTTATGAGGTGGTTTACCAACTCTATTCAAAGTTACAAAGCATGGTATAGAAATTTAATCTCGATGTAGTCAAAGGGGACATCATAGGGGTAAGAGGGGACTTAAATTTTTTGATGGATTAATTGACACGTATAACTAGGCAATTATCTAATCTTACAACTCAGCCTTCATAAAATAATCCTCCACCATTTTAGTTTGGTTCTCCCATTCAAAAAATCACACCTCTAATCTTGGACCAAAGCATTTTTTTTCCCAAATTGGATTTGTTCTAGTTTAATGGTAAGAATATACTCCATTGGCTCAATAAAAACAAAAATTTATTTGATATACATCATAATCCATGTGTGAAAAAGGTAGTCATGGCCTATCTGTATCTAGAACTTGAGCATTTTAGTTGGTAAAGATGGTTGTGTGTTCAAAATAAGAAGGGCCTTCAGGTTACTAGGTCTATATTTTTTGAGGAGCTAAAACTCCTCTATTGCAACAATATCTCAGAAAACTACTTTAGTTAGCTAGCCAAACTATGTCAAACATGTGTTATGAAGGATTATATTATTAAATTATAGAATCTCTCCTTACGTGTGGATGAAATCATAGAAAAATTAAACTGACATGTTCTTAGGTGGCCTCAAAGATAACATCTAAATGAAGGTCTACATGTTTAGTCATATTTCAATATCTGAAGCCATACCAATGGTATGCATGGTAGAGGACAAATATATGGTCAAATGAAGACCTTTTGCTAATGTTCACAAACCTAATTTCTCAAGCCCATCATTTCCTCAGTCTACAAGATTGACCCCTCAAAAAATTGAAGAGAAGCATAAAAAATAATTATGTTTTGGATGTGATAGAAAATGGATAAAAGGACATATATGTGCTGAAAAGAAGTTGTTTTTCGAAGGTGATAATGAGCATGAAGAAGATGATGAGGACTTAGGTGTAGGTCGAGAAGAACTTGAGGATGAATTTGAAGATTCTCAACTTACTATTTCCTATCATGCACTTTTAGGCATTAATACTCCTCAAATTCTTAAGGTGGTGGGTTTCCACAAGAAATAGAAGGTGACTGTGTTGATTGACTCTGGAGTACACACAACTTCATCAATAGTAAATTGGATACTTATTTGAATTATTTCATTTATTCAGCTCCAAAATTTTAGGTCATGATTGTAGATGGTGGTACATTCATTAAGATTGCTATGAGAGACTACCTGTTATATTATCCTATGTTTTCTATTCCCATGGGTGGGGATAACATTATTTTTGGAGTGAAATGGCTCACCACTTTAGGCATAATTGAGATGAATTTATAATAATAATTCATGCACTTTCATTCAAAATATAGGACATTTAAACTATTTGATTTATGAGCTAAATCTCCATAATTGGTTAGTTCTCACTAGATGATAAAGATGCTCATAAAAGGTACTAAAGATCTGTTATACAATTGTTTTCCATAAAAATTAAATGAACTAAGGAGTTGACCCATGGTGATTTACAATTGGTGATAAATTACCATTCTATTATTTTTGGTGCCATGCCAAAAGGACTTACGTTAAGTAGAGTGCATGATCTTGGCATAAAATGACTTCTAGGTAGTACGCCACCCAACATCTAACCCTACAGGTATCCCTATGCCCAAAAGAGTGAAATTGAAAATATGGTACAAGATATGTTGGAGGAATAAATCATCAAACGTAATCAAAGTGAATATTCCTCCCTGATAGACATGATACTTAGCAAGGATGACACTTAGAGGATGTGCCCATAATATAGAGAACTCAACAAGTACACTGTTAAACATAAATTTCCTTTTCTAGTAATTGATGATTTATTAGATGAATTGCTTGATGTTGTTTATTTTACCAAATTAGATATTCATTTTGGGTATCATCATATTTAAATGCATGAAGAGGACACACCTAAAATATATTTTAAAACACATGAAGGCCATTATGGGTTTATGGTCATGTCTTTTGATCTCATAAATGCATCATCAACATTTTAGATTTGATGAATATTGTTTTTAGGCCATTTTTGAGAAGTTTGTGTTGGTGTTTTTTGATGACATTGTAGACACCAAAATAGTGTCTAACCCTTGGTCCCTTGCCACTTCGACTATCCCTAACCCACCTAAGTCTTATTAATTGGAAATAATCATCTATTTTTAATTAATAAGTCCCTTTTCCCTCTCCTTGCCACCTCGCCACCCTAGGATACCCTCCTTGGATTCCCTTTATTCCCCACATGGCCATATCTAACACCTAGACTCCCATTCCAACTTCTCCTCTCGTCCATTTAATCCCTTTCGATCGTTTCTCCCTCGGACTAGCTGACCTGACAGTTGGGAAAACGGACGAAGGCTATTTTTAGCCTTTTTCCTGCCTTTCAGCTGCCGACGTCGGTCAACTGTCGGCCGACATCGGTGATATTTCCAGCATCGACAGCTTTCTTAACAGTTTTTTGGATCCTTATCTCGGCCCCTCTTCGCTCTCTTGGCCTCCTCTCTCACATCTAGACTCAAAATCTAACACTCGGATCATCAATTTGTTCTTGGACCCTGTCAATCTGCCAATATCTCAACCAAGCATCTAAATCTCTCCCTCAGGTACTTACAACAAGCTTCTGCAAGCACAACAGGGATTCTCCATTAGCAATAGGACCTCACATCTAGCAACATCAACAACAGATATGAGGATCATCAGCAGCAGCACACCTTCAGCCAGCCACAGGTAAATATATTGTCTGTGTTTTTATTCTCTCTTTAGTTATTACTTTCAAACAATATCTCTCCAGACCAGACTATTCACCAGGGCCAATCCCAAAACCTGTCTCTCTGCTATCTCTGCCTTCTATTTGATCCCTCTGTCGGACCATTCACTCTGCCCATTCAACCAGACTCTCAGACCCAGACCCCAGACCATTCAACCAAGCCCAAAAATTTATCTCAAGACCACTCAAACAAACTCAGACCCTTCTTTGGCCCCATCCACAGACCAGACCCTGACCAGACCCTGTCCAAGCTTATTGCCCTAACCGATGCTGGCCATTACCCCAACCAACATTGGAAGCATAATCGACATCGGCATCTTGACCAACTGACGCTGGTAGGACCACCGACGCCGGCTACTGTGACCAGTTTGACAGCTTCTTCCAGGTAAGTCTTTGCTTTCCTTTTTCATTCTATCTATCATCATTTCAGTCTTTTTAAACATTCTATCTTTTATCAGACTTTATCTTTGTCAAACAGTGGGTTGACCTCCCTTAAGGAAGTTTTCATACTTCTGGGAACAAGCTTTTGCTTGGCAACCCACCATTTATCCATCTAACGTCTTCTTTTGTCCAAGTCTCTTTTCTTTGTAGGTGTCATTCCTCCATAGCCAAAGAGGAGTACTCACAGCGTCTGGATTACGGTGCGTAGACTATATCCAAGTACACAAGCCTTGACCATCTCTTAAGTTTCTCATTTTCTCTCCTTTGAAATTGAAAGCAAAATTTGAATAGAAACATTCTGGCACGCCCGGTGGGACCCTTAGGGCCTTCCTTGGTTCTTTTTCTTCTTTTTTCATTCAGGTGCATTAGGTTCCTTCCTCTTCACCTCTTCCTTTTTTTCTTCTTAAAGACATTATAAGCAGGGATAAAAAGAACCTTTCTTCTTTTCTTGCATTTCTAGACTAGTCCAAACATCATACTCTCGAACCCTTTCTCAAACTTGTCTTCATTCAAACTTCACATTTTCAACTTGGGCATTAAAACACTCTGCATTGCATTTCTGTTTGCTTGCATCTTTTAGAGCACATCTAGTAACTTAATCCGCATATTGAATAAATCTAGTCCACTTCATGTTACACTACCGAACCACATGCACTAAAACAAACATAAAACTCACTTGAGACAAGGCCCGACTGGGATTTCATCCCCCAGCGGATACCTTACCCCTTCCCGACGATCCTACTTAGATTTCACCACCAAGAGGAAAGCCAACTCTATTCTTTGGTAGAGTCTAAACTATAGTGAAAGTATATTTTGGCTAAGCGAGCCCAGCTAACCACTGGAATCGTGAAGTGAGGGGAGCTTGCTCCTTAGCACCAGGCTTGTACGGAAGCTAATACAGACTTTTGAGTGCCTTAACATTCCTAAAACCTTCTTTAGATTACCTATTCTAGGACCCTTCTTACAACCAACTTCCTCAAACATCACATTAAGGCATAAGCCACATGATCTTAATAAAATTGTTTCTAGGGATTTAACGCTAGGCTATGTCTGTCATCATCATATTTTCTATTTTTATCTGTCTTTTTTGAGCTCGTAAGGACGTCTTCTCCATTTCCAAAAACTTTTTTTTTGAGTTTCTGGAAAACACAGTAACCGACATCGGTTCTGTAACCGACATCAGCAACTTTTCTTCACCGGCATCGGTAATCTGACCGACATCGGCATCCTTCTTCACCGACATCTGTCTCTGTCCATTTTATTTTTTCCAAAAATAGCAAGCTTAAAATCCAACTTTATGGCTGTCTAAACATTCATTCTAGTTTTCTGAAACTGACAAAACACAGTTTCTGTAACCTGACCCTTTCTCGTCTTGTATGGTTTTGACACGCAGTTAAACCAAGGCTCTTTTTGACCACTTTAGCCATCAACCACCTTTGTCTACCCTGTCCCTAACCAGTCCTATCATGGAGTTCCACTCGGAGACTGAAAGAGCTCCTACAGGACCGACCCCAACCCCGACCCAGACTCTCATCATCCCCGATGGGGACCCAAACTTCGACCTCACAGCCCTCCAACACTATCTCACAAACAACCCAATGCGAGACCTTTTGGGTGAAGCGGCAATGACATCGATGTCATCCGCTACCCAACCCATCATGACTCAGCCCATTGTCTCGACCAGTCACTCGACTATGGCCAATACGCAAAGTTTGGCCTCGTCATCTATTTTTGAACCTACCTCCATCAGGGTGTCATTACCCCCTCAACCGCATACATTTCAACCGAGTTCTACACCATACCAAAACTTGGTTGTCTCAACCTCACCCACTCTTGCACCTATACACGCAGGAGTGACAACCTATCCTTTTATTAGTGCCACCACTCAACCACTTATGGCGATATCTAGTCAACTTGTGTCCTCCATCTTCATGACACAAGCCCCTTTGACCATGACATCTATCCCTATGACGTACTATCCATATGTTGTGCCTACACAAGCACAACCAAGTACGTCATATGCCTCTTCGACGACCTTTTAGGTGCCTTACAACCTAGGGCGTGCCCCACCTACCAATCCATCAGCAGACGTCATTAGAATGCTGATGGATAAAATGTCCAGTCTCGAAGCCTCCATTTCCGATTCAAGCAATACTCTGTCATACGACTAGATTTGCAACGAGCCGATCCATCCTTCCATCCCTATCCGACCATACCCCAACCAATGGGAGCTTCCTAAATTTTCTCACTTTCAGAGCAAGGAAGACCCACAACAACATCTACGGGCATTCAGACATGCCTGCTACCTCATTGCCCATGACGATGCGTTACTTTTACGCACATTCCCTATGTCCCTTTCTGGTCATGCCCTTGACTGGTATAGCTTGCTTGCCAGACATTCTATCTTTTCATTTGCTCAACTTGCCTAGTTATTTCTTGACCATTTCTCAATCAACATAACTAAAAAAGTCTCGATCACAGACCTCTACTCCATCAGGCAATTTGACGACGAATCACTAGTCAATTTTGTCGCCCATTGGAGACACCTGATTAACCAGCTCTCCTTCTCCTTGCCTCAATCCGAGCTCATCGAGCTCTTTTCTTGAGCATGTGCCAGACACATCTCTTCTACCTTGCAGATTCAGACATTCCACACTTTTGACGAAGCTTTCATCATGGCTCGAAAGCTTGAACTCTGCGCCATTGAAGAGGATAGGGTCAAATTTTCGTAATACCAACGCAAAAACTAATGACCCTTCTTCTTCCAGACCTTCTTCTTTTGCTAACTCTGAGTCCAAAGGAGTGGCCAACACTGTGGTCGTCAGATCACCATCCTCGACAATAACCAATCAACCTCAACCTTCAACATCTCAAAGCATCACAAAACAATTTCAACAACGGTACATGCAACCCTTCCCTAACCGTCCTCCTAGCCACAACAACATTCAGACCATGACTAATGACTCTCATGATCATCATATACACACAGTCAACACGGTCTTGCCTCTTATCCTTGACCAATCTCTTCCATTATAGGATGAAGAACTTTCTTCTCCTATTATTCCTTCATCTACTTCTCTTATACTGGAGGATGCCTCGACCATAAAAATGCCATCAAGCCCACCTTCATCTGAAGACCTTACCTTGCCTACTCCTCAAGCACAAGTAGAAGGCACGTTCATCCCTGCCATCTATCCACTCGAGGAGCCACACTCTCCTATTTCTTCTCCATCATGAGAAGACCCAGTCTCTTCGCCCATTTCGACCAAGGAAGACCCAGTCACGATTTCCTCTTGCCTTTTGCCTGAGATTGCTACATCTCACTCACCTCCGTCCACATCTAAACTCGAACCCACACGAGCGTCCACCTTACCAAAAGAGATTGAACCTCTTGGTGTTCGCCCCGCATCTAACCTAATCTCTCGCAATAATGACCCTCAAACCAAACCAAAGAAGGCCACTAGACCACACTGGAGGACTCATCCCCCACCTTCGTCATTTCCCTCAATCCTGGGCCCGCATCCGTCCACTTTAATAGGGGTGCTGCCCACTCCCATACTTCACAGAGGCAAGTCGCCTCCATTACTTTCTCAACCATTCAAACATATATTTCCTCCAAACTATCGACCAATGCCTCTTACGCCTCCTAAACCAAAGTCATCAATTCTCACTGCAATAAAACATCTAGACTCGTTTGCAAGATCTTATGCCTTGCTGTTACAGCAATTATTGCAGTCCTCTCGCATCTATCTCCCACCTCTTAAACCATATCAATCTCTTGGACCTAAACCCACCTGGTTCGATGACACTCACATTTGTGCGTATCATCGTACGCCTGGGCATGACACCGAGCATTGTTGTGCCCTCAAGGTTGCCATTCACCAATGTCTGGAGAATGACACCTCTCTTCTCGACCACATTATCAACAAACCTTCAACACTACCCCACTTATCAACTCTCAGATCAAGGCCATCTTGGTTCGACAACTCTAAATTTTGTCATTATCATCACACTCCGGGACATGACACTAAGCATTGTTGTGCTCTTAAAGCTGTTACTCGTCAACAATGAAAAAAGGATACCCTTTTCATTAAGGATCCTCTTGACCACCTCTTCGACAAATTATCAACACCAACCCATGCCTCTCAAACTTCATCACCTAAATCGGGATCTCCATGCCAGACTATGGTCCCTCTGCCGCCTTTGACCCCATTATTTGACATCAACACAGTCCATTTGACCACCAAGCCTCAACCAACCATGACCAATTTATCCAATATTCTCCCTAAGCGACTAGGGGAATCCAACCTTATCCTGACCTCGACCAAACCTTTGACCAAATAGTTAACTAAACCTTCAACCAAACATTTGACCAACATTAACCATGACCTCAACCAAACTTTGACCAAGTCTCAACCAATCATCAATCAATATTTTAATCATGACCTCATCCAACATCAACCAAACCTCAACCAAACTTTGACCAAATTTCAATTATCAAATATCAATCAACCAAACACCTATCACTTCTTCAAACCGTCATCAATCATCATGACCAATTTGGAAAGAGCCAAATGGGGCACCTTTGCTCCTAATTGACTCGGACTTTATCATAACGCACTAGCATGGCCCAGGGACTTATCAGAACCTGAGCCCCTTTTTATCTTGCATCCAAGACCATTCTTCTGTTAGTCAAGTATTCATTGCTTGACGTTTTACTTGAGCTCATCCCTTGATCAACTCCCTGTCATTGTCATTCATCTTCCTTTCAACCCTGCTTTCCAACACTAGTCACCCCTTTTTGTCAAGCAGTAATGCTTTGTCCTAATAAAAGGGAACCCTTAAACTTCTATAGGCTCGTCCATGGCTAAACTTTAGTCAAAAATTATATCAAAAATATCTTACCAGGTCATAAATCTCTAAATGTAGACTGTTCCCTCGAAGGACAGCTACATAATTGATGTATTACTAGACTGCTCCCTTGAAGGATAGCTAGGCCAACTTATCCAACATATAAAGCAAAGTATAGACCACTCCCTCAAAGGATGGCTATGACTAACTATTGCTACATACAGCCAACACTCTTTTTGAAGCTTCCCGCATTGATTAGCTTCACATATATGACCACCAAACAAGTGACATCTCCTATGCAGACTTCCCGCTTCAATCAGTTTGCGCCCAAAAAAAATAAAAATAAATGATGACTGACAAACTATTTAAGCCATGGACATGCTTATAGTCATTCTTGGGTCACCTATACAAGGGGGAAGGTTCTTCCTGCCACAAAAGGGTTACCCCATCCTCTCATATCACATATCTTACCCATCACCCGCTCAAGGGACTTCGAGCTCACTTAACGTCAAGTGATTCGATTACTTCTCTAACACAACACTGGTCCACGATGCAATGCATACACGGGGCTTTTGTTCTAATAACCCCTATCCATGCCGTCCTTTTTAGTCCTTGTCAAGGAAAGAGCAATTTGCCTTTCACTTATCTTTCACACTTTGGTCACATTCAACCAAACATTTTCAGACCAACATCATGACATCATCATCATCATTGTCCTTTTCACATAGTTTCTATGGACACCAATACACATGGAAACTATCGACCAGACACAATTTATGTTAAGCATAAACCAATACTTGCTGAAGCATAAATAGACCCCAATTCATTTTTAGCATACATCCATCACAAATATGGAAAATTGCTAGGGATGAAAGACCCCTGACCAATGTTACAGAATACACCATTTGGAAAAGGCTGTAACATCTTCTTCTCCTCATCATTCGACCTTGACCTTGACTAAGACCAGCTTATCAACCTTTTCGACCCCGTTGTCTGAACTACATTGGTCTGAGGCCCTTCCAATTTGGGCTATGTAGGCAGCACTCAATCTTCTGAGGTTAGCTCGACCATTCCTTCGTCCATCCATTTGCTCGTTTGTCTCTATCAAGACGACGATATTTCATCTCTCATCATGACCAATCAACTAGCCCTGCCAATGTCGAAGTCATTTCTGACTCCTCATGGGGCCCATTTGAGATCATTTATATCTCAACCTAACCAGTGACCATGGAGATCAAGCCTATCTCCTTAGACCTTGACCTCTTCTGAGACAACTCTGTCTTGGTTTTGTTTGCACGCATGCTACCTCATGAATAGATAGCAAAATTGTTTGCAGACCTTATTTTTAGACCCTCACAAGTATAGGATCGCAAGCCGGTTGATCCGCACTAGTTGTGGCACTTTCATGTTTTTGGGAGCACTTCCTGAGCCTGGGATACCTGGAACACGATGACCATTTGGAGCTACAGCTTAGATTGATTAACTCGATCAGCAGATGAGTAAATGTTGGGGCTTGATTATTTCAATTTTGGCACTCCTCGACCTTTTGACTGCGACCATTTGACCTGTCTGTCTCGTGAAGTGGTATACGCGCAATCACAACTATTGTAGCATTTTCACTCACTATTCTCCTTTTCATCCACCTTTTGTCAAATCAAAACCCGACATCAGGTTCCCTTCCCTTGACTCCCGCTTTGAGGGGGAATACCTCATCCATAATCAGGGCAATCCACATCATCCCACACTTGGGCCAACCAATTCCTGTTTTTGTCTTGTAGTTCATCTAGAGCAACCAACAAGACAAAAAGGGGCAAATGTAGACACCAAAATAGTGTCTAACCCTTGGTCCCTTGCCATTTCGACTATCCCTAACCCACCTAAGTCTTATTAATTGGAAATAATCATCTATTTTTAATTAATAAGTCCCTTTTCCCTCTCCTTGCCACCTCGCCACCCTAGGATACCCTCCTTGGATTCCCTTTATTCCCCACATGGCCATATCTAACACCTAGACTCCCATTCTAACTTCTCCTCTCGTCCATTTAATCCCTTTCGATCGTTTCTCCCTTGGACTAGCTGACCTGACAGTTGGGAAAACTAACGAAGGCTATTTTTAGCCTTTTTCCTACCTTTCAAGGCCAACGTCGGTCAACTATCGGCCGACGTCAGTGATATTTCTGGCATCAATAGCTTTCTTAACAGTTTTTTAGATCCTTATCTCGGCCCCTCTTCACTCTCTTGGCCTCCTCTCTCACATCTAGACTCAAAATCTAACACTCGGATCATCAATCTGTTCTTGGACCCTGTCAATCTGCCAATATCTCAACCAAGCATCTAAATCTCTCGCTCAGGTACTTACAACAAGCTTCTGCAAGCACAACAGGGATTCTCCATCAGCAACAGGACCTCACATCTAGCAACATCAACAGCAGATATGAGGATCATCAGCAGTAGCACACCTTCAGCCAACCACAGGTAAATATATTGTCTGTGTTTTTATTCTCTCTTTAGTTATTGCTTTCAAACAATATCTCTCTAGACCAGACTATTCACCAGGGCCAATCCCAAAACCTGTCTCTCTGCTATCTCTGCCTTCTATTTGATCCCTCTTTCAGACCATTCACTCTGCCCATTCAACCAGACTCTCAGACCCAGACCCCAGACCATTCAACCAAGCCCAAAACTTTATCTCAAGACCACTCAAACAAACTCAGACCCTTCTTTGGCCCCATCCACGGACCAGACCCTGACCAGACCCTGTCCAAGCTTATTGCCCTGATCGACGCCGACCATTACCCCAACTGACGTCGACAGCATAACTGACGTCGGCATCTTGACCAACCGATGCCGGTAGGACCACCGACGCTGGCTACTGTGACCAATTTGACAACTTCTTCCAGGTAAGTCTTTGCTTTCCTTTTTCATTCTATCTGTCATCATTTCAGTCTTTTTAAACATTCTATCTTTTATCAGACTTTATCTTTGTCAAACAGTGGGTTGACCTCCCTTAAGGAAGTTTTCATACTTCTGGGAACAAGCTTTTGCTTGGCAACCCACCATTTATCCATCTAACGTCTTCTTTTGTCCAAGTCTCTTTTCTTTGTAGGTGTCATTCCTCCACAGCCAAAGAGGAGTACTCACAGCGTCTGGATTACGGTGCGCAGACTATATCCAGGTACACAAGCCTTGACCATCTCTTAAGTTTCTCATTTTCTCTCCTTTGAAATTGAAAGCAAAATTTGAATAGAAACAGACATCATCATTTTCAACAAAAAATGGGAAGATCATTTGAATAATGGGCAACATGTACTTTTGGTTTTGGAACAACATCAACTTTATGCCAAACCTACCAAATGTGCTTTTGGCATTAGAGAGGTGGAGTACTTGGGTCATATTTTTTCACATGAAGGCATGAAAGTTGATTATAGATATATCCAAGTGATGATGGAATGGATAGTGCCTAAGACCCTCAAGAACCTTTAGCGATATCTAAGGCTAATAGGTTACTATCATAGGTTTATCAAAAATTATGGTAGCATCATATTCCCACTCACATATTTTTTGAAGAAAGACTCCTTACAATGGATTGAATACCAAGGCATTCAAATAGTTGAGTATAGGTATGTGCACCACTCTAGTTTTATCTACCCCTAATTTTTCTAAAACTCTTATTGTTGAATATGATGCATCAAGATATGGCATCAGGGATGTACTCATGCAATAAGATATACCACTTACATTTGAGAGTCATCAACTGAAAGGAAAAAATAGGTTCAATCCAATATATGATAAAGAGATGATGGATATTTTACATACAATCAAGTAATATAAACCTTTTTTGATGGGTTGAAACTTTCAAGTAGAAATTGATCATGATAGCCTCAAATATTTTTTAAAACAATGATTATCATTATAATAATAATAGAAATGGGTGAATAAAATGTTAGGATATGATTTGAAATAATATATAATAAAGGAAAAGTGAATGTGGTGGTAGATGCACTATCTATGTGGGATGAATAAGTTGAGGTGTTGTTATGTGTAATGACCATTTGGTAGGCAGATTGGCTAGAGGAAGCAAAATTAAAATGAGATAATGACAAAGATACCTAGATTTGATTTAGAATCTTTAGCTTGATTCTAGGGGTATGAAAAATTTACATGGAATGAGAACACATTCGGGTATAAATATTGATTATACCTCTGTAAGCATTCTTTCCTCAAACATAAAATCCTTTAGGAACTTCATGCATCTCCAGTAGGTCATTCAAGATTTTTAAAAACATATCATATAATCAACTAAGATTTATTTAAGAAGGAATGAAGGGGGATGTCCAAAAATATGTGCATGAATGCATGGTATATCAATATAATAAAGGTGAAACCACTAAGACCTTAGGTGTTTTACAACCTTTGTCTATCCCTAGTTAGAGGTGAGAAGAGGTTTCCATGGATTTCATCACTAGGTTACCATAGTCTAAGGGTAAAAATGTTATCATGGTAATGGTGGATTGACTCACCAAGTATGTTCATATTTTTTCCTTATCATAACCTTTTTTTGCCAGTATAGTAGATTTTACTTTTCTCAATACAGTTTAGAAATTTCATGGTACTCCAAAGATCATTGTAAGTGATTGAGATCTCATATTTACTTGTAATTTTTAGATTGAATTATTTGCATGTCTGGGCATGCAGTTAGCTCATAGCTCATCCTATCATCCTAAATTTGATGAAAAAATAGAGGTAGTCAACAAATGTCTAGAGTAGTATCTTTGTTATTTTATTTCCAACAAATATGATAAATGGGTTCATTGATTACCACTTGCCAAATGGTGGTATAACACTTATTTTCACACTTCTTCCAAAATGTATGCTTTGTATAAATATATGGGTATCACTCCCCATCCATCACTTCATGCTTAAAGGTGCATCATAAGGTTTGATTTGTTGAGGAACACATTCACCATCAATAGGAGGTACTAGCTAGTTTTCAAGAGAATTTAGTAACGACACAAAATATAATGAAGTAGCAAGTGGATCAAAATTGTAGTGACATTTTGATATAGGTGATTGTGTATTTGTGTGTTTTCATCCATATAAGTAGATGTATCTAAAGTAATATAAAAAGGATAACAAGTTATATCCTAAGTATTATGTCCCTTATCAAATCTTACAAAAAATGGTAGTGTGGCCTACAAGCTGGAATTTCCCTTGTCCAATCGCATACATCCAGTATTCCATGTATCTTTTGTGAAGAAGGTAATTGGAGACAAATTTTTTACTAAGGCTGAGTTAATTGAATTTAATGAAGAAGGATAAGCCATTCTAGAGTCTGAAGAGATCCTTCACATGTGCACTAACCAATTATAAATTAGAATGATTGAGGAGTATTTGATCAAATGGAATAAAGTGCATTTTGAAGATACAACATGGGAAGATGAATCATTCCTGCAATAACATCCTGGTTTGATTCAACATTGAGGGTAATGTTATTATGAAGGGGAGGGGCATTCTACACCCTTAACCTATGGCATGTCTAGGGATATGTGTGGCTGACTTGTGGCTTACATACCTCTTATATTATCTTGTTATATTTCTCTACATTATTATTAAGGTCATCTTATAGAATAACCATGGCTAAGTAGTGTATTTATAGGAGGTAGTGGTTAGTATTTTAGGATATATTGTGAATTCTACTCTTATTGCATTATTATGGAGGCTACCCCCTCAAAGTAGCTCATCTATATTTATCAAGCATTCTACTCTTCTATCAATTATTGTTGTGGATCTACATATTTTGCTCTTATTTATATGATATAATATTCTATTATGCAAACATATAGGTAATTTCATTACATTCTCCCTTCCCCTTACCTAAAGAAGTTTCCTCTCCTTATCATGCTATTTGATCTCATTTTGACTACATATCATCTCCCTCAAAATATGAGGTGTTTGGAACCTTGGATACACTAGCCAAGTTTGGGGTCTCCCACCAACCTAGCTCCCCTCATAACCCGAATGTAAAATGTCATAGCTCGAAAGTAAGGAAATCCTAGCTTAGTCTTTACAAATATGCCCATAAAGAATCTAGAAAGGAAAACCAAAATACCTTCAATACTTATTTATTATGGTGGAGAGGGAGGAGCCTTCCTCAAACTCAAGAAGTGCATCACCTAGAGTGTTAGGGCCTTAATAATCCTAAAAAATAGAGGTTGATTAAAAAATATATTCTACTTATCCACCCCCACATCATCTTCATATAAGAAACTAAAATGTGTGCAACTAATTTCACACCATTGGTTACAAGACAATAGTCAATTTAGGATGCCATTGGTTTAGGTGTATTAGGAGATTTAGGAGGTTTGGAATTTCCAAGGACATAAGGAAACTAATCATCACTTGAATTGGATATCATTTGACATGAAATCATTTTATGAACCAATACACTTCTTAAATTTTAATGTTCATGTCCCTAATCACATTCTAGTAAAAAAACCTAGATAGAGATATAATCTTTCATGATTCCAACCAATGACTTCTCTCAAAACTCCTATTTACATAAGACTTCAATGTTATCCTCTCTAAAAATGATGAAATGGGTGATAATAAATGAGTGTTTTATCCTAATTTGGACCAATGAGTTATATTAATCTAATTAAGAAATAATATGAAATGGAATTAAGATCAATAAGTATGGTATTCATGCATACATCTAAATGTAAATGATTGATAATTAACTCTTCTAATTTGATAAGAGTGTGTGCTAAATATGGAAAGTACTAAAAAGATCATGATACCTAGCTTTTTTAGTTGACTATCTAACTATGAATGTATTCTTGAAATGAAAATCAAGGATAAACACACCTCTAATTCGCTTGATTCAGGAACTAATCTACTGCTTGCATTGGGTTAGTTATGTAGGAACATGTAAATATCTCTAGTTGATATTGGCATTCTAGTTAGTACTAATATGCATGGAAGTATGACACAATGACTATACAATCACTTTTGAATGCCTTTACTTGCTTTGTGGTTGTGATCCTAAACTCTAGTGATGCATGTAAATCTCAAAATCAACCTCCTTTGCCTTGAAACCTTATAAGTGATTGTGAGGGATAGAAACCTACAAAAATGGGTAAAGTGTAAATGGTTGAGCTAATATAAATCACCCTCACATGATGATTGGTCACTACCTACGTATTTAATAATCCAATGAGGGAAATCAAGATACACATAGTTCTCCTAGCTAGTATGATTGTGTAATTTTTCTCTTTCCCTATGTGTATGTAGCTAATGATTGGCTTTGGTACTTAATAATGTTTGTTTTGAAATAGATTTTGAGTTCTTCATACTTAGCTTATGATTGATCCTAGTGATATTATGCAAATTGGGAATAATATGAAATATTTTGTTATGTGAAATAATATATAGATGTATCACACATAAGTGCCAAATGATTTTGAATGAGACCTTAATTTATTTATATATGAATCCATTTGAATAATTCAAACATGTTAGGCTTATAGGTTGACCCTAGGGATGTTTTAATTTTATAAAATAATCATTGTTGGGAGTGAGATGGTTTAACTAGTGTGGGTCATCATGTGCTGGTGATAATGACTATAACTGTCATAAATGACCCATGTACAGGTAGACTACTTCAAGAATCTATAAATGTATGTGTAGGATATTTAGAAGGTTTAAAATAGACAATGAGGTTCATGTGGGTGTATGTCATTAGAAAAGAAGATTTGACTCATAATATAGAATATAAGTGTGATAGGATGGAGAATTATGACCTTGCTTGGGTACTCAAGTGATGTATGCTAAATGTTTGTCGAGTTTGTCATTGTCAATTAATGAAGACCAAATTTTAGAATCTAAAAATGCCCACTTTTATTCTGGTGATGGAAATACCAGAGTAAAAGGATATAATATACCTAAGTGTATACAACACACTTTGGCTTTTGGGAGATGGATCTAAATGCATAAATTTTTTCTATGTAACCTACAATGAGAATGAAGAATTCAATATTTGTATGTGAAATTTTAAATTTGAAATTGAAAATTGAAAGAGAAAGGGTTAGAGTACACTTATATGTTGGTGAAATCCATGTTCCCATTGCAACTTGTTTGAGATGATGCTTCCTTGTTGAAGCATTAGAGAGTTGGGTTGATCATACCCCAAACTTGTCTAATTACGTAGGATCCTGTATTGGGAAGGAAACATGCCCCAACCTTCATAAATGTGGGGAAAATTACACAATGTACAAAACCCAACGACTATGCAATAAAAAGATAGAGACAACCATGCAACTAGGTTCAACTCCAAAAGAAAACACTACTTAGGTAGATGAGAGAATTGATCAGGCAAGGGTTTCAAAAAAATGAATAAACCATTGTAGATGTATTATATATTCAAATCTAATGTTTCACTATAGTGTGACCAGGTTCAATCTATGTAACTCAACAAAGCATGATCATAAAGAAATGAACAATGTTCATGCCCCCATCATGTATGCATATTTGATAAGTGTGAAGTTGAAGTAAAACCATTTTCCATTAAACTATAATTGTGTTATTGTGTATATGTGCATGAACTAGTATCATACCCCCTATATCTGTATGTTGAATTTGAGAACTTATATCCCAAATGTATATGAATGTAAAAGTCTAAAATTTTATTCTAGTAAACTATTGTGAATATACCCATGCATATGCACCAAAGTGTATGTAAAGTGAATACATACACATAACATATGCCCCTATAATTTGTATCAATGTGATAATATGTGTCATGTATCTAAACCAGTATAATATTTGAACCAATCTAAATCCATAAAATATCTAAAATATATGAAACCTATATTTTGCTCTGATTTTATACTCATGGAGGCTCGTTTCTCTATGATAATCCTGTTGTAATTCCCCTCTTTGAGATGAGGGATCTATCCTATTGTTTTACTCTATTTTTAATAAAATAAAATAAATTATATTTGATTATATATGTGTAAAACTAAAGAATATCATAATGTTAAAGATGTACAATATATAACAAATTTGACATTAACAAGATGCTAAATTTATAAAATGCTATTCATGGAAATTACTAAGAATAACTATACTTAAATTTCACATAGATTTAGATTTATTATTATGATTGTCTAATAGTTAAAATTAGTGAAAGAAATGATGATAAAGGTTTAGGAACATCCATAGAATTTAGTTAGGTATATTGGAGGTGGATGGCAATGCAATGCACTTGAGTCTATTGAATACTAACTTATCTTATTTGATTTTTACAAGTGACTAACAATATATGAATGAGAAAGTAGAATTATAAAAATGAATATCAATACTAGGATTAGAAAATGTCTTTGGATGTAACCAATGTAGGAAGACTAGAATGTAGTGTGCTCAAGTTTGTTGACCATGGACTTATCATGGTCGATTGTAATTAAAAATGGGATGTTTCAACTTTTGTGTATGTAGATGCTAAGTAATCTGAGATATCATAATTAGGTTTTTACCAAGAATAAATGATTGCTTCTATTCTCTTGTCTTTAAAACCCTTAAGGCACTTTGAGAGCTTAAAAACCTACAATAAAAGAGGGGAGTGTAATGGTCTGAGCTGACCTCAATCACTCCCTTGATTATTGATCATTTCTTACATATCCACTACTCCAAGTATAAAAATCAAACCCACATAGTTCTTCCACCTAAATTTAATGTGAAATTTTGCTCCTTTGACTATGTATGTAGCTAGGAGATGGCTTTGATACTTGAAAATGATAGTTATTGGCTTGTTTAGAAGGCTATTGAATTGGATTATGGTTGATACTTATGAGTTATTTTGAATTTGTGAAGAGTAGGTTATATTTTCCCAATGTGAAATAATATGCAATCTCTAGGGAACTGGATGTGAAGTGGGATAATGAGTAACTCTTGACATGCATTTATAGATAAATATTTCAAAAATTTACTTTAGCTTATAGAACCAAAATATTTATTTAAAATTTTGAATCTATTTTTTATTTAGTGTAGGATTTAGTGGCCCTAAGTGGATATTGTTCAGAGCTAGCACAAGTTTCTCACACTTGTCTTTAATCAATGGATCATTTCCCTAGTCACAGGTTTATGAAACCATTCACCATGTAAATGTACATAATAATTGGAATATTTTGAGAATAAAAAGTCTTTATATTTCTCATAATTATCTCATAATAACTCTCTTTACCCCCTTGTAACTATATCCAACACTTCCCTTCCACTTATGCAACTCTGCCTTCATAAATTGCACTTCTTATAGCCCTTTCTGACTGAAAATGGACTTGTAAAAAAAATTACAAGTATTTATGAGACCTCATAGGTATATTATGCCTTTCCTTACATAAAAACTCTTGTATGTCAAATTTGAGGGTCTAATTCTTCTTCTAGACCTACTTTCTTTCTTTAAGCCTATCAAATTAGGCCTCTTTTAGCCCTTACACAATACCTTTCTATAAAATTCCATACACCAGGGTCCATACAGGTCTAGAAATTATTTATTCTCTTATATCACATAAAAACACACCACATTACAAATTTTGTGAATTTTGAAGGGCTAGTTTTCTCCCATGATCAAAACCCTAGAAGTTAGGGTTTGAGGCCACTATACAGGCTGATACTATATAAAATTACATAAGATGATAAAAAATTAATTTCAAGGAAAAATAATTATTGGAATATGTCTGTCTAGTACTTATACAAATTTTCCATTCAATTCTCGAGTCTCTATAACCCCTAGATCATGCTGAAACAAGAAATCTCAGTCCCTTTGGACTGTATTCTATTAATTGGGAACATGGCAAGCATGGTTTGACTGTATTTTCAACATATAAAGACTATAAAACATATATTAATGTTCTCACCACCTTAAATTACTAACCTAAATACTTTTCAATCACCTTTGAATCCAAAAAAAGATACAATGCAAAGAACACAATACACAATTTTTTTGAGTTTTATGTACTGTATGTTAACAATGAGAAATATTTATAACTAGAATGGAACAAGACCAATATTTGATAACATATATATTTAAATAATATTATTAACTCTACTCATACTTTTTTCCTCTTCTCATTATCCATAGGACTCAAGCGAAGAAAGGATCAAAATCTCAAGTTATTCTTTGAACAAACTGAGTGTATGCATACCTTGTTCACAGACTTGAAGTCTCCAAAAATAATGACTTATTACAGCTTAATAATTTTCCCTATCTAAAATTAGAGAATATAACTTGATAATAAAAATATCAATCAATCATTCAATAAAACTACTTACCACATTGATCATCTAAGCACACCATGTGCTCTATTCTTAGCCATGCAAATTTAATACATATAATTTTTACACCATAAATAGTCATCACTCAACAAAATATTTGTTTAAAAATATACATTATATCTCATCCTCAAATGTAATATGTGATTACAAACCAAAAAATAACTCAAGAAACTCCAAAAATGTGCATAACTATTTCTTGGGATATTTTCCCTTCGAGAGGTCACTTTAGTTAAATTGTAGTATTCATGTTTTTACACAAGATGACCATGAAAAAAGATTAAAGAACATGTTAAGGACCTTATCATATTATAAAAACCATTATAAAAGTTTTATACACCTTTACACCTTCACAAATACATGAAAGTCCTTAGACAAGGCTTGCAAAATTTAAATTTTCAAAAAAGAGGCATTTTGGTAGGAAACTCCAAAATTCAAATTTTATGCAGCTTTGGACAACCTAGACCACACCTTAAGACAAATTAATACCTATAATACCTATTAAACACTTAAAATACTATATAAAGACAAAATTTAGTCCAATTTTGGGTCGTTATAGGATTTACTTACATCATACTACCAAGTTGAAGAATGTTTACCATAGTGTTGACTTGGTGTATGTTCCTGTCTACTTGTAATGTACCTCCTTATAGAAGGTGCCTCCTAATAATTGTCTCTCATAGAGGTGAACATGTTCTTGTGCCACATAATTAATCCTCCTTTAGTTCATCTTCTTAAATGGTGTACCTACACATGCAATAAAATTTCTAAGAAAAACATAGTTGTTATTTATTGTTGGCCTTGTATGTGTGTACCATGCTTCAACTCCTACAAACTGATCCACCATATCCTTGTTTCCATGATTTAATTCTACTATAAATGTGTCTTATTTATCATTCATCCATTATTCTTTTTTTTTCCACTTCACCTCATGTATATCATCCTTTTGGTCCTTTGTATTTATTCTTAGTTTGCTACTATATATCACCATCATAATTGCCATATTTCTCCTACATATACAAGGAATACATGTTATCTTCCAATACCTAATTTTATTTATTTCATACTATAATAGGATTGATTTATCTTGATTTTCCTTCATGGACCTATTGTATGCTACTCAACTCTTTGTCATATCTTTCTTGTTCAAGACTCTCTCTCAAGTATTTGAGCTTGGCTGCCATTCCTTCTATGAATCCACAACTTGAAATCATTATCAAGTTCTAGGATAAACTTGGAAACAACTTATTTACATACACTTGAAAAAAAATTACTTGAAAAAGGTACATGTATCTCACCTTGGGCTGCCACAATCTCCTTAGGTTGTTCATCTATCTTTATATCTTCATCTCGCTGTACCAAATCCTTGTGTCCTATAATCAAAACTTTAGAAAAGACACCAATAATCTGATCATCCTTCTTTAAAATCAACAATGTGTGCTTGTTTCACTTGTGTTCCAAGGAGTAAGTTTTATTCACCCCATCATGACTACTTGACCTATCAATCTGCCAAGGCCTTCTTAGTAGTACATGATAAATATCCATTGGAATGATATCACACATGACCTGATCCTTGTAAGTACCAATATAAAAATCCATTAAACATTGTTCATTGACAAGCACATGATAACCCTTTTTAAGTCAATAAACTTTATAATGTCTAGGGTGTGGTAATATTTTGAGTCCAAGCTTACTTACCATTTCATTTGAAACCAAATTATCTGTGCTCCCTAAATCTATGACCATTTTACAATATTTACCATGGAACTTACATGTTGTTCTAAAGAGTGTTTTCCATTAACCAAGTTATTTATCCTTTGGTGGCTTCAGCAATGTCTTCCTCATCAAGATTGATTTTCCTTCTTCAGATTCTTCTAGATGTGAAGTAGATCCCATACTTTCTTCCTCTATAGGTTTCACCACCTAATTTCTACTCTCACTTCTATGAGTTCTTTCTTTTTGCTCCTTTGGACACTCCCAATATTTATGACCTCTATACTTGTTGCATTTGAAGCACTTTCCTATCAATCCACTAGTCCCTCTTACTCTAGATGCATATACACCTCTATAGTATGACATTCTACTCCTGTAACCACCTCTTGGTTATTTCTCATGCCTTTGTGCACTGCTTTCACCTTCCTCATATGTATGTTTTTTCTCATAATCTTCTCTTCCTCTCATTTGTTTGCCTCTTTCTCTTGCTTGTTGTGTGTGCCTTCTTGTAAAATTTTACTTAGCTTTCAAGGTTTATTGATAAGATTCTCCAACTATTTTCAAATTCAAAATGTTGATCTCATCTTTTATGGAAAACTTAAGGCCATTTATGTACCTTGATACCTTTTCATCATCCTCTTCCAAATGGCCCATTCTAATGTCAACAAATGAAATTATTTTTTATATTATTTCATTGAATTCTCCTTTTGTCTAAGATTGTTAAATATTCTAAACAAGTGTGTGTGGTAGTATTTGGGCATGAACTTTCCCTTCATCTTCATCACCATCCTATCCCTTCACTGGATCTTTACCTTGCCTCTTTTCCTTCTTTCATCCTGGATTCCATCCTACCACAAAGAAGCATGTCCTAGCAATATTGTGACAATAAATTTTAATTTCTTGGTGTCATCCACCTCTTCATATTCAAAATATTTGTCCATGGCTTCTATACAATCGACCAATTTATCCACATTGAGATTACCTTCATACATTGGCACATCCAACTTTGGTTTTAAACCCATCTTCATCATGGATTTGATCAATATTTCTTCCAATTTATCTTCTATTTCTTCCTCCTCTTTTGATCTAGGAGCTTATTCTTCTCTATCACTATCATCTTTAGCTATAACCCTTCTTCTTTGGGCTATCTCCATAGCTTCCATTCTTGCCTGCATATTCTTCATCTCTATGACCATATCATCCATATTCTACTACATTCTCTAAGCCAAAGTAGGTTGTATTTATCTCTTAGATGATATCTTATCCTCCTTAGCTTGTCCTTTGACCTTCCTTCTTTGATACCAAAATGATGTAGAGCTAACACAAGTTTATCACACTTGTCTTTGATTAATGGATCATTTACCTAGTCACAGGTTTATGAAACCATTCACCATGCAAAGGTACAAAATCATTGGAATATTTATAGGATACCAAGTCTTTATATTTCTCAAAATATTCTCATAATAACTCTCTTTAACCCTTTGTAACTGTCTCCAACACTTCCCTTCTACTTATGCAATTATACCTTCACAAATTACACTTCTTGTAGCCCTTTCTAACTGAAAATAGACTTGTAAAAAAAATTTACAACTAGTTATGAGACATAACATGTATATTATACCTTAAATTTCATAAACACACTTGTATGCCAAATTTAAGGGTCTAATTATTCTTATAGACCTACTTTCTCTCTTTAAGCCTATCAAATTAGGCCTCTTTTAGCCCTTACATAACACCTCTCTCTAGAAATTAATACACCAAGGTCCATAAATGTATATAAATGATTGATTATCTTAGAGCACACATAAATACACTTGATTAAAATTTTTTGTGAATTTTTAAGGGTTAAATTTCTCCCAATGATCAAAACCCTAAAAGTCAGCGTTTGAGGCCACTATACAGGCTGAGACTATAAATAATTACATAGAATGATCAAAAGTAATTTCAAGGAAAAATAATTATTGGAATAGATATATCTAGTCCTCATACAAGTTTTCAATTCAATACTCAAGTCTCTATAACCCCTAGATCATGCTTAAACAAGAAATCTCAGTCTCTTTGGACTGTATTCCATTAACTGGGAACATGGCAAGTAGGGTTTGACTATATTTTCAACATATAAAGACTATAAAACCTATAATAAGGCTCTCAACAACTTTAATGACTAACCTAAACCCTTATCAATCACCTTTTAATCGAAAATAAGATACAATGCAAAGAACACAATACATAATTTTTTTGAGTTTTATGGATTGTATGTTAACAATGAACAAGATTTATAACTATAATGGAACAAGACCAATATTTTATCAAATATATATTGAATAAAAATTATTTCATCTATTCATACGTGTGTTCCACTTCTCATTCTCCACAAGACTCAAGTGAAGAAAGGACCAAAATCTCAAGTTATTCTTTAAACAAACTGTGTATGCATACCCTATTGACAGACTTGATTGTCTCCAAAAATAATGACTTATTCTAGCTTAATAAAGTTACATGTCTCAAATTATACAAGATAAATTGATCATAACAATATCAATAAATCATTCAACAAAACTACTTACCACATTGATCATCTAAGCACACCATGTGCTCTGTTCTCAACCATGCAAATTCAATACATAGAACTTTTACACCATAGACAATCATCACTTCTCTCTATTCTCTCTCATAATTTAATAGAATATGTGATTAAAAAAAAAAATCTGACTCAATAAACTCCAATAAGGTGCATAATTTATTCTTGGGATCTTTTCCCTTTGAGAGGTCATTTTAGTTACATTGTATTATTCATGTTTTTAAATAAGATGACCAATATAGGACCTTCACAAAATATTAAATAACATGTTAAGGACATTATCATAGTATAAAACAACTTATACAATTTTTATACACCTTTCCACCTTCAAAAATACATTAAAGTCCTTAGAAAAGCCTTGTAAAATTCAAATTTTCAAAAAAGAGTCATTTTGGCAGAAAAACCAGAATTCAAATTTTATACAACTTTGGACAACCTAAACCACACCTTAAGACAAATTAGGACCTATAAAACCTTTCAAACACTTAAAAAACTACCTAAATAGAAAATTTATTCTACTTTGGGGTCTTTATAGGGTGCACTTGCATCAGGATAGGATTGGAGTGCACTTATATCAACTTAATGCGGACTTGTCCAGAAAGATCAGGGATAATTGCACTTTTTTTGGGACAATCTGAAGGTAATTTTTAAAAAATTGAGAATTTGACATTGTGTGTTTTATTAAGTATTAATGAAAAACAAAGGGTCTATCCTAACTATATATAAATGTATTAAATAAATGGTGAAAAAGAGTCATGTAATTAGGTATAATTCATGTGGTTTAAGATGTGTCAAGAATTAGCATTGTAAGGTACCTGTGACCAAATATATGTGTCTACACTTGTAAGTCACTCATCTAAAAATAATAATGAACTATATCGTGTCTTGTATAAATATAACATCATGTAATATCATTTAATCATGTGGAGAGTATGTCATCCTAGTAATGTGTGTATCATTCAAGTCATATATGTAACATATGGAATGCATGGCATGTAAGTGTCATGTCTAGATAGGTATATACATGAGGTATGAATTATAAGTATCTTTGAATAAAAATACATAATAAAAATGACACCCATCAATGTTATAAATCTCAATAAACACAAATGTTAGTTGACACACATAGGCCAAAGGGCCGTATATAAGGGACATAACATGTTACAAAAATCAAGGTGAAAGGCCATATGTAGGAAGACATAAATTTTTTGCAAACAAGGGGCATCAATGGTTTTCTCATCAAATGATCCCAAGGGCCACACATAATAGTCACACCCAAAGTAATATACCATGTAAAAGAGTAACAACACCAATAGAGCATAGAAAAATAAACTAATCTATACCATTCATACATACCAGTATTATATCATAGTCGTATCACATGTCATGTGTAAGAAATGAGTAACTCTCAAGGCATGTGTAAGAAATATAGGTGGCTCAACATGGTACAAGGTCATATAAAGATATAACCTATAATAGTGAAACTTATGGAGCTAGTTACCTATAGTGTGGCCATTGGGTAGAGGGAAAACCTACATATGTATGTCCATGTGTAACATGTATGTCCTACATTGCACTCATATATCACAAAATTCATGTGTATGTAAATAATATTCCATCTATAAAACACGTGATAAATAATATATGTAAAAATGTAAACTAGCCATCATGTCATGCTCATGTCCTGAGTTTTTAGATTTTTTGAATAGTTGAATGTTTTTGCATTTTTTATTGTTTGATTTTTTTTGTATCTTTGGAATATATAAAACTTGAAATCATAGATAATTTTAGTGCAAAATCATGATGTTCATAGGTTTTTTCATAGGCTTCCCTTCAAGTATAGATAACTGATATGCTCTTGTACCTATCTTTTTTATAATCACAAATGAAGCCAACCAATTTTTATTAAATTTTCCTTTATTCTATTTATCAACATTGGTGTTCTTTTAATTTTCCTTTAGTACTCAATATCTAATTTTATATTCATGGTTATGAACTTTCTTTCCATATTCTCTCTTGATACGATCTAGGTAAAGTTTAAAATTTTCAATCACAGGTATGTGTCTATCATTGAGTGTTTCTAATTCATGCAATCGCTTCTCTCAATATTCATTATATTTGATTGTCTTTGAAATAAATACATAAAGAGTGAATCTATAATTGTAAAGGTAATATTTATTTTGTTCTATAGTCTAGAAAATAATTTGTAGCCTTAGTTTTTGTGACCCTTATGCAATACGTCCATAATGCATAAATAATTTGGTTATGGTAATCTATGTCATTTTTTCTGGCTTTTTTGCTCAATATATTCACAAGTGTTTTATTTGTCACCTATGATTGTTCATTACCATGTGGATAAATGGTGTATAAAATGTGTGACAGATCTTATATTTGGTAGAAAATATATGTACTATTTTATTCTTGAATGAAGACCCATTATCTATGACAATAGTTGAAGGCATTCCAAATAGTTCTATGATGTTTGTATTAAGAATTTGCATAGATATTCACCTATAGTTGAAGATAATGCTAAAATTTATACCATGTTATTATATTATTATTTATTTTTAAGTATTAATATGTGATATTATGATTATTTTGGATTTATATTTATGATCAAGTCAAACCCCCAAAGGGAAAATGTCCATGGTTAAACAATAGGTTATAATTCTTGTGAAGGAACATGATTTAAATTACCATGCTTCTAACATTTTAAACATAACTTAGCATTCTCTTGGCACTCTTAATTCATTTTAGGAAAACAATACCCTTGTCTTAAGAGTTTGTGAGATATTTCTTTTTCTCTAAAATTCAACTCATATTTAGTTCATTGTCATGGACTTCTGTTAAATAAATTGTAGCTTCATCATGGATAAGGCACCAAAATAACTACCCCTGCAATTATATTTTGAATAAATATCCTCCAATAAACACATAATTCATATATTCTCATTATAATTTTCATTTATCATTATGTATAACATTTTTTAGGATAAAATATCTATATAGAAAGTTATATATATCATTGTAACATTCTAAATTCACTACACTAAAAGTAACTGTTAGGACCTCGAGAACCTCTACTTTCACTAAATAAATGGATGGATGTTGTAATTGTCAGATAATAAATAATACATAATCATTATCAATTTCAATTAGAATGAAATAAGTTGTGCTAGCCATGGCATCAACTTGCCAATCATATTTTTGCAATATGATTTGTATTGAAAAAGAATGAAAGTGTGTTTGTAATATCTATTCCATTTATTTATATGGGATTAAATTTTGTTCCTTTACTTGATAGATGAATACAAATTAATTAAATACCAACTGATAATATCTTTATATCAATAGTGATTTCATCTATAATGTGTGTTGTAAATAATCCTAATATCAATGCCTCATATTCTATTATGTTATTTGTATATGAAAAACCCAAATGATATGCAAATGGCATAGGTTTCCCTTGAGGTGTAATGGATATTATAATGACATCGATGCATGTAAATTTTGGCCATTTTTGGCCCACATACTCAAGCTCTTGCATTTTTTTAAAGGACTATTTCAAAAAGGCTGAAGGCATTTTCAAGTTCCAACGGTCCATTCAAAGGAATCCCAAAGGTACTTTTCCTTCTCCATGGACCTTTTCAATTTTTCTAAAAAATACTTTTCCTTTGCAAAGGGCCAATTTTTTTTTGAAAGATCATTTTCACAAAGTTTAAGGGGTATTTTCAAATTTATAAAGGGGTCTTCTTTCCTAAAGGTCCAAACAGATAAGCCGAAGGGTGATTTTTAATTCTTTTGAAGGGCTTTTTCAAAATTATGAAGGATAAAAAAAGGGGTCACTTTCAAGAAAGTTGAAGGGCACCTCCCTTTCAGAAAGGGGCATTTTCATAAAGTTTGAATACATAAATTCCTTTGGAAAAATTGTTTGAAGGAATTGGTCAAAGCAAAAAGTCCAAAAAAATAACTATTTGAATTTAAAATCCTGAGATGTTCTCACAAATGTCAAAGATGGGTCTCATCAATTAGTTGGTTGCATTTAAAAGAGGTCAAAGGGAGTCAGTGAATCTCAAGGGTGAAAGTGTACATGATAAGTTTCAAGAACACATTCAACTGGTAGGAGATCGATGACTCATAGGCATCTATATTAGGTAGATCGATGATGCAAATCAAGGATTTGAGTCAGTTTCTAATGACCAATCAAAGGAAAGGAAAGCCCAAGCGATTGGCAAGAGCTAGTAGGTGTGAATTAATGGAGAGGATCTCATCCTTTGACATGGCCATCATCTATGACAAACAATTGATCAATTCATAGGTAGCATGACTTAGTCCAAATTCAAAGTTATGGAGATTTTGTCCTTATACATGTAAGACAAGTGAAGGATGGTGTGGAAGTGAAATATGAAGATCAGGTGATTAGAGAAGGTCACTCAAGCATTAAATAAATTCATGGACTTTTCCTTTTTAGTGGATCATGACATCATCATCCTCAACAAGTTCTTGTCTTCTAGTGTGTTTCTCAACCAATGAAGGGGCTTGAATACTATTAGAGCCAATGATAATAGCTTTTTGAAGAAGGATTGGTCCTAATTAACCCAAATGTGGGTGAGAATTCATGGAAGGTGGTTGGATCTCATTTATTAAATTCTATTTGCTTGTTTCTTCTCTTTTTCTTCTTCTTTTTTTTTATATATCTCCATTGGCTCCCCTATAAAAAATATATGCTCATTTGGCAAGGAAAAACCCTGTCAAAATTTGTAAGAAAGACATTTTGAAGCAATAAAGATCAATTTTTATCGATCTCTTACTTGAAAATTATGTTTGGAAAGCTTTTGCATGATGGCCTTGTGAAGAAGTGTTCTTCCATGTCCATTGTCCTTCTTTCGTGGCTATTTTTAGGTGTTTTCAAGTTAGTTGTAGGTCCAAACTTGAGCTCTTTCTACCATTAATGGATGCTTGGTCTGGATTTTGAAATTCCTCTTTGCTTCACGTATGGTTTAGTGAGCCTAGTTTATGAAACACTTATGCAAATTAATTGGTTGTGAGGTTGTGTGAGTAAGAATTATCTTATGCTGAATTAGTGTTTATTTCATGCCTATGTGGATCACTCTCTATTGGGTGCATCACCTCCATTTTCCTTGGTCAATAGTATGTTTTAGTGTGTAGGAACAAGTTGAAGTGAAGCATCTGAGGAGTTAGCCTCATTAAAAATCTTAGAGGTTCAACCTCACTATAGGATACCCATAGCCTAAGGTTTTCCCAATGATTATAGCTAGGATTGAGAGAGCCTGAGAAACTCTCCCACAAAGGGTGAAATTCTACGATACAATAGTAACACATTTGAATCCATAAAAGTACATGGTCCACATGACATCATCTATGTTATATGAAGAAAATCATCTAAAAATAATCATTAATTGAAAATGTATCTAATAACAAGTTGTGGCTTATTGGTCTACAATAACTTGTCCTTTTACCAAATTTTGAGACAAATTTTAGATAAAAATCCATGACTAATATTACCCATTTAGCTAGTTGTATTGATAATTGTGTCTTTGACATAAATAATTTGATTGGATCAAATTTTGTTAAAAATTACATTTCATCATTTAGCATATAGTGATGTAATATATGTGCAACAAAAATGAGGCCTAAACATAGTTTTTCCATACTAGTGTAATTATTATCATAACAACAAGTGTTCATCTAATATAATATACATATCTCTCTAATAATCATTGTATTATGCCAATAAGTCTCCTAAGGCATGAATTGTAGCTGATATGTAAGATAGTAAAGGTTTATCCAGTGTTACAGGGATATGAATAGGTGGATTAATTAAATATTCTTTTATTACATCAAAACTCTATTAAAATTTTCATTTCATTCAAAATTTATATCTTTTTTGAGAAATCATGTGAAGGGTTGTATATTATCTGCTAACTAGGGCACAAAATGTCTTATTGCTTGATTTTTTCCTTGTAATGATTTCAATTGTGATAAACATTTTGGTGGAGGCATGTCTAAAATGGATTTGAAAGTTTGGGATCTATATCAAAGCTTTGTTGAGATATGATGTAGCCTAATAATTTTATTGAAGACACCCCAAATGCACATTTATGCAGATTCAAACACATATTGTATTTCCATAACCATTCAAAAACTTGCAAATCTAGAGCATGATCGTGTCATTATTTTGATTTTGGAAGTAAATTATCCACATAGTCCTCCACTATTTTATGTATATAATCATGAAAAATATGGTCATTGACCACTTGTAAGTAGCCCTAACATTTTTTTAATCAAAATAACCTAACCACATAATAAAATATTCACCAAGGTGTAATAAATGATGTTTTATTTTGATTTTATAGATTGATTTTTATTTGGTTGTATCTAGAGAACTCATCCACGAGTGACAACATCTCATAACCAGCTATAGAATCAACAATCATGGAAGGCTTTATTCAAGTCTTGATAATCAAATCTATTCATTAGGTTTTGTAACTAGTACTGTATTAGAAACCCACTTGAGGTAATCAATGGATTGAGTACATCTTGCATCGAGTAATTTCTATATTTGTTCTTTTACAAATAAAACAACTTTTGGATGCATTTTAAAAATATTTTGTTATATTGGATTTGCATATGATAAATTATAATGTTGTGTAATGCAATTTTGGGATCAATTCTTGGCATATATAAGTAAGTCCAAGAAAATTTTATGGGTGGTCATGTAGAACTTGTTGGAGTGCCTTTCCTTCATCATTTTTTACAAAGATGTTAATATTACAGGTCTAGGATCCTTATCTATTCCATCATAATATTCTATTGTCTCTTCATTGATAGAGCTAATTATTCTTTTGTATATGGTACTATAGGAATTATATTTAGAAAATTTACTCACATGTGGACATTAATGTATTGACATATTCTTATGATAGAAGGAATGGAATTATTCATATGCCCTAAGGTATTCTATGATAGATTCATCATTTAAAAATTCATCCAATGTCCAAATCTTTGGGGAAATTATATTGTCAATCAACTTTGGGTATACCAATTGTAATGTAGATGTGTTATGAAATTCATTTGCTAGTTCAAGATCTATTTTAAAGAAATGTGTATAAAAAATAGTCATTGTAAGTGTTTCATTTTTATTTTTTCTTGATTATTTTGTGTAATCAAGGTCTTCTCATCCTTTTTGATTATAAGTTTGGATAGGTTTAACAATAACTTGTTCATGTTTCCCCAACCCTTGTCCTGTATACCCCATATTTATTAAATATATAAACCCAAAACCATATTAACCGTGGTCTGTCAATGATTATGCAAATTATAGTAGAAGAATAAACTAGTACTTTAGTTGGTTCAAATTCTTACAAATATGGTTGCATACGAGGAATGTAATGATCTTCAAGTTGAGTTAATGCACAATACTTGCATGGTTACTTATTTAAAGGACATGTCTGTATGCATCTTTTATTACTTAAATTTTTACATTCATGTAAGGTATAAGTAATTACATTTGTCTCATGGATCCATGGTCACCCTAATAGAATATTATAATTGGGTTCATTAGGCATTACCTGGAAAACTATGGCTATCATTTAAGGGCCCACGATAATATGTGATGTTGTTTGTCATAATATATTTCTTGGAATATTTTCAAATTATCAAATATTCATATTTGAATAATTAATATCCTCTACTTTAATAACAATTATACTCAAAAAGGATATATTACAAATGTTTATCCCTAATCCATTATCCACCAAACTTTTTTGACAATATTATTTTTATTGGAATAATTGTCATTGATGTCAAAGGAATTGTAATGGATATGAATGGAAATGCCAAATGAAATTGTTGCTAGAAGTAAATGGAAGTGTTTGGAAGTGAACAGAATTGTTTCTGGAATTGAATGGAATTATTGCTAGAACTGAATGAAAGTGTTTCTAGAAGTGAATGAAATTATTACTAGAAGTGAACAGAAATGTCGATGGAAATGTTAACAAAATTGTCGATGGAAATGTTGATAGAAATGTCAATGATCACATATTTTAGTGAAGACGTGTCTCTTGGAATAGACCCCCCTCTTAGGAAAAGCTAGCAAAGGCTATAAAAGGATAGATGAGTGTATGAAAAAAAAATATGAATAATCACTTTAAATATATTTTATATCATTCAAGTCTAAGAGAAGTGTAGGAGAAGAGCTAAAAATGCATTAAAAATCATTTAGAGAAGAAAGCGAGAAAAAGAGGGTTCCATCATTCATTGAGTTAACAATAGATCTATAGTGGTAAGAAGAATTTTGTAAAGAGTTGGTGCTCTTATGAGTTAGTGCTCACAAATTAAAGCTGAGTTGGTGCTTGGTGGAAGGGGTTGGTGGCCACAAATTATAATTGGGGATTGGTGTCTCTTGTAGGTTGGTGCCTATGAATATTTGAAAATTATATTAAGATAATTTTTTCATGTTTTTCTCTTGAAAGGGTTTCCATGCAAATTTATGTCTATTTGCATTGTGTGGTTTTGCATTGTATTCTTTGATTGCTTTGAATATATTAATTGTAGAGTAATTTGAGGTTTTGGATTTAAGATTAATAGTTGAAAGCAAAAAAAACATCTTCTACTGATTCACCCCCCTCTCAGTATAAGCTTGTGCTTAACAATTGGTATCAAAGTCAGTTCCTTTGATGTTAGTACAACTACTATAAGGTAGATCTTGGAAAACACATATGGTAGGATCTCAAGTTTTGGATGGTTTTTCCACTAATAAGGCTCCTTTGTTTGATGGAACAAATTACACATTTTGGAGCATAAGGATGAAGGCTTACTTGATGGCCCTAGGTTTTGATATTTGGAAAATAGTGGTAATAAGATACATAATGCCAAAAATTGCACTAATAGATGCCACCAAAAAAAAGGCCAGTGAAAACAATGCGAAATCTATGAATGCAATCTTATGCAGGATTTCAAAAAAAGAGTTTGTTAAGGTTATGCATTGTGAATCTGTAAAAGAGATTTGGGATAAACTCAACACTATTTATGAAGGTGATAATAAGGTGAGAAAAGCAAAACTCCAAACCCATCAGAGGTAGTTTAAAAGTTTAAAAATGAATAATGATGAAAACATTTCTAGGTATCTTCTTCATGTCGATGAGATTGTTAATGTCATTTGAGGATTCAGAGAGAAAATTGAAGAATCTGTGATCATTCAGAAAGTCCTGAGATCCCTACCATTGAGATTTGATGTGAAGGTCTCCACCATTAAAGAAATGAAGGATTTAGACATGATGAAAATGGATGAGTTCCATGGAAATCTAATGGCATACAAAATGAGAATTGAATTTGAGACACAATCAAAGAAGGAAGCATCATTCAAGGTCTCAAAGAAAGAGAAGATCAAAGAACCATAATCAAGTGAAAATTAAAGTAGTGAAGAAGATGAAAATGAAGCTATATTCATTTGGAAGCTAAAGAAAGGATTAGGAAAATATAAAGGAAAGTTACCATTTAAATGCTTTAATTGTGGTAAAATTGGTCATTTTGGAGCCGAATGTCCAAATAAAGGAAATATCAATGATGAGGGAAACAAACCAAAGTACAAAAGGGGATTCAATCCAAGCAAAGGCAAGCAAATATTTGAGAAACAAAATAAAATCCTATACTCCAAGAGGTATAGCATTGCATCCAAAGAAAACAAAGAAAGTGATGTTGAGAGTGGTAATGAAGAGATTATGTTCATGGCTACAGAAGAAAATGCCACCAGCAACAAAGATATTTTGGAGGAAGATGAAGACATGGAAGAAGAAGGTGAAGTGAACCTTGAAGAAGAACTTATTTACATGTTGGAAGAAATGAAATAATTTAAGAAGAAGAATTAGAAACTGAAGTTACAACTCCAAAAATATGAAGAAGAGAATCCAGACTTCAAAGCGAAGACATCACAAGTCCTTGAGGAATCAAACAAGGTAATTGTTGATCTAAAAAATCAAATCAAAAAAGTTAAACAAGTTGAGGAAAATTTGAGAAGTCAGCTACAAATGAAAGAAGAAGAATTTAAGAAGCGTGAGACCAAGATATTTGCTTTGAAAAATGACTTCGAGAGAGAAAATACAAATAATCTAAAATTTGAAAAGAGCACGGAGGTTTTAGATGAGATCCTAGACCATCAGAGATCATTTTTCAATAAGTCAAGTCTTGGCTATGGAGATAAACCAGAACGTACTAATAAGACCAAAAGCTATGCAAAAATTCTCAAGGAACCTATGAAGAATGAAAGTAGGAAGGAAGAAAACACCATAAAGACAAGCGTTGTGCATAAAAAGGGGAAAGAAGAAAACACCTTCAAGAGACCATATGTTCCTAGCTATACAAATGTGACCATGTTTGGAAGTTCCTTTCATGGTTATTGCTTTTATTGTAATCACTTCAGTCATAAGAAGGTAGAATTCAAAAGGAGAGCAAGAGATAATGAAGCAAGGAATACAAGCAAAGGCATTCATAAAGTCCTTAATAGAAACTATAATTCATTTGCTCCCCTATCATACTATAATGAGGATGCTATTATCTACTATAATTGCAAGAATTATGGACACATAACACATTTTTGTAGAAGTGGGTTTAAATTCTCCAAATAGGATCAAAGAAAAAAATCTTCAAATATAAAGGAAAAGAAAAAAGAACCTACGAAGATCTGGAAAAAGAAGTCAAGGAAGCTAAACAAGATAAAGAAAAATCCATGCTTGTTCAAATGACATTTCATGCACAAGATGAAGGGCAATAGTGGTACATTGATAGTGGATGTTCAAGACATATGACCAGAGACAAAAGCAAGTTTATCTCTTTCTAGAAAGTGAATGAAGGTACAATGAAATTTGGTGATAATGCTACAACAAAAATCACTAGAAAAGGTACATTGAGTTTTGATAATGGTAAAACAAAAATAGAGAATGTTTTATATGTTGAAGGATTAAAACATAATATCTCAAGTGTAAGGAAAATGTGTGATCAAGGACACACTTGGGTTTTATGCTAAAGGATGTGAAATAAGGAAGATACGGGAGAATTAGTTGTAGATGCTCATAGAACCACAAACAACCTATACATGTTTGGAGAAATGAGAGGAGAGAAATTTTGTCTGAGTCAAGTTGAAGAGAGTTGGCTATGGTATAGAAGGTTAGGGCACATAAATTTTGATAATCTTGTGAAAATTAGCAACAAACATGCTATGTGAGATATTCCCAAGATAATGAAACCTTCAAGCACTCTATGCAAGCAATGCCAACATGGGAAGCAAACTAGAGCAAGGTTCAGAATGTAGGAATATTCAACCACCAAACTGTTAGAGCTGACTCATATGGATCTTTGTGGTCCTAACATAACTAAAAGCATGCAAGGTGAGCGATACTTTATGTTACTCATTGATTATTATACTAGAATGATGTGGGTAGCCTTTCTAAAAGAAAAATAAGAAGAATTTGAAAAGTTTAAAGCTTTCAAGGCATTAGTGGAAAATGAAAAAGAGTTGAAAATAAAATGCCTAAGGTCAGATTGAGGAGGTGAGTTTATTTCAAATGACTTCGTTGAGTTTTGAAAAGATCATGGAGTTAAAAGACAATACTCAGTTGCAAGGACTCCACAATAAAATGGAGTGGTGGAAAGGAAAAATTGAACCATTCAAGAGATGGCTAGAACTATGTTGAATGAATCTAAGCTATCAGATAGATTTTGGAGAGAAGCAATTAATATAGCAATATATATCTTAAATAGAGGGCAAATTAGAGTTAATAATGACAAAACTCCTTACGAATTATGGAAAGGAAGACTAGCTTTGGTCAAACATTTCAAAGTGTTTAAAAGTAAATGTTTTAACAATAGGTATGAAGAAAAATAGGGAAAATTTGACTCAAGAGCTGATGAAGGAATTTTTATTGGCTACTCCATCAAAAGCAAAGCCTATAGATGTTATAACAATAGGATACAAACTATCAAATAAGTACTAGTGTTAGAATAGATGAGATCATGAATCAAAAGGCAAAAGAACCTTCAGAAGAGGCTCTATAAATACCCAATCTTGTAGAAGAAGAAGGGGAGGAAGAAAATATAGAAAAATTGAGTGAATCTGAAAGGCAAGACGCCAAAGCACCATCTCACTTTATTCAGAAGAATCATGCTAAAAGTCATATCATTGGCAACATTGATGCTAGGGTGCAAACCAGAAGAAGAATTGTAAGTATACCTGAGCATGTAAATTTCTCTTTGTTATCCAAGGTAGAGCCTAAGAATTTTTTTGAAGTTAGTCATGATAAACATTGGGTAAAAGCAATGGAAGAAGAGTTAGATTAAATTGAGAAGAGTGAGACTTGGGAACTTATGCCCAGGGCAATGGATCATAATGTAATTGGAAATAAGTGGGGTTTTCAAAACAAATTGAATGCAAATGTCCAAGTCACTTGAAACAAAGAAAGGTTGGTATGTAAGGGGTATGCTCAAGCAGAAGGTGTAGATTTTGAAGAGACTTTTACTCCTGTTGTAAGATTAGAAGCAATTCGAATATTTATTGCATTTTTAGTATTCAAAAAATTCAAAGTCTATCAAATGGATGTTAAATCAAGATTTATAAATGAAAATCTAGAAGAGGAAGTTTACATTGAATAGCCAAAAGGATTCTTCTTATCAAAAAATAAGGATTATGTATGTAAGTTGAAGAAGGCTTTATATGGATTGAAACAAGCTCTTAGAGCATGGTATGCTAGGCTTGATAAATAGCTAAAAGACCAAGGATTCTAGAGAGGATATGCTAATAGTCATCTTTACATCAAAACTAAAGGAGATCACCAGTTAATTTTTGTGGTATATGAAAATGATATAATCTTTGGAGGAGACAATGAGGAAATGTCTAGGAGATTTGTCAAAGATATGTAAAAGGAATTTGAGATTTCCATGTTAGGTGAGTTGTCATTTTTCCTTGGTTTTCAAATCTCTTAATCCAATAAAGGAATATTCATATCACAAAGCAAGTATGTGAAGGAGATGTTAAAGAAATTCCATATGGAGGAGTGTGCCCATGTTATCACACCTATGGCTATAGGTACACAGTTGAGCAAAGATGATGAATCTCCAAATACTAATCAAACTCTTTACAATTCAATGATTAGGAGTTTACTATATGTGATGACATCTAGGCTAGATATCATGCAAGTAGTAGGTATGGTTGCACAATTTCAAGCAGCTCCAAAAGAAACACATGTGTAAGCCATGAAATTTATATTCAAATATATGAAGAAAACCTTGGATTATGGGTTGTGGTACCCAAGAGGTAAAGACTTCACATTGGTAGTGTACATGGATTCAGATTGGGTAGGTTGTGTAGATGATAGAAAAAGTACAAGTAGAGGAGCATTCTTTCTTGGAGATAGCCTAGTATCATGGTTGAGTAAGAAGCAGAATTCTATATCTCTATCCACAATAGAAGTAGAGTACATAGCAATAATGCTATGTTTTACACAAGTTCTATGGATGAAACAAACCTTGAAAGATATAAAAGTAGAGTATGATCATCCAATCTCCATACTCTATGATAATACTAGTGTGATAAGTATTTCAAAGAATCTAGTTATGCATTCCAGAAGTAAGCATATCCCTATACAGTAACATTTATTGAGAGAATAGGTGGAAAAACAACATGTAAAATTGGAATATGTTTCCACATCTGAATAGATGGTAGATACATTCACTAAGCCACTTCCAAAGGAAACATTTGAGTACCTACAATAGAAGTTGGGAGTAATATCCTTTGATTTTACTCATTAAAAATCAAGAGAAGCATTGGTTAAGGGGGAGCTAATTTTTTTTCCAGCTCCTTGAATGACCATTTTCCATTGATGTCAAAGGGGGAGAATGAAAGTATGGGGAGTTACAACAAGGGGGAGTTGTAGAAAAGAAGATGGGGAGTTGCAAAAAAGAATATATTTTTGGAAGGTTGCCATCAATGACAAAGGGGGAGATTGTTGGAATAATTGTCATTGATGTCAAAGGAATTGTAACGAATATGAATGGAAATGTTAAATGGAATTATTGCCAAAAGTAAATGGAAGTGTTCGGAAGTGAATGAAATTATTGCCAGAAGTGAATGGAATTGTTTTCAAAAGTGAACAAAAGTGTTGTTGGAAGAACGAAATTGTTATCGAAAGTGAACAAAAATGTTGACAAAAGTGTTAATGGAATTATCAATGGAAATGTCAATAGTCACATATTTTGGTGAAGATGTGTCTCTTGGAATGGATGCCCCTCTTGGGAAAAGGTAACAAAGGCTATAAAAGGATAGATGAGTGGATGAAAAAAATAAGATGAACAAGCACTTGAAATATATTTTATATCATTCAAGTCTAAGAGAAGTGAGGGAGAAGAGCCAAAAATGCATTAAAAATCATTTTGAGAAGAAATAGAGAAAAGAAGGGTTCCATCATTGATTGAGTTAACAATAGATCTATAGTGGTAAGAAGAATTTTGTAAGGGGTTGGTGCTCCTGTGAGTTAGTGCTCATAAATTAAAGCTGAGTTGGTGCTTGGTGGAAGGGGTTGGTGCTCCTATGGGTTGGTACCCACAAATTGTAATTAGGGATTGGTGTCTCTTGTACGTTGGTGCCTACAAATATTTGAAAATTATATTAAGAGAATTTCTCCATGGTTTTCTCCTAAAAGGGTTTCCATGCAAATTTGTGTCTATTTGCATTGTGTGGTTTTGCATTGTATTCTTTGACTACTTTGAATATATTAATTTTAGAGTAATTTGAGGTTTTGGATTTAATATTAATAGTCAAAAGCAAAAAAACTATCTTATACTGATTCACTCCCTCTCAATATAAGCTCGTGCTTAACAATTTTGTACTTGAACTTTAATATACATTGGTAGATATTGACCTATAATGTGGCTAGAAGGCAAATCCTATTTATAAAATGAGATTATTTATTTTTCACATTATGTTTTATTAATCATAGAAGCCACCTAACATGGTTCCACATCATTTGGCAAAGTTGTATTGCACAATGTTGTATATAATATATCTTTGTAAACATGCATTATCTAAAGTAATTATAAGAGAGAAATTTTAGCATGGGTATTTTTTATTTGATTAATGATGTCATACTCCTTTCATTGATTAACTTGTTTGTCAAGTGGTGATGGGGGTCGAGGAGGGATATGGTAAAGTCCGTTGGTATTTACTACTGGACTGGACATCTTACCCCTTCGTGTTGTTATAGAGTGAACTACAAAGTCCAATATAAGTCAAGGGCCAATATAGAAATAGGATGGTAGTTGTTATCAATTTGAAAAATAGGGGGAGGAATAGTATGATTCTTGTATTCCCTTTGGCACCTATTCGTAACAATAGGCATCTTAGATTGGATGCTACAACAAGAAGATTGGATAAATATTTGGGATTGTTCATTGGTAATTTTAACCTTATTAGTGAATTTGGACTTGATCTTATTTACCCATTGATCTACATAATCAATCCAAAGAAGATATACTATCCATGGAAAAAAATATGAAATGAGAAATTTATTTAATTATGTCGATAATTGTCTTTCAACATGGTCATGATTAGTGTGTATTATCAAGAAAAAAATTAGAAACCATAAGCTAATATCTAAAACCTTAGAAAGATAAAACCCTAAGGAAACACATAGGGGTTTGCACCATAAAATATGTGTACGGGATCAGCAATATGTTCTAACCTAATTTTGATTAATGATTTATATTAATCTAATTATGATAGAAATTTTAAAAAATAATTAATATCAATATATATGGAATTCACACATATCTGAATGTAAATGATTGACAATTGACTCTTCTAAATTAATAAGGGCATATGGTAAATATGGAAAATACTAAAGAGATCACAATACTTAGTTTTTTGGTTGACTCTCTAACTATGACTATGTTATTGAAGTGAAAATTAGGGATAATAATGCCTCAGTTAACTTCACTCAAGGATAGATCTACTACCTACATTAGGTCAGTTTCACAAGATCGAGTTAATATTTTTAGTTGATATTACCCTCTTAGTCAGTATTGACCTACACCTAAGTGTAACATAGTGACTATGTGTTCAATTGAAACTATATTTACTTATTTTATGTTTTTATCCTAAGCTCAGGTGATATGTGCATTATAGACACCCAAATCTAGCCACCGATAACCTCCAACTAAGCTTTTGACCAATTTCCACCTAAAATGCACAATTTGGCCTAAAAACACTAAAACATGCTAAATGATGTGAAACTAAAATATTCAAGTACCAATTTTGGCCAAGGTATCATTAAATGGGGTAATGCAATTTTTGGGCCAGCTAACTTTGATCAGATCATTTTGAGTCAAAATGCCAATTTTGCACCTAGGTGCTCTGAATTGCTCTTTCCTATAAAATATTTTGCATGAGACACATGCCTTTGTTATTTTATATTGGTAACATCCTAAATGGGAATATGGTTCTAATGCATCTGACATTGACTTCCAATTATAATCCAGTCAAAATTTGGACAAATAACAAGGCATTTTGATCAATATGAGTAATTTGTGCACAAAGTGCTTAATCATGCTTAAGAGCTAATTAATCCAAATCAAGGCATAATTAATAATTACATGAAAACTTGTTGAATACTTGTTTTTAGAAATGAATATTGAATATTTGTATCATCAGGTGACCTCATTTCTTGGGAAGACATCCCTAGGCCATAAATGCCACAAATATCAAGATTCATGCCCTCCATGCCTCATCAATTCCTTCCATGATGACCTCCATGCCTCTTAAATGCACCTTATTCCAATGTCATGATGAGGATAATTATAAAATTAATTCCAAAAATTGAATTAATCCTCAACTAGACATCTCAATCTCAGGATGGACGGTTTAGGTTGATTCTAGACATTCTAAAAAATCACCACATGAATTTTAAGACATGATAATGAAAATTTATAATGCACAAATGATTCTAAAAGCCATTGAAATTAGTGTTACCATGCCAAATTTATTCCAAGCCAAGCCAAGCCACAAGCCAAAGGTGCCAAGGAGAAGAGGAGATAGTCAAGCCTCCTTTGATGAAGACTTCATGAGCACAAGCCAAACAAGCCACTACAAAAAACATTTTGGAGTATCTAAGGAAGGTAAAAGAAGGTTTATTTTGTATTTTAGTTGTGTGTTTTATTCATGTTTGTTAACTAAGCTCTCCCAAGTGTTTTGGCCTAGAGATGTTATGCTAATTAGTGTGTTTCTTTCATTTTGTTTTCATTTTGGAACTAACACCATACTAACCATCCTCTCTTGAGTCAACTTCCTAGATTCACATATGGCACACCTGGTGGGACCAAATGCATCCCACACATGAAGAAGATCATTTTTTAGCTTTAAAATCTTCATTTGGATCATTAAAACTCTTTCAAATTGATTTTCTAACTTTGTTTTGTCATTTTTCTTTGTCACGAGTTTACACAGTAATTAACATCAATTAGTAAAACTTATATCGATTGGATAGCTGTCATCAGTCACTTTTGATATAATTGATGTCAATTAGATAACCATCATCAGTTAGCTAGTGTAACTATCGTTGGTTATAAAACCGATGTTGATCATTGTGTTTTTCTTAAAACATAGACCTGAGAGCTCTTTTTTTTTAAGATCATTGTTTCAAACCTAAAAGAGCTTCAAGGCTAAAGGACATGTTAATGTTTTTTTTACAGGACCAAGATTGAGATTTGATAAAAAACATGTTTTAGATCACCTTTTGCATGCTTAAAAATCAATTAGGAACCTTATTTTTGTGTTTAATTTTTTTTATAGATTTTTATGGTGAATGTTTTTAAAGTTTGTAACTAAGACTAAGGGGTCAAATGAACACAACCTCATTTTCCATTTGGGCTTAAAAATGAACTCACCTTTTCAAGCTTTTTATATTTCACTTAGTTGTTTAAATTAAATTTTTGTTTGGCAAAAAGAGGGATATTGCGTGTATGCTCTTCTATTTGTCCCCTTTAGGGAACCCTTAGAATCAAAAGCACCATTCCTATTACAAGTAGCCTATTCCAAAGCTTAGAAATAAATTCATCTAAATCACTCCCCAAAACTCATCAAAGTTTGGGTGACCTTGAAAATGACCCTAAAGTCTTTATACTTTCATGCTTTCTTTCTTTTTATGCAAACTTGGCTTGCGAGGGGGACTTCATCACCTCTCATAATTTATTTAGGTAAACTTTGACCTGGGGTTTCACGTCCTGACATTGAATTTATTTGGATCCTAATTGGAGTTGCACATGGGATGTAGTGGCACTTTGGACATCGCACTACATTAAACAAACTGCATGATGTAGTGGTTACAAAAAGGACTAGACCTTTTTGTAACAAGCCAAGTGATACGAACCCAAAATCCATGCTTTTATTTTTCATTATTTAGTATGAAAGTCATTATGCAATTGATTCCCCTAGAATGCTCACAAACTTGTTAGATCTTAGACAAAACCCCACTTGTCATAGAGGTATTGTTGGTGCAATGTGCACCTAAAAGGTCCATGTCATAGTACTATAATTTGAGAGAAGGGGGTGTGTAAAAACCCTATTAGATAATGCACATTTTATTTTGGATGAACACTTAAAATCCTCTCAAATGATGTATATAGATGGATTCCAATAATACCAAGCAACCTTGTCAGTTTAGAGTCTAAGAGTAATTAATCAATTGAGTTTTGTCTTAGAGTAAAGTATTGTTTGAAATCAAAGCTTGGTGTAAACAAATAATTCAAACTAAAACACATGGTCCTCATTTTCCTTTGAACAAAGAGGCATTATGCTGCCCACATGAGTTCATCAATTTGTCTTGTTTAAAAGTTTATCAAAAGATTGGGAGTCATATCATCTACTTTGGCATAGTTATATTGAGTCTAGACCTTTACCAAATTTGTTTAAGTCCTTCACTTATAATCTAAATTCAAAATTTCACCTTTAAAGGTTCATAGGGTTGATGTGTTAAGTGGGTTCTCCATTTTCACTAAACTTGAGGGAACTTAGGTTCAATTTCCAAATTGGGTTGAAGGCCATTTTAGACTCAAGATCATTATCACCACTTGATAGACTTAAGTGATTTTGTGCTAAACACTTAACATTGAGTCTATGCACCACAACATTTTGAGTCAAGAAAAATAGTGTTATGCTATCAAAATTGTGGGAAACTATCTTTTCCTTAGAGAGTTTTTGAAACAAACTTTTTTGTCACACCTTTTGGGTAATGTAGTGTCATTACACTGCCCAAAACATTTCAAATATTGTTTTATAGACCCTCTTGCATAGAGTTTAAATTTGTTCCTACATTTTCAAACCAATCCAAGTGTACTTTTATGATCTTTTATCTAGCACAGTTATATCGTTCACTTTTGTCTAGCTTATTTGTAAAAAGAACCAAGTTTTATATCATTATTTATGAGAAAATAAACTATCTTTGAAGTGCCTTTTGGTTCATACCTTATACCTAGTTGATCAAGTTCATATCCAAGAATCAAATGCCTAGTGTTTTTTTAGAAGTGTTTCAAATCCATTAGATTAAAACTTTCATCTATTTCAAAGTCTAGATTTTGATGCCGTTTGGCCAAGAGTCCTAGTGCATGCCTTGTTTGAGCTTAGCTTTTAATGCTGCATTTGGCCAAAAGACATAGCAAATTTTAAATATCTAAATTAGATTGATTTGAAACACTTCAACCTTAGAGTTTGTAATTTTGATTTTTGGTCCATTTGCTTGCTTATCTTTGTGTGAACAGTGAAACATTAGATACTTCACGCTAGTTTGTTTCCTCACAAATCTTTGTATAAACCTTTTGATCCTTTTTATGAATTTAGACCAAGTTGGAACTTTATCTATTTTATATTTTGTCCCTTTTAGAGTTTGTATAACTCTTTGACCTTTTATTGTAAAGTATTGACTATAGATCCCAACATGTATTCCTACACTCATAGTTGACTCATGTACAATCCAAGGATTAGTAATGCGGATAATATTCCTTATGAGATGGATTATTATTCTTGTTATAATAATCAATTAGGGGCATGAATCCAAGATCTATTAGATAACTATTTGGTTAACACACCACATTATTTAGAATAAGATCGAGAAAAAACCACACAATACCTAGCTATAATACCCACAGTGGACGAGCTAGTTCTTTAAAAATCATATTCTACTAATACAGCTTCCACGTATGATCCATTTTTGTTTGAGAAACATTTTTTAGAAAACAAAGATGAGATTTTGGTTAGAGATATAGACGTAGGCGCCAAATTTTTAGTAGACTTCCCCCATGAAAATTTACCAAGTCTAGTAAGAGTGCCCCACAATATCATTTACGATCAACAAGATTCTTGTAGCAATCCTATGGCTCTAATTCAAACAACATATCAAGACCCTAATATATCTAATCAAAGAAAAAGCATCATGGAAGATCACTTTAACTAAATACAGACAACATATCAAACCTACCTAAATCTAGCACATAATTTCAATCAGATGAACATGGTAAACAAGCCTCTTATTGACCTAGTTCCTTTAATAGGAGTGTTGATAGAGTTAATTGGACAAGAAAATATGAGTTCTAACCCATTTATAAAAACCACTTTGATAGATAACTTGATGCATATCCCCATCATTGAAGAAGTATCTTTAGCCTCTACATAGTATAATGAGTCAAACGTAGTGGACAATGTGTAAACAACATCCAATCCTGATCAAAGTGGTACTAACACATAAATAGCTAGCCAACAACATGTGCCTATAGTTAATCCCATGAGTAGATTATCATACCATGGAATAGGAGTTTCTACATCCCAAGCTCAACTAACTACTTCCTCAAGTGTATAACCTATGGGATTAGGTAATCAAACAATGGCCAATGTCACACCTCAATGATAGAATGTGATGAATCCTACTCCTCCTCAACAAGTAACAAGTAGTATTCCACAATAGGAGACACAATCTAGTGTATCAACATAATGGAGGAAAAATACATCACCACCTAAATTAGGGAAAACTAATGTTTCACCTCACCATGAAATGATAAACATACCTCTTCCGTCATAGACTAATATGCCAATCCAAAAATAAGCAATGACTAGTCAACAATGTGAAAATATTGGTCAACGATAGATGCCAAATATGCAACCTATTTTCACTTCCCCATAGGGATTCATATAATAAGAAGGTCCCCATGTTTCTCAATTACCTAATAGATAACCATTAGTTCAAAATGTGCCACAAATTTAGAGACAGGGTCTTGGTCCACAAGTTCCCACTCAACATTAAGGTTTGATTAGTCAAAAGCATGTCCCTTTTCAACCATAACAGACATAGTATGGTTATATCCTTCCATCTCAACCACAAAATCCTCCAATTCAACCCTTTATCACCAACCTAAACTAGATTTTCACACAACCAAATGCATAATTTCAATTACATTCTAATCCACCTATGCATATTCCAGGTCAATTCCCCAACCAAACTAATATACCCCAACAAGTATTTCCATCATACCTTGGTCAAAGTGTACCACTTGTGACCTCCCAACCATTTATCCAAACCAATATTCTCCCTCAAACCAATGTTACTTCTAGTTTTCTATCCCAAGAATTGTAACAAATGAAGGATGCAATTGCTACCATTCAAGCTAGGAAATAGACTAAACAGTTTAAATTGGATGATGTGTGTTCCTATCTATTACACATGGAGTATCTGTAGATACCATATCCTCCAGGATATGAACCACCAAAAATTGACAAATACAAAGGGAAAGGTGACCCTAAGGCCCATTTAACTGAATTCTTTGTCGCATGTCAACTAGTGGTATATAGTGACAAATACCTTTTATTATTGTTTCTAAGGAGCTTGGCTAGACAAACCTTAGAGTGGTTTTTAAAGTTTCCCAAAAATTTATTAATAGATTTTGATTATATTTTTGATAAGTTTGTGTAGTACTTTTCCTATAATCTCGAGCATGAGATTTCATTAGTGGACTTAATACAAGCAAAGCAAAGTATAGTGAGAGTTTTTCAAGTTATCTATAATAATGGAGAGACCTTACAAGCCATTTTACCTATAATTTACCAAATAAACAATTAGCCACTATGTTTACCAAAAATTTGGATAGTGAGATAGCTTATCATATGAAACTATAATGTGCACATACTTTCAAAGATATCATTGATAAAGGTTTGTTGATCGAGCGAGTGATCATCAATAAAGGAGTCATCAAGATTAATTCAACTAATCAAAATCAAGGTTCCAATCAAGGAAATGGCCAACATCAACATCCCATTCAAGTGCAAACATCACAACTGGCACAAGCTAATAACCAAGAAAGATCATTGTAATTCAATTGCAATAGGAATGTTATGGAAAATGGAGTAACTAAATCCTATCATATCAAAATGGTAAAAAAATCATCTACACCACCTTTTTAGCTTACTCCTACCTAGCAACCTCTCCAACCAATGCCACAAGCACAATAACCAAGATCTACACAACAAATACAATAACCTTTACCATTACAAACCCCTCTTCCTAAGAGAACTGTGCCTGCACGTCATGTCTTTAGTGACCTAGGAGAACCTATTGAGTTTGTATTTCATAAGCTTGATACTACTAATATAATTAGTTGGCCTATACCAAAGCATTATCCGTAAGGCATTCATTATCCTGATTGGTATAATGAAAATGAATTCTATGACTATCATTGGGTCAATGGGCATAATCTATGAAGATGTGTCCAAATCAAGCATTTAATTGAGAGTATGTTTGAGAATGGGGAGATAACATTAGATAATGGTGCTTCCACTTCCAATCAGACTCTTGGGATTTATTAAAACCCCTTTCCCTGACATAACAATCAGTAGCAACAAAATGATCAACAACAACTACCAGTGCAACAACAAAATCAATAGTATCAAAATCAAAGGCCAAACCAATAGAATAAAAAAAATTAGTAATAGAACCCATAATGAAATAACAATGGATAAAACTAAGGTTATAACAGTAACAACCAAAAAACCTACCATGTAGTTTCGCATGACTACAACAGGGTTATAGGTCATATTGTAGGGGGTAGGGTTAATACCATCTCCATTAATCCTAGACCAAGCACTAATCAACCTAGACCATTGATAAACAACAACATTCAACCAAATTACATGGATAATCCTTCTTTAACTTGGGATTGCATAGAAGCAAACCAATAAACTAGGACTTCCCCCTTTAGACCTTATATCGACAACCCATCCTTGCCACGTGACCATATATGAGTGCATCAGCAACCTAGACTTGTCCTATTTGGTCCTACAACATTACCAACATTTGAACTTGAAGGCCAAAGATTACTATCCCAGGCCCACAACCATCCACCACTTTGCCTATCATCTAACCAACCATTTAGCCTATGAATAAACCATTCACTCCTGACCAAGATAAGAAGTTTGATATTATGGAACAATTATAGAAGACACCAACACAAATTTATATTTTAGATTTTTTGTGAATGTTAATAATCCAAAAGAACATCTTGAATGAGTTTTTGACCTAATCCACTTTTTCTAGTGACATATCCCATGATAAATTTTAAGCTTTGATTTGACACCTAGCTCCAAACCAACAAGTCACATTCAACCAAAGCGATATGTCTTCCCTTGGCCTACTCCATGATAACCCATTATACATAGAAGTTTATATAAAGTGACATAAAGTGAAACATGTCCTTATAGACATTGGGTCAGACCTCAAAATAGTGTCTCTAAAGCTCATCAAGATTCTTGGGTACATAATGGTAGATCTCTAACCAAAAATGATAACCATGAAATCTTATAATAATCAGGAAAGAGAATCACAAGGCACCATTAGTTTTCCATTTATCATTGAGCCTTTGAACCATGATACACTTTGCCATGAGCTTGATCTTGAGTTATCATATAATATTCTTCTAGGTAGGCTCTTGTTGTATGAGATTTATGTAGTCCCATCAATACTGCACCAATGTATCAAGTTTTCCCACTCAGGGATGGAAGTGAATATTCAAGGAGATTTACACCCATATGAACATTGCAAATATCTTGAGGCAAAATTTCAAAGCTATAATTATTAGTATGAAATGAATCTAAGTTCTAAGTAGGATAAAAGAAAGGGTATACTTATTGATCTTTCACCAGATAATTACATAGATATAATACCTTGGATTCCCTTTCCCACATGCCACCTCCTAAAGCTTCTAACCATTTCACCATTTTAGATAATGGACTGGGAGAGTATGTGACCCATGATACATTTTATATTGCCAATCTTTCTCAGAATTTGAAAATCTTATAGTGACCTAAAGTCACTCCACGTATACATTAGTAAAAAAAGAACAAAGATAAGGGACATGTCACATTGTACTAGCATCTAGCCTAGAACCTGACCCTCTTGAAGAGGTTAAATTATGGCTATATAATGACAACCAAGCTGATAATAATAAAAGTAAAAGTATCCTATTCCCAATAGGATCATGGAGTGTCACAATTATAAAGGAGGAGGCCTCAGACTGAATCAACAAGGAACTAATGAGCCAATATCTATGAATAAGTATGAAAGACCTTATGGACTTGGATTTAAACCACCTATGGGTATCCCCACATATCTTATTCAAACTCCATCACCATTGACTAGTGATGATGATGTCAACAATGAAGTAGATTATGATCATAGCCTCACCTTTGATGACCTAATTAAAACCAACCTATTTGATAACAATACCATTTGTACCCTTACCCTGGCTATTTATTACAACCCATTGCCATTATATTATCCCCAACTGATAGATTGGGACTAACAAAAATCCAGTTTATTGATTGATGAGTTCTAGAATGATGAGGCAGTCTATGACTTCTTAGGCCTTAGAGACAATGTTCCATTATGAGATCACAAGTCAAGATTCTTAATTACATTAGATCCTGTAGCCTATTTTGGAGAGCGAGTGAACACCCTTAGCCAAAAAAATAAGTAAAACATTGAGGTCCCAAAGTGAAAACCTCTTTCAGGTGCTTTATGACCAAGGAAAAAGTAAATATAAAGGGCAGTCTAGTGGTGAAAACCTATTTCAAGCTCCATTATATGGGGGTGTTCATTTTTATTTGAATTTAGATTAGGAGACCACCAACGATGAACATGCTTATGGAGTGAAGTTTAGCTTTGACCAATAACAAGTATTTGATCAAATTGTTCAAGAATTTCTAAATTTTTTTATCACATGGCCATATCTCCCATTAGGGGACTCAGATTCATCATGCCTAGGAGAAGTTGAAGAGCAAGTCCTAACAGAAGACTCTAACATAATACAATAGTTCAAGTCATTACCTACTATCCTAGAAGATGGTTTGACCCTTCTAGTTGAAGATATAATAGAGGTAAATATTGAGATTCCATCATACCTAAAATTGATAAAATTAGGCATGTCCCTCATTAAGGAGGAACATGGAGTCTTTACAGCTCTATTTTGAGAATTTGTAGATATCTTTGCATGGGCCTATTATGACATGCTAGGTTTAAACACCACCTTGGTTCTACACCACTTTGTGGTTAATCCTGATGCCAAACTGGTAAAGTAAAAGCTACGTAAGATGCATCCTTGCATTACTATATTGGTAAAGAAAGAGTTAGAAAAACTCTTAGAAGTACGATGTATCCAATCCATTGACTACTCAGAATGGATCTCTAATGTGGTACCTATTATTAAAAATCCTAAAGGGATCAAAATTTATAGTAATTTTCAAGACATCAACAAAGCTTGTCTTAAAGATGATTTTCCATTACCTAATATCGACATGATCATTGACTCCATGGCAGGTTATGAAATGCTTTCACTCATGGATGGCTTTTTAGGATCTTAGCACCATAACTCCAACATAAAACAACATTCACCACTCCATGGGGAAAATTTTATTATTAGGTAATGCCATTTGACCTTAAAAATGCTAGAGCTACATATCAAAGGGCCATGACTATTATATTCCATGATTTGATATATGATATTGTTGAAGACTATGTCGATGACATATTAGGAAAATCCAAAACTAGGGTTGACCATCTATTAGTGCTGCATAAGATATTTGAAATATTATAGGAGTACAAAGTCAGATTTAATCCAAAGAAATGTGTGTTTGGTGTAACTTCAGGCAAATTACTTGGCTTTATCATGTCTCATAGAGGTATTGAAGTTGATCTGGCTAAAGTCCATGTTATAACTAAGATGTCACCACCAACTAATTTAAAACAACTCCATAGTTTACAGGATAAGATCCAATCAATTAGATGCTTCATCTCTCAATTAGTAGACAAGTGTCATCCATTTACACACCTTCTAAAGAATGGAGTTGCATTTCACTAGGATGATCACTTCCAAACAACTTTTCAACAACTCAAAGACTATCTTATTAAACCACCTATTTTATTACCTCCTATACCAGGAAATCCATTCTTGTTATACCAATTAGCCACTAACCATGCTCTAGGGGCACTTTGGCTCAACATGATGATAATGGAAAAGAACATGCTATATACTACCTAAGTCATACCTTGGTTACATATGAACATAATTATACACCTATTAAAAAATCTTTTCTGGCCATGGTCTTTGTAGCTCAAAAACTATGCCATTATATGTTGAATAATAAGACCATGGTCATTTCAAAAGTAGATCCACTCAAGTATCTACTATCTAAAAAATCTTTGCAAGGTAGAATGGCTAAATGGATCATGCTTCTCAATGAGATTGACATAGAGTATGTCAATTAGAAGGTAATTAAGGGGTAAGTTCTTGTAGATCAACTTGCAGAAGCACCTTTCATAGACACATAACCACTCACATTTTAATTTATTGATGATTCCATAATGACCATCATTGACACACCTCTTGAGGAATAGCCTTAGAAGATGTATTTTGATGGTTCATTTACTACACATAGATCAGGGGCATGCCTATTGTTTATTATACCATAGGAGGATCTAATCCCTGAATCATTTAGAATCAGATTTTATTATACAAACACCATGGCTAAGTATGAAGCACTTGTTGCAAGAATTTGATAGGAAATGCATTGGAACATATCTCATATCCAAGTTTTTGGTAATTATCAATTAATCATCAATCAGGTCATAGATCATTTTTAGACCAAAGATGATAAGATGGTTCCATATAAAGCTTTGGTCAACACTCTTAAGCAACAAATTGCCAACATTTAGTTTGAATACATACCAAGGGCTAGTAATAGAACTACATATGTCATGGCTACTATTGGCTCTCTAATTCAAAAAATAGATAAAGATAGAGCGTATTAGTTTCTCATCAAGAATTTGTCAACACTAGCTCATGAACCTTCAACCATTGCAATGATTTATGATATTATTAGTCCTAATTATATCTAGTACTCAGACCTTTACAACTACCTTCATGACCAAGTTATACCACAACTTATCTCATAAACAAACAAAATCCTTCTTTCATCATTACACTCATTATACTCTACTTGGATCTATCCTCTATCATCATAATTTTGATTCATTGTTTAACTTTGATAGAGTCTACACTAGTGTTAAGAGAAGTACATAAAGGGATATGTATATCTCATTCTAACAAGGTATTCCTATCCAAAAATCTCTTGCATACTAGTTATTATTGGCCTGTAATGGATGCAGATGTTGTTGCATATGTAAAAAAGTGTGACAAATGTCAACAACATTCTAATATAATTCATGCCTTAGAAAAAACTCTAAAACTAATGTTGACACCATGGCCATTTTATACATGGGGACTTGACCTCATTGGGAAGATCAACCCCACTTCATTTGACAACCATAATCATATCCTTACCACCACAAAATATTTCACTAAGTGGGTTGAAGCTACACCCCTCATGTGATTGGAAAGAAAATTTTTAAATTCACCTTTAATAATCTAATTTGTTTTTACAGTATCCCCTCTGACATTATATCTGATAATGGATGATCATTCAAGAACAAGGGTGTAGATCAACTATGTACTAAATATAATATCACACAACATTTTTCTACAACATATTACCCTCAAGGTAGTGGCCAAGCTGAGGCATCCAATAAAACCATTGTCAGTATTCTCAAAAAGATTATCAATGATGACGATCATGATTGACACTTGCAAATATTTTTTGCCCTTTAGACATACTATACCAATCATCATAACCCCATAAGAGCCACTCCATACTCACTTGTTTATGGAATTAAAGCCATCCTTCCCATTGAGGTCAAATTGCCTTCACTATGCATATCTTTCAAGCATGTCTTAGATGATCATGACTATCAAGTAACTCACCTATAAGAGCTAGACCTACTTGATGAGAAACACATAGTCACGATCAACAATCTTCAAGCATATTAGAACTGACTCAAAGGCCACTATAATTAGCATGTTAAGATAGAACATTTGAACTTGGTGATCTTGTTCTTAAATAAAACCAAAAGAATACCATAGCTAAGAAGAAGCATAAAGGAAAATTCAAACCAAATTTGATATGGCCTTTCATCATTATTGTAGATTATGGGTTAGGAGCATAAATGCTTGCCACACTAGATGGAGATGAACTTTTTGAGTTGATGAATATTATTCATCTCAAGTAGTACTATGCTTGAGCACTAATGTGTATTGTCTGTAAAGACTATTTTAGTTGTTCTATTTTATCACTATTCTTCTTTGTACAAGTATCATCTTTATCCTAGCCATATCCACTTTCAACTTCTGACCTATCCATCTAGTGTGTTCTAAAGCCTAGCCTATTTGACCTTAATTTTTCCATTCATTACACATTTTCAGCATCAGGGTATCTACTTAGTTTCATCAGTTAGTTCATATACTTTAGATAGAGCTCATATTTTAGAGTAGTGTGGTATAAGTTTTTGCAGTTGCATCCTTCATTTGTTATTCTTTTGTTATCACTAGTTTGATTACTAATTATAACTGCCTTTGGGAAACCTAGTACCATTTATCCATGCCATTGTGTCATAGTTATAATCAACTATGGACAAACTAGGGGAAACATTTATTTATTAAGCCTTGGCATACCAACTTGCCACTTCTTATGTCATACTATGCCTTATTACTAACTGTGCCTATTTCTTTTGAATTGACTGCTACACTAGTCAAATTTCTCCATTCTAGGGCAGAACTATAGCGACTTAAGGTCCTAATCTGGGACTATGTAGGCATCACTTGTTACTTATTGAGGTTAGCTCATTCACCCTCTGGCCACACTCTCATCATTTACGAGTAACTTAAGCCACAATCTCACCATTTTATGAGCAACCTTAGTTTAAATGTTCTAACCATTTTGTGAGCTTGAACCATTTAGTGTCTCATCATTCTTGATTGAGTTAAGACACTCTAAAACATTTCCAAAAATATTTAAAATATTGTTAGAAAAGAACAAAAACATTGACCACTTCTTTGCCTTAAGGATTCTAGGAACCCTTACTAAGTTACAAGTAAATCACTTGTCATTTAGTTTCCCCATCGTTTTTGGCTTTTTCTCTCATGCACTTTCCATTTTTCAAGACCATTCCTCTTCTTCTATCACATTCATTATATTTATTTTCCTTAGTTATCACATTGTTCCCATTCCATGAGAGAACTGCATTTGGTCTAAAGTTTTTTTTATTGGATATTACATCCATAGAACTATGTAGGCATCATCCACTTGCCTAGTGCATATGGAGATAGCTCAACCACCCCCTTCCTTTTCTTCTATTTCCCCCATTTTATTTATTTGTTAACGTTGTCACCTATTTTCTAGGGGCACTGTTCATATGATTTCTTTTTGAGCATTTCTTTGTTTGTTTCTTTATTGTTTTTATTGTGTGCCTATTTATTTGCTTTCAGTACTATTGCCTTGATTTAGTTTATGTGTGTTCATTAGGTGATTCCTTTCCCATACTTATACTTTAATCCATCCATATTGATATGTTTACATTATCATCATGGTTTCTATCATTAGTGCATTATTTTCCATTAAGTATTGGGTTACGGGAGTCAGTCTTTATGCATATTTTAGCCAAGTCCTCATGATGTTATACCATGATGCCTATCAACATGTGCTACAATAAACCTCAGCTTTAAAAAGTCTATTCAGCAATGGTGACATCTCTTTAACACTAACATCTAGATTCAATCCCAAACAAAGTAATTAGCTATGAAATAATTTCAACCTTTATTAGTTTAGATGAGCATCTCTCTACTAGTAGATTGTTCTAATTCATCATTACCCTTTGTGTTAAGTTATCATCATCCTTGACCAAGTTTATCATATTTTCCATAATCAGGGTCTAATGATTATAACCACCTATGGGCAAATCATTGCACACCATCCCACCCATATTTCTCAATAATTATAACCACCTTTGGGAAAATCATTATGTTGTCACCACTTTATGTTTTCCACCAATATAGGGGCATGCTATTATCTTGTTTATCTATCCTAATATGGGTAACTCCATCTTCTCAATGATTATAACTACCTTTGGGCAAACTCATTGTGTTATCATACCACGTTACCACTATCAAGTTACAATGTTTATAACTACCTTGGGAAAACCGTTGTGCACCATCCCACTTTCATTCTCAATGATTTTGACTACTTTTTCAATATCATTATGTTTTCATCCCATCATATTTCCCTTCTTTGGTCCCCTCATTTCACTTCTTTCTTTTTGAGGGACCATTTTCTGACTTACTTGTGCCAACCATTCCCTTGAGGAGGCATCATACAATTCATTTATCATCATTGTAGTTGTAGGCATATAGGAATTTTACATTATTTGAGAATATGTTATTGTGTTTATATATTTCAATTCCTTCCCAAATAGGGGAAAACTTTAGATGCCTAAATCTGGCCACTTATAGCTTCTAATGAAGCTTTTGACCAATTTCCACTTAAAATGCATAATTTGGCCTAAAAATTCTAAAACATGCTAAATGATGTGACACTAACATATTCAAGTGCCAATTTTGGCCAAGGTATCATTAAATGGGGAAATGTAATTTATAGGCTAGCTAACTTGGATCTGATCATTCTGAGTCAAAATGCCAATTTTGCACCTAGGTGCTCTAAATTGCTCTTTCTTATCAAATCTCTTACATGAGACACGTGCCTTTGTTATTTTATTTTGGTAACATCCTAAATGGTAATATGGTTCTAATGTATCTGACATTGACTTCCAATTCCAATCTAGTGAAATTTTGGACCAATAACAAGGCATTCTGATCAATTTAAGTAATTTGTGCATAAAGTGCTTAATCATGCTTAAGAGCCAATTAATCTAAATCAAGGCATATTTAATAATTCCATGGAAATTTGTTGAATACTTGTTTTTAGAAATTAATATTGAATATATACATCATTAGGTGACCTCATTTCTTGGGAAGACATCCTTAGGCCATAAATGCCACAAATATCAGGATTCATGCCCTCCATGCCTCATCAATACCTTCCATGATTCCCTATATGCCTCTTAAATTCCCCTTATTCTAATTTAATGATGGAGATAATTATAAAATTAATTCCAAAAATTGAATTAATCCTCAACCACACATCTCAATCTCAAGATGGATGGTTCAAGTTGATTCTCGACATTCTCAAAAATCTATAAACAGGAGGCCTCACCACATGAATTTTAAGACATGATAATGCAAAGTTATTATGCACAAATGATTCCAAAATCCATTGAAATTAGTGTTACCATGCCAAATTTATTCCAAGCCAAGCCAAGCCATAAGCCAAAGGTGCCACGGAGAATAGGAAATAGCCAAGCCTCCTTTGATGAAGACTTCATGAGCATAAGCTGAGCAAGCCACTAAAACAAGTATTTTGGAGCATCTAAGGAATGTAAAAGAAGGTTTATTTTGCATTTTAGTTGTGTTTTTTATTCATGTTTTTTAACTAATCTCTCCTTAGTGTCTTAGCATAGAGATGTTATGCTAGTTAGTGTGTTTCTTTTATTTTGTTTTTATTTTGAAACTAACACCATACTAACCATCCTCTCTTGAGTCAAATTCTTAGATTCACATGAATATCCATAAAGCATCCTCCTTTTTCTTAAAACCCTATGCTTATGAGGACTAAAAACCTATAAAAATGGGGGAAGTGTAATGGGTTGAGCTAAACCCAATCAGCCTCGCTTAATGATTGGCCACTTCCTCAAAGGTAAATCAAGACACACATATTTCTCCCACATATTATGATTGTGTTATTATGCTCTTTCATTATGTGTATGTAGTCAATGATTAGATTTACTACTTTACAATGTTTTCTTTGACCTAAAACTTGAGTACTTTAGACTTGGATTGTAACTACTACGAGTGATAGGTATGCACATTGGGAAGATTAGGGAAGTTTTTTTGAGTGTGAAATAATGTATAAATGTATCACAGATAAGTGTCAGATGATGCCAAATGATTTTGAATGAGACTTAATTTTTTTATATAGGGATCCATTTGAATAATTCCTCATGCCACTAACACTTTAAGATTATAGTCTGACCCTAAGGATGGGTTTGATTTTATAAAATATTCATTATTAGGATTGATATTATTTTGACCAGTGTGGGTTATTATCGATTGGTGATAATGACTATAATTATTATAACTATCTCATGTACAGGTGGGCTACTCTTAGAGTCTAGAGAATACTATGGAGGATATTTCATAGGTTTTAAATATAAAATTAGGTTGATGTAGGTGTATGACATTATAATGGAAATTTTGACTCATAGGATATCAAGCAAGTGTGAAATGATTAAAAATTATAACCTTGTTTGGGAGCTCAATTCATGCATGGTAAATGTGTGTCAATATTTTCATTATCAAGTATTGATGACTATATTTTAGTATATATAATGAGTCACTCAATAGCTTTATGTTATAAATTTTTTGACCAAAAATGTTCTACTAGACCTCCATTTGAAAGAATTCCTACACTTTTGTACCAATAATCGAGCTAGATTCTACAACATCGCGTAGTGTTTAAATTGATTTTGTCTCTTGAGAATGGATATAAGAGTCTTAGATTTTTGAAATTTTCATCCTGAAATTTGTATGCTATGATCACTTATTGATAATTTTAGACATTTATTTTGATTCCAATCCTCGTAGTGATTCCTTCAAATTTCATATGATGTGGTTAAGGAACAAAAAATTCTTAGAGTTGGTAATGCAATGGTGGAATATATCTCCAACATTCTATTGCACTAAATATTTTGTTTTCATGTCTAATGTTAAATACCTAAAAAAATAAGTGAGATATTGGAACCAATACTATTTTTAAAAATGTTTATGATTTTAAATAGCAATTTGAGGATGATTTAGTGAACATAAGTGGTGTCATACAAACTGGGTATTAACAAACAGTTGTTAGATTGAGAAAAATAAATCCTTCCCAACCTTGATGGAATCTAATATAATGAGGATATCATTAGAAACATGGATCTCTAATGGTGATAATAATACCAAATTCTTCCATAGATCAACAAACCACAACCATCTGGTGAATAGGATCACTAAAATACATAATCATGATAATCTTTTCCTTGAATCTTCAACAAACATTCATTAAGAAGCTAAGAAATTATTTCAACATCTCCTTGATGATGTTTCAAATAATAAACATGACCTTACAAATGTTTACTTAAATCCATTCCAACCATTGTCACTCTTAATCATAATAAGGCTCTAATTATTTCCTTTACTAGATATGAAGTTTGAGCTATAATTTTCATCATATCAAGGGATAAGGCACCTAAACTAGATGTGTTTTTGACAATATTCTACTATATATTTTGGGATAACATTAGAAAAAAGTAATTGTAGTTGAAAGTAAAATTTGGTGCTCCCATAAAATACTCAAATAATTTAACTCCACCTAATTAACCCTCATCCCAAAATTAGAAAATATATCCTTCACAGACTATTAGCCTATCTCTTTATGAAACACCTTGTATACAATTTTATGGAAAGCAATCTGTGAAAAACTCAAGAAAATCCTCATGGTTTTGATATCACCAAAACAAGCAAGCTTTGTTAAAAGGAATCATATTATTAATGGAAAAAATTGGCCAATAAATTTTTCCACTCTCTTCAACTATCAAAGGTGAAAGGCATCATAGTAAAGTTTGACTTCAAAAAATATTTTGAAAATATCAAGTCATATTTTTTCCTTAAAATCCTCACATGCTTTGAGTTCTCCAAGGAATGGTGCACTATCATCTACAATTTCTCTCTTCAGCACACTTTTAAGTATTAGTCATTAGCTCACCCTATGGTTTATTCTCATCCACCAAAAGGATTAGACAAGTTAAACCACTTTACCCCTTTCTTTTCATTATCCTCATAAAATCTCTCAACATAACCATTAAAGCAGAGGTCCAACCAAGAAAAATATTTGGGGTTAAAATATTGGATGGAGTCAACCCAATTTCCCAAAATTATTTACAAATAATACCCTATACATGGGATATGCCTGCTCTAAAGAATTCTAAGCCTATAATAATATTATCATCCTATGTTCTCTTTCATTAGGTCAACATGTAAATGAGGCTAAATAAAAAATATACTTTTTAACACCTCCTTGAGGCTTCAAACAAAGTTGACAACCAAATGGGGCTTCTTAATTGGTAGCCTTCCCAATCATTACCTAGGTATCCCCTTATTCTAAGGACTTATAAATAAGGATATATGGAAGGAAGTTATAACCAGGGTGGACATCAAAATTTTATCTTGGAAAGGAAGGTGGTTGTCTTTAGCTAGTATAATTACATTATTGAAATTAGTACTATAAGGTATCCCAGCCTACACTATGTCACTTCTCAAGATGATAATGAATGTTTGTAAATCCATGAATCATAAAATGAGAAAATTTATTTATCAAGAATCCTCCCAAGAATTTTGAATCCCTCTCATAATCTAGATTAAATCCTATACTCCCAACTATGCACATGAAGTAGGTATCACTTACCTACATCATCATAGTCCATCCCTCAAAGCCAATTGATTCCAGTGATCCTTTAGCTTCCAAAATCAACTTTGGAGTAGCATTACATGAAATAAAGATTCCATGGAATTAAATATGGTATTCATAATTTAAGTACTCTCCAAAGGATCCCACATTTGGAAGTATGTTTTCTTCTAATTTGGTTTTCAATTTATTTTTATTTATTTTCTTGATTTTTTAGAAGTGTGTTTTGGTAGTTGTAAAAATCATAGGAGTTTCCATTATAGGCAAAGTGGTCTTTAGTTTTACTAGAAATGTGGTGTGAGGGGTATTTATTTAATACTCAAGCCATTATATGAAAATATATAAATGGTTTAGTTTTCCACACACTTCATGTAGACATTCAAATCTAGCCACAATTGGCTCTTGACTAGACTTCAAACTGATTCCTACCAACCATTACAAATTATGCCTAGGAATCACTGAATATCCCAAATTTGTTTGTGCATTATTCATCAATGCTCATAATCATGTTGAGGCATTCCTATTTGAGATACTAGCCTTTATGAAATAATAACCTCTCATAGATTCATCTCCAATCACCTTGTGACCTAACAACTATCAATTTGGCCTATGGACCTATTAAGTGAGGCACCTGATTAAATATTGAAAGAGCTAAAATGATAATAAAATCAATTAACAAATTAAACAAGATTAAATGCTTAGTTAAAATATCCATTTATAATTAATGAATATTAAAACGCCTTTCATAATTAACTTTATGAGTTGTCAAGCTCTTCCAAAATATCCCAAAATATCTAATTTGAGAGCCATGCCTAGTAATTTAAAATCATAATTACATGACAACTATTAACTCAACTGGAGTTAGCCTTAACTCGCCTAGGGTTAGTTTGAACCCATTCCATGTTTAAACTCAATCTTAACTCACCTTGGGTGAGATATAATTCTTAAGGATATAAATATAAGGCCATACCCCTTCATTTCTAAGCTTGGATATTGTAAAGTTATTATAAAATATTTTCTCCATAAGCCTCATGCATGTAATTTTACCATGCCCAAATCCTAAGTCAAGCAAACAAAGTGAAGGTGTTAAAGAGAGGAGTCAAACAAGCTTCATTGTCAGATATTTCTTGATGCACAAGCCAAACAATCTATTCGACAAGCCATTTAGAGCTCCAAGGAAGGTAAAAGAGTGTGTTCTTTTATGTTTTAGTTGTGCTTTCATATGTAGTTTTGTTACATATGCTCTTCCTAGTGTCGAAGCTAGAGGTTAGGATTTTAGTGTGTTTATTTGAGTTTTGTTTATTAGACTAACACAAGACTAACCTCCCCTCTACATATTCCTTGTCTACATGTTGGCATGCTTGGTAGGACACACATCCCACAAAGTTATTCCTAATGCCTTTTAGATCATTCTCCTAACAATTTTCATGAAAAAATTCAAGTTTTTTGATCAAAATAGGTGGAAATTAGAGGCTCAAGGACATTTTTATGGAAGTTGTGAAGTTACTTTGTGCAATCATGACTTGGTTCTTTGTAATTATGATATTGCATAATATCGCTAATGTTACAGTCATGATTTTGTAATATTTCTTGCATTTTTGTGCCTAACTATTATGGTTTGCCATCTGTTTGTGTTTAATAGGGACAACTCACATTATTGACAATATCATGACTTTGAAATCATGATATTGATAATGTAATGATTTTACAATTTATGATATTACCAAAACTTTTATGATATTTAAAAAAATTCTAAAATATTTCTTAACTACTAACACTCTATCACTAACCATTTCATGTTATAGGTTAAACTATGTTATTGCCTATATTTATACAATATTATGATATCATGACTCTGTGAGTAGCAATATTGCCTATATTTCTGTGTCATTATGCTTAAAATAGTGATATTGTGTTAAATACTCTATTTACAAGAAAGTAATGATATTGTGATAAATATTATAGTTTTTCAGGAATAGTCATGGTATTACTCTATGTTTATATGATTTTACACTTTTTGTAAAATTTTGAAAACCCAAAAGAAAGATTTGAAAATCCATTTGTTTAGTCATATTTTGATTCTAAGCACAAGGACTCCCTAACATGTTTTTCAAGACCCAAAGGCCAAGAGGAAAACATTTAAAATATTAAAAGTTTTAAATTTCACATTTCAAATTGGTGTTTTAAAAATATTTTTGCTTAAGTCATTTTAATTTTTCAAAATATTTCAACAACAAATGCCAAGGGGCTCAAATTTCATAACATATTTCATTTTGGTGTTATAAAAATAACTTTCACATTAGTTAAATACTCATAAGAATTTCATTTTATACTTTTTTTTATTGAAAGTGTTTGTTTTAGCAAAATGAGTGACATGTGTATGTTATCCCCCATCCGTGTTAGGAAACTCAAGTGATCAAAAGCGCTCACTCTTTGCATTTGTTACTTTGGTCCAAAAACATGAAAAAAAAGTCTCTAAGGTCCTTCCCAAAATTTGTATGATTTGGGTGACCCTAAAATGACCATAAATTCCTTGCACATATCTTTATTTCATGCATTTTAGCTTATGGATGGGAGTTCATCACCTCCCTATGGGTTCTCTAGGGAAGCATTGATCTAGGAATTCATCTCCCAACATCATTTCAACCCCAATCTATTGTGGGGTATACAAATTTAGGGTGACCCATTGGGATGCTTATTATGAATGGTTAAAACAAGCTCCATTAGTGGTACTCAACCTTAGAATGTTGGGGCAAATCAGACATCACACTACACTGATCAATTGATGGATGTAGTGGTTGTGAAAAGGATAAGACCTTTTCATAACAAGCTAGTTGATGCGAATCTAAATGATGTGATTTCATCTCTAGTGTTTACCATACTTAAGACCATCTAAAAATAAATAAAAAATGATAGTTTAGGACAACCTCACTTATCATAGATATATTGTCAATGTAAGGCAAGTAGCCTAAAGTTATATGTCATTATATGAACTCTTGAGATAAGAGGGGGCCTAAAAACCCCAATTTTAATGAATTTTTTATTTTTAGATTAACAGCTTAAAATCCTTTCAAGAGCAAGTATATATATGAAATTAGATAATACTATATAACCTTATCAATTTTAGGGTTTAAGACATTACACTTAGGTGTTTATGTCATTTTATCCTTTTGACTTACTTGGTTTTGAGTATAACTATTTGTTTATCATACCTTATAAAACGTGAGTCTTGTTTAAACATCATCCCTTTGTTTCAAGAGGTGTTATGTTATCTATTTGATATCATAACTTTGCCTTAGTTTTTCATCAAAATTTTATGTGTGTGTCACTTGATTGAAAAGGGTGTTATTATGCTACCCAACACATTTCAAATCTTGTGCCTTTGAGTCTTGAAAAAAATGTTTATCATATATTTAGAGCATGCTAATGTCATTAATCTAATCAAATCATTTCAAATACTTGCTGCCTTGTGTCCAAAGTTTCAATTTTGAAATAAAAAACATGTATGCCTTTTGGATCTATACCTAGTACCATCATACCATTCACTCTTGTCTAGCTTGTTACATATTTTAAGAAGTCTGGTTTTCTAAGTTGAGTTCAAAATTAACCTTGACACGTTCAGACCCAAACATTGATTGGTTTCTATCTATGCCTCATTTAAATTTGTCCCAGACATCAATCTTTCACTTTTGGGTTGTGTAACTTATGTTAATTATTTATTCAATTTAAAAACTATTATTTGTGCCTAGATTTGGGGAGGTAGTCTATATTCCATGTGCCTATTATTTCATGTCTTTTCTAAGAGATCATGTTTATGTTTAAAATCAAATGCCTAGTTTGTGTCAAAGTGTTTCAAATTTTTTAGAATTAACTCTCTTGCCTTTTAGACCTCATTTTTTTTAAAGTCTAGATTTTGTGCCTTTTAAAAAAGCCCTAAAAATACCTATTTTGAGCCTAGATTTTGTGCCTTATTTTCCAAAAGACCTAGAATTTTTTTTTTATTTAGACCTAGTTTAGACTTATTTAACACACTTTATACCTAGTTTGGAATTCTAGTTTTTATTCATCCAGTTGACCCTTTTGTGTAAGACATTTGATGTTAGACTATTTTGTACCAAGTTTGAACCTTTTTATATTTTAGACATTATTTTTAAGAGTTTGTATAACTCTAGGCCTCTTTCTCAAAACATTAATCATTGATTTGGATATGTTTCATTAGACTCATAATAGAGCCATGTATAATCCAGATTATAATAATGTGGTCAGACATGATGAATTTGTTCAAGACCCGTATTGTGACGATGTAGTTTATAAGATGAATCCTTATCCTCCTTATAATAATTAATATGGGGAACAAATCCAAGATCCTTTAGCCCACTATTTGGTTAACACACTACCATACTCAGAGTAGGACCAAGAGCAAAATGCATAGTACCTTGTTAGCATACCATTAGTTATAGAACAAGTTCAAAAAAACCTATTATGTTCTGATGCTATTGATATATGATCCTTATTTTTTTGATCATCACTTGCTTGAAAACAAGGATGAAGTTTTATTTAGATTCAAAGAGGTAGGGGAAAATTTTCCATCAAACTTCCCCCACAAAAAGTTTCCTAGCCTAGTTAGAGTGCCTTATAACTACCTTATAACCAAATCATTGAAGAGGACTCTTATATCAATATATAAGTACTCATACTGATGTCGTATCAAAATATAAATATGCTTATCCCAGGAAGAGGCGTCATGGATGATCACTTCCTCTAAATGCAAACAACATGTCAAACCTATTTGAGCTTAATGCATAGTTTAAATAACATGGCCATGCCAAATGTGTTGATGATAAAAATTGTACTATCAATGAATCAACACTTTTGCCTATTATGAAGGTTAAATTTGAATCATATCAGTCTAATCATAAGGTTCTAATTTTTTGACTATAATCCTAAAGACATGAGGTATTTTTAAATGTTCTAAGAAATAATAAATAAGTCATCAAATGTAACATATTCCATTATAATTTAAAAAATCTTCTTATCAAATGAATCAGTTTAGATATGAATTTGTAATCTATCCTATCCAATAGAGAATGCCTATGGATTAAACAATCTCTTGAAGGAAAGAAATATGACTCTATAAAATATTATATTTTAAGTAGTATCTTGTAATGTTGTTATGATAACTTCAAAGATAGTCTCAAGATAAACCAGAAAATATAAAGTAAATAGATTGAAATAAACTAACATAAATAGATATTCAAATAGATAAAAATTAACACAAAGAGACAACCAATAACAATCAATAATCCCTCAAAGTAGTTTGAGGTTAAAAACTACATTTTAGATAATAAATTAGATATTTTATTACTCCAAGAAGTCAAGATGAATGAGGAGAATTTTATGAAAATTGCTGCCTATATATGGCCTAAGGTGGCTTTTTGCATTAGTCCTACTAAAGGGGCTTTAGGGGGATTGTCACTATGTGGAATAGTGCTAAAATCTAGGGGTCTCTTATGGCTTATAATAAGCACTTCTTGATTACCAATTTTTCTATGAAATCTTTGAACTGGTCGTTGATCAATGTCTATGGATCGAATAACAGAGCTTTGAGACAGAAATTATGGATAGACCTGAGCGATTTCAAGAATAATCCCTAGCACATTAGATGGATGTTAGCCAAAGATTTCAACACTCCTCTATACCCTTTTAAAAAATAGGGTGGAATTATGGATTACTTAGATAGAATGTTTGACTTTGCTGAATTCATCAATTATTGGAGATTATTAGACATAGAGCTGCAAAACCAAAATTTTACCTAGACAAATAGTAGAAGAGGAGATCAAATGATTCAGGTTAAATTAGATAGATTTCTTATATCAAGCAACTAGAAGGATTATCATAATATGCAGGCACAGGTTTTCCCTAGAACCATGTCTGACCACTACTCGATCTTCCTTAGTTGGAGAGAACATGGACATTCCAGACCTTCCCCATTCCATTTTGAAGCTATGTGGATCAAACATAAAGACTTTAGACAAATGGTGGCCCAATGGTGTAAAATTCCTATTCAAAGTACTCCTATGTTTAGAATAGTCAAGAAACTCCAACACATTAAACAAGAAGTTCATGGATGGAATAAATATAGCTTTGGGCAGGTCTTCCAGCAGAAGAAAAATATAGTGGGAAAACTCAAGGATATACAGCAACTGATAGATCAAGGGGATGACTCTGAGGACACTTTAGAAGAAGAGAATATCTTGTCTTCAGAATGGAAGAATCTTATGGAAAGAGAAGAGGTTTTCTAGAAACAAAAATCTCGTGTTCAGTGGCTTAAAGAGGGGGATAGGAACACTACCTTTTTTCATCTCTCAGCTATGAAACATAGGAAAGCCAACTCAATAACTAATCTTGTCCTAGATAATGGAAAAATTATTATCGAGGATAATGAAATAGGGGAACAAGCCAGGGCTTTCTTTCAAAATCTGCTTATAGAAGAAAATAATAATGGTGGAATCGATAAACCTATGAATCAATTTATTGATAAAATCCCCTATTTGATAATAGAAGAAGATAATCTGGAGATATTAAAGCCTATATCTGAGGAAGAAGTCTAGGCTCTGTTATTCTCCATGGGTGCTTTTAAAGCCCTAGGTCTTGATGGCTTTCCTCCTATATTCTTTCAAAAATATTGGGAGATAGGAGCGGACCTCACGGCTGCTGTGCGTGATTTTTTTAGATCAAGTAAACTTTTGAAACAAGCTAATAAGACCTTCATAGTACTTGTTCCTAAAAAATCACAACCTTCACACCTCACTAATTTTAGGCCCATTAGTCTATGCAACACTATGTATAAGTTATGTACTAAAATGCTGGTCATGAGGATTCAACCTTTGCTAGACAAAATTATTTCTCTTGCTCAAAAAGGTTTCATCCTAGGTAGACAGATTCTTGATGCTATGATCACCACATAAGAGACTATTCACTCCATGGATAAGAGCAGAATCCTTGGGATGGCTCTCAAGCTTGATATTTCTAAAGCTTATGATAGAGTCTCATGGACTTTTCTGTTCCAAGTGATCAAAAAATTTGGTTTTAATGATAAAATGTTTCGCTTGTTATGGAATGCGATCTCTTCTGTAAAATTCTCAGTGCTAGTTAATGGTGTTCCTAGAGGTTTTTTCTCATCCTCGAGAGGAATTCATTAGGGAGACCCTCTCTCCCCTTACTTATTCATCATTATGGCTAAGGCACTGGGAAGATACATACAAGCAGATATAGCCTCAAAAAAGCTAGTGGGCATCAAACCTACCTCCTCCCTTCATCCTATGGTGGTACAACAGTTTGTAGATGATACCATCTTCTTTGGCATCTCATCGGTGATTGAATCTAGAAGATAGAAGAATATCTTAAATAATTATGTGAGAGAGTTGGGACAAAGGATAAATTTCCAAAAAAGCAATGTGTATTTCTTCAACACTCTTAATGAACTTAGACATAAAATCATTGATATATTAGAATGTGTTGAAGCTGGCCTACCAGCTACCTACCTGGGTCTCCCACTTTCGATCAAAGAGGTATCTCCTAGATTTTGGAATGGAATTGTGAAAAGAATGCAGAGGAAACTTATTGGTTGGAAGGGGAAACTACTCAACAGTGCTAGTAAACTGCAACTTCTTCGAGCTTCACTGCAAGGTATTCCTACATACTTCCTATCTCTTTTTAAAATTCTTGCATATTTTGCTAAGAAATTAGAACAGATCCAAAGGAAATTTTTATGGATAGGAGTGGAAGACAAACAGAGAATGTCTTTAGTCAGATGGGAAAAAGTGTGTCTTCCAAAATCTCATGGTGGACTTAATATTAGGTCCATCAGGAACATGAACAAAGCCATTCTCTCAAAAGTTAGTTGGAACCTGATCTATAACAATAATGATTGGGGAAAAATAATGTATGCCAAATACATGCATAGCATTGATGATTCCAAATTTATTTAATAGATGAGATTACCCTAGGGATCTGTGATATGGAATAAAATGCTAAAAAGTAAAAGCCTTCTCAAATAGGGAATTAGATGGAAACTTAGAAATGGCAAGCATATTAAATTCTGGGATGATATCTAGTTAAAGGACAAGGCTCTTATCACACAAGGAAACTATGGAGAGATTGCTAACTTGACTACCCAATTTTTTGGAGATAGGGTCAGTGATTATATGGAAAATAACAATGGGATGAGGAGCTAGAAAAATATTTTGGATTGCTGTGTGCATAGGCCTGAGCTTTTCTCAAGAGTTTGAGAGATCCAACAGTGCATTCAGGAGATCAAAATCCCTCTCTTTCCTTGGGAGGATGAACAATACTGGTGGCCAGATAAGAATGGATCATTCTCTATCAAATCTGCTTACCATCTGCTCATTCTTGAAGCTTAGAATAAAGATGTATGGAAAAAGGTTTGGAATCATAAGCTTATTCCAAAAATTAACATGTTTTGGTGGGCTGTTGCTCATAAAAAAATCCTTACTCAGGATAACCTTCAAAAGAGAGGGTTTACTTGGGTTAACAAATGTTTCCTGTGTGGTTCAAAAGAGGAATCAGTTTCACACCTCTTTATCCACTGTGAGTTTGCCTGGGAATTATGGGGCACAATACTTAACAACTTTGGTATTGAATGGGTCTGCAATTTTGACCTTAAAGAAGTAATTCTCAGTTGGAACCCAACCTTCACACATCCCTGGCTTATGGAATTATGGAAGCAAGCTCTGCCATGTTTGAGTTGGACTTTATGGAAAGAATGCAATCATAGAATTTTTAGGGACATTGCTAGAAATGCTTCTCAAGTGTTTAACTCCTTTGCTAAGACCATTATGGAAAGCGTTACAACAACTCATATTCATGTTGCGGAGAAACCCCTATCTCAAATTGAAAGCCAAATTGCAGCCAAATGGAAGGTTTTAAACCAGATCCCTGGGTATAATAACTCTAAAATACTACAGAGACTTAATACTAAATTGATCCCCCCTAAACCTAACTAGATGAAACTCAACTTTGATGGGGCATCCAAGGTGGATGGTAAAGCTAGTGGAGGAGGAATTATAAGGAATGATAAAGGATGGATGTCTGCTGTCTATGCTAGTGGAATTGGATGCCAGAGCAACAACTATGTTGAAGTAATGGCTTTACTATGGGGATTAAAGTTAGCTATATCCCTAGGAATAAGGAACTTGAATATATAATGAGACTCTAAGATGGTCATAGATGTCATTAATAAAGCTTCAAATTTAGTAATCAAGCTAAAAGACATCATTATTGATATCTAATTTCTTTTACAAAATTTTTTTGAAGTTGAGATTTCTCATACCTATAGAGAAGGCAACAGGGTTGCTGATGCTTGTGCCAACCTTGGGCAACAATTTTTAGGTTGGAGGGTGTGGCGACAAGGTGTTCATATTCCCTTAAACATTAGGGAGATCATTCAAAAGGATATGACTTATCAAGAATGAGGTGTATTGATGACCCTAAAAAGACCCCTATTGATACCCCCAGCTCCTTTGCGAGCAAGAAGGGAAAGAAGAGAAAGGTTGATGAAGAGGAATAAAATATTAAAGAGACTATGGAAGGGACCCACAGGAATTCAGGTAGGGCCATGGGGGGCCAAGGTGGCAAATATCACAAGCCTTCCAAAATTAATAAGGAAGGATTTCCCTCCGGAGTGTGAAGGTCAGGATGGATTGCTGGTAAACTAGCCTCGAAGGCCAGACTGATTGATTATTCAGAAAGTGTTTTAGAAGAAGCAACCCAAGAGGAAGAGTTTGAGGAGCTGGAAATCCAAGAAATTTTGGAGGACACTGGAGGGAAGTAGGCTACTAGGGATTTTTAGGTTACTGAGGAGCAGGGTGCTGACACTATGGGAATTGCTGACAATAAGGGGAAAATGTATGTCGAGGAACTTGGTGAGGGCACTGAGAATGAGACTGATTGTAAAACTAAAATTAGGGCCCTGAAGGACCACATTTAGAAGCTGGAGAAGGTCTTCACCAAAAGGGCTTCGTAATACAATTCTGCTAAACATGTCTATGCTGGAAGTGGTGGGTAATACTAGGTGTGCTGACAATGTAGAGAATGAGAAACTCAATGATCTTATCAAATCAATAGTTATGTAAGGGGAGATCTCTCTGACTCTGGTCTTCCCATGGCTTGTGTTTTGTTTCTATTTGTTGTTCTTGGCTGTGCCATCATCTCTCTGAAGGCATTTTTTGTTTGTTTGCCTTCTTGTCTTTTTTGACTGTATAGGGTTCGGCCCCTAGTTTGCTGCCTTAATAAAAAACAATCAATAATCAAATTAAAAGAAAAGTAAATAGAAAATAACTAAATTAAGAAAAGGTAACAAACCACTAAAACATTAAGTTTAATCTATAGAGAAAACTAAACACGAAATAAATTAAAAGACTAAGCAAATGAAACAAACTTAAGACTAAACAACTAAATCTAAACTAAGAAATAAACTAAACAAGGGGAAAACTAAGGACTAAGATATTAAACTAATCTAATATGCTAAGTAAATACAAAATCAAATCAATCTAACAATCAAGCTAATGAACAAATCTAATAAAACTTAAAAAAAAAATGTAAAAGGTTTAATCAACAATCTAAACTAAAACAGAACTAGAACATCTAATAAAAACAAACATGTTAACTTAAAGCTAAATATATATTTATAATATAACAAAGAACTAATCAAGAAAATAATCTATCTAAACTATCTAATCTAAATAAAGTAAACAAAGTAAATAATCTAAGAAACTAATTTAAAGAAAACAAAAGTAGAACAATAAACTAAACAGATAGAAAAATAAAAATAAAACACTAAATTGAAAAAATCCAAAAGACAAATTGTATTTTATTAGAATTAGTATAAAGTACAATAAACTCTGTGAGTCTCAAAGGAGAGTCGTCTTAGCAAATAAGATAAATTTTATTGAAAAAACTAACATATTTCTTTACAAATATCTTGAGAGACAACTTTTACAATCAAACAGATCAATGAGATGTCATAAAATAGCTAAGTGTTCATCATTATTTAGAAGTTGAATAATTGGATTCTACACATAGGAATATAAATAGCAATCATCAAAAGATGTTAAACTTGATAATCTTTAGATAATATATCATAAATGATAATAAAATTAGATATACCTATGTTACCTAAGTAATTACTCAACTGTCAGATAAAGTACCATTGGGTCTCTGTATAAAATTCATGTTATCTCAAATAAGTTGCATAGAAAAGAAGAAAGGTAAATGATTGACTTCACAAAATGTATAAGTCTTCAGTACCTATGTTGTTCTTCTCCCTTCAAATGAATCCTTGATTTCCTTTTATGCTCCAAAATTATTTGAAAAATAAGTTATAACTAACCTTAGTTATTAGTTTATGTTAACTAATTGATTTTAAAAGTCAATTAATTATAAATAGTTATTGGTTAAGGATAATTTTAATTAAGACTTAAAATGTCTTACTAAATCAAGTTATTGAATATAGACTAGATACTTATCTAAATGGGTGGGGAACTTTATCAATTAATAATAAATAGAATACATATATCAATTAATAAATAACTAAGCCAAAGTTTAATAAAATTATATTTATATCAAACCATAATGCATATTATAATCTTAAATTATATGTGTGTGTGTGTGTGTATCGAAAATCAAGTTTGTTATAGTTTTCAGGGTACCATCACAAAAAATATCAAAAATCTGAATCTAAAGTATCAAAGCTAAAAGTATAAAATATTACCATTTAAAAGTTCAAATGAAAACAAAGTTTATCCTCTAAATATTCAGTAATCCTCTAAATCCAAAAGTAAATCAATTACATACTTTCCTTGTTCATTTACACATTCATTATATTCCATTTAGTTATAGGAAACTGCACTAACTTCATTCCAGAGTCACTCATATTGCCATCAATTTCCATCTTGATCCATTTGAACAATTTGACTTTAATGGGTGAATCTATATCATTTTGGTTATTTGACCTTTTCTCTGAAGTGAAAAGTTGAATCTCAGGGTTTTTTTTTTTTTTTTTTTTTTTTTTTTTTTTTTTTTTTCTGTTAACTAAAGCAAGTTTCTCCAAACATAACTTCCTACATCTCATAATAGGTTCACTATGAGAAGATGCCAAACCTTGTTTCTTGCATCCCAAAATAGGATTGCTATGAGAAGGTGAAGGCTTATTATAAATTGAAGGCAATGCAAGGTTAACATAGTTTTTAGCATGGACAAATTCAACATCAAATTGAGTAACTTGATTAGCAGTTTAAGGTTCAATAATAGGCTGAACTCTTTCAAGAGTAGGAGACTTAATTGGTAAATGTTATGGGTTATTTTTCAAATGGTGGGAGGAAATACATTGTGAATGAGTTTTAGCACCAAACCTATGCCCATAAAATCCTTAGTTTCCTTTATGATTGGCTGGATTGAAAAGCAGATTATTTAAAACATTCTAACATTTAGGATCTATGACATCAAAGTGGATGGACATCCTAGTACCTCTATGGAATCTGGGACCAAATCTCTTGGCATGGAAACCACCCCTTGAAAAATTTCTATTTAAGTTTTGTTGGTTTACATTATCTAGATTTTTTCCCCAACCTCTATCTTCATTACTCCTAGCTGACCCAGGCTGATCCCATCCAAATTTCTTAAAACAATCTAAAATATTTTCAAAAATTGATGACTAAAAATCAACATATATCCATTTCAATATAAAATAGAATTGTACTTAAAAAATACAGTCACATCTCAACAAAAAGGTTTGACTGAATTTGCCAATTATATCTAATATTACTTAAAATGTTCCACTAATTTATCAATAATATCTCTTAAATCAACTGAAATCTAAAAAATAAAAGTATAATATAATAATTTTATTTCACAAAGATTTTTGATATCTCTTCATGAATTTTTTATATTCACCATATATCAAAATAAAAAACACAAATTTTCAAATATTGAAAAACCCTCAACCAAAATATTCTATCTGAATTCTAATTCATTGTTTTGAAAAATCACCTTATATATATTATGTATAGTTTATAAATGAAAACCTTTCAAGAAGAGAGTTTCACACCACATAACTAAATTCTTTCACCAACTTACACCTTTCAAAATACCATAAATTTGATATCAAACTTTAAGTCAAATCCAAGAACTTCAATATCGAGGTGTAAAACTAGTGACAACTTCATTATTTGAAAATTAATATATTATACCTCTAAATAGATTTATTTTTTGAATAAATAATTTTACTATATCAAAATATGACTGTATTTATATGTTCAAATTGTTTCAATCATAACCTATCTACATCATGACTGACCCAAAAATCATTGAAAACTTTATGTATAAATCCATCTCACATCAAAAATCAATTTCTTTGAAACTAAAATTAATATTCTCATATTATTATCATGATTTAAACTTCAAAATCCATGAAATAAATAAAATATGACATAACTTTTCAATATATCTAGGGAAAACATACAGACAAAAATCCCTCAAATAAAAATTGAAAGGAGTGATGGGCAATATTATATTGAATGCTCATAATAATTTGAAATCTTTAACAAAGCTTACATGCACAAAGATATTGTTTTGAAATCATCACATAATTAAAAAATGATAGAATCATTGAATCCTAGCATCAAACACAAAGATAATTTTTTTTCCTTCATTTCAAACTTGATAAGCTTCATTCCTCAGTATTCAAGCAAACTCTCTTTTCATCTAAAAACTTCCATGAAGCCTCTGAGACTTGAAATGATAAATTTTGAAGCCTGGAACCATTTAATTGAAGGCCCATAGATTTCAACCAAAAAATTTCTAAAATTTTCAAACACCTAGCTTCAAAAACCAAATCAACTCTATATTTCATCGAAAACCAAAAATATATCAAAAATTAGAACCAATCTTTGCTAATATTTATTCACAGATGAGTAGGTTGATTCACAAATGAAATCACAATTAAATATTTAAAACCATAAATACTTCAAAATACATTGTTGACCATATTTTAGATATATTTGATATAAACTCAATATTTATACAAACTTAAAAAAGATAAACTTCAACTGTTCAAGAAAAATTCATCCATTATCCTCCAAATTAGGGCTGAGGACAAACATTCAAAACCTTCAACATATTCACGAGATCATATAGAAATAAAACTCCTAAAATATTTAAGCAATCCACATGCAAAGCTATTTTCAAAAACCCAAATTCTTAAAGAAACTTCTAACTATAATGGCATGCAATATTATATTTACAAACTAAAGTTCCCAATAAAACCTGCTTAAGAGTATGTATATCTCAAAAATAAAATTTCAAACTATTCAAAGAACCATTTTAATAACAGCTTCATCCATTATCTCACTTTTTAGTAGGGATAGGTCAGACATAACTATTGAATGCATGGAAGTGATAACTAAAAATCACAACTTTCCTTTACTTCTATCATATATGCAAAACATATGTAGAGCTGAAACTATTCCTTATCATATATGTAACAGTTACTTAAAATATACTCAAATATCAATGAAAAACTCATTAAAATGTAGACCATCATAGTTTTCCTTTCATAACTATCCAAATAAATCATAAAATTATATAGAATTATTAAATTCATTCATGGCATACCTAGTTATGCATTCATGTTATCCTTTCGCTTAAAATCCTTCTTTGTAACTTGAAATCCCAAACTATCAGAGCTCCACTTCCATGAAAAACTTTCTAAAATGACCATAAACCAAGAAAAAATGACCTATTTGTATCCATCACCCTCCATCATAATTGAATTAGCTATGTGCTCAATTTCTATTGGATCTCTTTTATCAAAGATATACTTAGCAATTTTTGCTAACTTTAATATCGACATGATCAACTTTAGTAATGACTAATCTTCTTACTATCCTCTTTACTGACTTCCACCATTCAAGAAAAACATGCTTAACATTAAATTCTTCCTTGTTTCCAAATCCCAACTTAATCTTGATGCTTTAAAATTGTGCTCTACATGAAATACTCTTGCCAATTCAATGTGCCATTAAAACATGCCGCGAACTGAATGCCAACTCATCATGCCAATGAGAGTGCTAATGGGTCATTGAATATGCCTTGAAAAAAATCTAATAGTTTCCTTTATAAATAAAATTTTAAGAGTTAGACTGAGGGAAATTGATTTACCTTACAATAAATCCTTATGTCTTTCAAAAATAACAAAACCCTAAGACTTAGATTCAATCATGATTTGGTGGATTTTAGCAATGCCATTTCAAGACTTAGGATAAATAATCCTAAGGTAAGATATTTTAAAAGAAATATATTACCTTCAAATATTAGGCTTAGAATTTTTTTGAATTAAGAACTTAACAAAATAGGATATAAAATTTGTGAACTAGAAATTTGACTCAAGAGAGATGATTAGTATTGTGTTAGTCCAAAAATGCAAAAAAATTGATAAAAACACACTAATTAACATACATCTCTAGGACTAATTATTAAGGTGAGCTTAATAACAAAAAAAAAAGAAAAACACAACTAAAAGGTAAAGAAAAACAATAATCTTTCACCTTCTTTAGATGCTCTAAATGCTTGTTGTAGTGGTTTGCTCGGCTTGTGCTCATGAAGTCTTCATCAAAGGAGGCTTGGTTATCTCCTCTTCTCCTTGGCACCTTGTGGATTTGGCTTGGCTTGGCTCAATATTTTAACATCATAAATTTGGCATGTGAGATCTCTTAGAATTGATTTGACATGATAACTTTAAAAAAATTAAGCTTAAAAATGATGTTTATGGCCTCTCTATTTATAGGTTTTAAAGAATGCCCAGAATCAACCATGACCATCCATCTCAAGATTGAGATGTGTGGTCATGGATTAGTTTAATTATGTAATTAAAATTCATAATTATCTTCATCATGACTTTGGAAGAAGGGACATTACTGAGGCATGGGAGGTAATAAAGAGGCATGTGAGACCCATAATCCTAATATTTGTGGCATTTATGGCTTAGGGATGTCTTCCCAAAAAATGAGGTCACTTGATGATGTAGATATTTAATATTCATTTATAAAAATAATTTTTCAACAAGTTTTTATGAAATTAGTAATTAGGCCTTTCTTTGGATTAATTAGCTCTTAAGCATGATTAATCACTTTGTGCACAAATTACTCAAATTGATTAGAATGCCTTGTTAGTGATCCAAAATTTTACTGGATTGGAATTAGAAGTCAATGTTAGATGTGTTGGATCTGTTATCCCATTTAAGATGTTGCCAACACCAAATAACAAAGACACATAACTTGTATAAAAAATATGATAGAAAAGAGCAATTCAGAGCACTCAGATGCAAAATTGACATTTTGACTCGAAATGATTTGATCAAAGTTAGCTAACCCATAAATTGCATTTTCCTATTTAGTGATACCCTAGCCAAAATTGGCACTTGAATATGTCAATTTCAACTCATATAGTGTGCTTTAGTGTTTTTGGGCCAAATTATGCACTTTAGTGAAAATTGGTCAAAAGCTTGGTTGGAGGTCATTGGTGGCTAGATTTAGGTGTCTACAAAATTAAATACTTAAAAATTTAAGACCTTTATATCCTTAAAATTGACTGATTCAAGCAATAAATCAACCTCAGTATGTTGATAATTTCAAAAATATAACATACCAAAAATTGAAGCGAGCCTTCAATAGAATTCATAAAACAATCATAACTGATGAAATATATTGCTTCAAATGATCTTTGTTATGATTGAAATCTACCCAATTAAATTTTATTTTTCAACTAAAAACTATATGATTTTAAAAATAAATGAAATGATGCATTTTACTATGAATAAAATATTTTTTACAATAATCATGACTTACTTGTCTATATATTTATAGTATCTATTTCAACTAATAATCACATTATCAATGTATGCCAAATAATCACCATAGATTGTTAAATCTATCAAACTAAAAGAATAATCTAGAAGTTGTTATGACAATCCATATTTATTGAGATCAAATAGATATATGATATCAAATATATTTATTTCGAAATTTGAAATCATTTCAAACTGAAAGATTGTCTCATGACTTGATCATGACTTAAATCAAGATAACTGATCACAAATTTTATAGTGATAAATATATATGTACATTTTATTCATTTATCTACTATGCTTTTTGAAACCACTCAAAAGATAAACATGAATTCATCAACCAATCATCATCAATTCATCATAAAAAATATGCATTCAAATATACTACTACTTGATCAGGTCCCTGACATAGTTTTAAATTTCATGACAAGGACATCTCTATGACAGGAAGTATTAATTTATAAAAATTAAGGGGGTATAAAAAATAGGCATAACACAAGTAACCTTACTAGTCAATTTTATGTAATAAAATTGAGTAGCAACAAACTACCTATTGATAAAGACATAATCTTGAGAGTGTGATTTAAGTAAATAATTTTTCAACTAGTTGAGTGCAAACCCTTTTAATAATGAATTTCAACAAGGGATGGATTGTTCAGCTAGTGTGACACAAAAAAAGGAATGATATAGCAAGAAAGTTCAGGTTGGATGCACAATCTAATATAAATACCTTAAGTACAAAATCTAAAAATTAAGTAATACTTTAACAACTTGATACAACTCAACATATATTATCCATATATAAAGAAAATTTAATTTATAAAGAGTAATACCTCAAAATAATTGATACTTATAACAAATTTGTAAAATCCTTGCACTCTTCTTTCATAATGTGAAAATTTTCCATTTATCAACTTCATTGATATCTTCAAAAATAAAAGTACAACAAGATAAACAACAAAACAAAATAGAGACAACAAAGAAAAATAGTAAAAAAAAAATAACAAACCAAAAAAATAAAAAAATTAAAGAAATAAACAAACAGAAGGTAGCTAATCATGAAACAAATTCAAATGATAGATGTTAATCAAGTAACACAACCAATTTATTTTAAGATCTTTCAAATGAAAAGCATTATTTCCAAGAATAATAGTAATTCTATAAAGATCAAGTCATAATGAATCAAATTTATGATGTTTACCAAGATCTACACATGCTTTATCCCAATATAAGACTAAATCTCCAACATTAAACTTCTTGTTAGAAATATTTTTATCAAAAAACTTATTTAATTTTTGCTTAGCTCTTTCTAATTTCTCTAATGCTATTGCTTTGGACTCATCAAGAGCTATTAAATAATGTAATCTTTGTTCAATTAAAATTTTATCTTTAGTAATATGTTGTCAAACAATTCTAGTTGAAGAAATCCAAAGTTCTATAGGAAAGGTGGCCTTAAATATATATGCTAATATAAAAGGTAAATAACCAGTTGCTACCTTAACAATAGTCCTATCAACCCATAAATATTCAAAAAAATTGAGATGCCAATTTCTTTTATTATCACAAACTAATTTCTTCATGATTGTAATCAGATTTTTATTTGTAGACTCAGCTTGACCATTTTATTGAGGATAATAATTTGATGAATGACTTTATATAATTGAAAATTTTCCTAAAAAATCTAAAAATTTATTAGAAATAAATTGAGGTCCATTATCAAAAATAATTTTTTAAGTAACTCTAAATCTAGAAAAAATTTAATTTTTTAAAAATGAGATTACTTCACATGTTATCAAACTTTTAAGTGCTTTGACCTTAGTCCACTTAATAAAATAATTTATAGATGTTAGAATATACCTATGTCTAGTAGATAAAGGTGGGTGTATATCTGAAATAAAATCAATGCTTCATTTTGTGAAAGATTTTTCAAGAATGACAGGATTTAAAGGCATTGTTGATAACTTATCTCTTCCAACAAATAATTGATATGGCATGCAAGAACTAACTAAATTATAAGCATTATGAAATAAAGTAAGCCAATAATAAACTACTCTTAAAATATTATAAATAATAATGTTTCTAGCATAATGTCTATCATAGCTTCCTTCATGACAACCTCTAAGAACTTTTTTTGTTTGATCATGTGTAAGACATCTTGACAAAACTCAATCTCTATTATGATAAAACAAAAAAATTTCTAAAATAAATTTAAATCTTTTAATCTTAAAGAACATCTTTGATTTTTATCTAAATTATTAGGACATACCTAATTTTTAAAATAATAAATTAATTTATGGTATCAATTATCTTCAGCCAACAAACAATCCCATTCATTCATTTCAAGACCAAACTTAAAATTCTTAAAAAAATTAGTAATCTTCATGGTCTGTAAATGTGGCTTTGCATCTAACCTTTCATCAACTAACAAAACTAAAATATTAATATCTAATGAAGCATTTTCAGCTAAATATTTCACCAATTCATTACCTTTAATCATTTTGAAAGTTTCAAATTTAAGGTCAAACTCTTGAATACGTAAAATTGACTTAGCAAGCCTTCCTTGAATGGTTGGTTATTTTAAAAGATAAGAAAAACTAGGCACATTATATCATCAAAAAGCTTTGTTTTTCATTAACAAATATTAAAATTTAATTAGACAAGAAACTAATGAGAAATGATTTTTTCCATAAGGGGATACCTAGTTTTTGCATCTTTTAAAACATAGCTCATGTAATCGATTGGTTTTTATTCATTATTTTCAAATTATTAAGTTATTACAACTCTAATGACTTTTTCTGTAGCATTAACATAAAGAATGAATGTTTTCTTCAAATCAGATTTTGCAAGAACTAGAGCACTTGCAATGATATCTTTGACATTATTAAAAGCTAAATCAGCACCTTCATCCTAATTATATATTTTATCTTTATTAAGTAATAATTTCAAAAGATTAGATTTATCAACAAAATTTTATATAAATTTCTTAACAAAGTTTATCTTACCAAAGAAAGACCTCAAGCTAGATTGATCTTTGGGAGGAAGTAGTTCTTTAATAGCTTTAACATGTTTGGGATTAATAAAAATACCATCTTTAGAAATAATATGTCCTAATAACTTACCCTCGAGAACATCAAAAACCAATTTATTTAGATTCAAATAAATACCATATTTTTTACATCTTATGAAAACTTTATGAAAATGATCTAAATATTTTTTATTTATTTTTGAATGCATGGTGAGATCATCTAAATAAACTTGAATGACAATGGCAATTAAATCATAAAAAATAACACGCAAAACTCTCTAAAAAGTAGCTCCTACATTCATCAATCCAAAAGACATTCTTTTATAAGTGAAAATACCTCTATGAGTAGTAAAATTAGTTTTATGTCTATCTTTAAGATTTATAAAAATTAGATTATAATTTAAAAATCCATCTAATAAAGACATCATTTTTGATCCTACAACTATCTACAAAATCTGATCTATATTTGGTAGAGGAAAACCATCCTTAACATTAGCTTTATGTAGATCTCTAAAATCAACAAATAATCTAATGTCATCATTTTTCTTTCTAACTGGTACTAGATTAGCTACCCACTCTGAATATTTTATAGAAAAAATGACACCAACATCAATCATCTTATCTAGATATTTGTTAATGGTCTCTTCTAATAAAAGGTTAATTCTTCATATTTTTTTCCTTACAGGTTTGATATTAGGCTTAAAAGGTATGTCATGTTTAATAATTTTAGTATCATAACCCTTAAGATCTTTATATGACCAGGTAAAAGCATCAATAAATTATTTAAATAATTTAATGAATTTAACTTTATTACTTTCAGTAACTTGGATTCTTAAATAAACATATTTTGGATCCTTTTCAGTACCTAAAGTGATAGAAATAGTCTCACATATGATTCCTTTAGAAGGCTCTTCCATTCTAAAGATTTTTGGCTAATCATTAGGCATGAATATTGATTCCAAACTCATCAAACCAATAAATAATTTGTAAATAATCTTCACAATTTATTACATAATCATCATGATCAAAATAATTACTTTTAATGAAATAATTTATATGTTCATCACAATTGAAGACATGTTAACTATCATTTAAATCAAAAAATTTAGGATGAAATTTTTTAACATAAGAGATGTCTGTAGTAGGTTCAATCTCACTTAAAGTTGGATTAGAGACAAAAATAACAAGCTTATCATATATAATATTATATTATCTAAGAATATATATATGATGTTAAAGGCCTCAAAATTTTTAAGTAAAGATCAAAATTTGTGTGTAATAGTGTAGATGAGTTTGATTAGTTTTATAAATTTTACAAATTTGCCTAACAATCAATTCAGAATCTTTAAAGACTTCTAAATACTTAATGTTAAGTTCTATAATGTTTTCTAATCTTAAACATAATGCTTCAAATTCTATTGTATTGTTAGTGTCTTCAAAATATAATTTATAAGCATAATGAAAAATCTTATCAACAAGAAAAATTAGACAAATTTGAGCACCATTATTTTGTTGAAAACAAGTTTCATCAAAGTAAAGTGACCATAAATTATTCTTTTCTAATAATTCTTCATGCTGATTTTTTGATTCATCTAAATTTCACAATTCATAGGTCTCAATTTCAATTTCAACATAAAAAATATCTAAAAAAGTAGATGATTTAATAGGTGTACCAGACCAATCCTCTCTTTTAATGAAAATAATCTCATTACTAACATGAACTCATGTGATATATTTTTTTTAAAAAGCACCAGTTGCTTTAGACCAATCTGTCCCTAATAACATAGCGTAATTACTATGGATATATAAAACTTGAACATTAGTCATGCATATAATTCTTTCATCTTGTGTAATTTTAATAACTATGTCTTGAAACTTACCATAACTCTTAGTTTATTTAAAATCAAAACCAGTAAGTTTTCTATTATCTGTTTCATAAGATATGTCCAACTAATTTGTAATGTATTTAGGCATAATATTTTTCTAATCACTTATATCTAAAATACAATTATGTATTATCTTATTATCAATTTTAACCAGAACATAAAAAAGAGGAATGCAATCGACAATAAGATCATAATTTTGTGTAAAAATAGTTGATTGCTCATTACTTTATTTTTTTTGTAAACTTACGTTAGTTTTAGGATTCTTAACAGCTTCATTAGTCTTATCAAGTTGCCCTAGAAGACTAGCCACCTAAAATAAAAAAAATCTAGCTTTAATTATTGACAAATGATCAATTATATTATAAATTTTAACATCAATTTGTCTAAAACTTTTAGTTTTATAATACTGATATTGACTGTTGTCACAACTAGTTGGTAGAAGAATATTTTGATTAGCATTATCAGTTGAGCTTATAGCATTATCTTGAACTATTTTTCCTTTATCATTAGAATAATAATTATTATTTGTTATTTTATTATTTTGAAAAGAATCATAATCTTAATTTCTATTATTCACAATATAAAGATTTTCATTTTTCGATGGATTATCAAGAGTGTTTGCATTGTCTATTAGATCTTTCTCTTGAAGAATTTTTTTGAACTTAAAAACAACACATGAATTTGGAACATGATCCAATTCACATACATTACAATAATAAGCAATGTCTAACTTTTTATTTTTATTATTATTTTTATTTGATGAAGAAGGTTTATCATTAAGCTATCTTTTAACAGTGATCAACTCATTTCCTAGACTTTGAATAACCCTTAAATTTTTTAAATTATCTAAGTTTAAATCTGTAAAAGATCTTTCTTTAAACCTAATTTATTTAAGATTCTTTTCATATTCAATATAAAATGTTATAGTTTCATTATATTCTATAATATCTCTATCTTCTAGAATCATTTTATATTTTAACGGTAAAACATTACAAAGATAAAGTCTAGACAACTTCTTAGAAGGTCTAAAATCATATAGGATATTTTGACGTAGTTTAGTGAATATAACAATGAAATAGTAGATGGTTTCATTAGGATCAAGAGAAAAATTCACAAGATCATTGACTAAATCAAAATCTTCTTTAGCTTTCCCAAAGGATAACTCTAGTCAATACTCAATATCCTTCCATGTATCAATAACCTTGGCAAGTACACTAATAAATGTTTGGTAAGCTTTTTATTCAAGTGTTTAGACAAAAAATCTTAAGAAACAATTTTCACTCATTATTCCAAGAGTAGCACAAACTAATCTAAAATTTTCTAAATGATCTTTCCAAGATTCTTTAGGAGTACCAAAAAACTTTGGTATATTCAATCCTTTAAGAGAAGACAACTTACCAAGATAGTTTTCAACATTAATTGGATTTACAGATATCCATGGGGTTATAGCTATTTGCTATTCCACTTGAACTTCTTCATCTTCACCTTCAGTGAGATCATCTTGTTCTCTATTATTTTTTAATCCACGAATCAGATATTGTATCCTCTATTATACGTCTGGTTGCTCTCCCATTGAAAGTTTCAACAGTTTCTACTTGAACAGAGTGATGATCTACTCAATTTAATTGTATATTTGTAACAATAGGTTTAAAAGGCAAAACAAAATTATCAAAAGTTAGAAAATTATAAAGAAAATGAGTTTTAGGTCTGGGATTAACAACTAAAATTATAACTCTATCTTTCTCAATTCTTTAATTCGAATTAAGAATGTCTTGTTGAGTCTCATGTGTGAGGTTAGAATAACAATCAATCTTAAATTCTAAAATCTCTTCTTTTTTTATGACCTGAATGACTTGATGAAGATTTTCAAAATGATTATACCATGCATGTTGCATTAGATTAAAAACAATATCAACTTGATCATCCTCAATATCTATTCTAGGTTGAATAATATGAGGTTGTTGTCCTCCAAGTACTATGAGTAAAAAGAAAAGAAAAACTTAAAAAATGAGATTTTTGAATGGTTTCCCAACAGTGTCACCAAATTTGTTGATGAAAATTGTACCATCAATGATTTAATCCTTTCGCCTATCATAAAGGTTAAATTGGAATTATACCATTCTAATCGTGGGGTTTTAAAGGTTCAACTATGATCTTAAAAATGCAAGGATTTTTTAAATGTTCTGAGAAATAATAAATAAGTCATCAAAAGTAAAATACTCCATTATAATTTCAAAAATCTTTTTATCTAATGAATCCGTTTAGATATAAATCTATAATCTATCCTATCTAACAGAGAAGGCCTATGGATTAGACAATTTCTTGAAGAAAAGAAATATGATTCATTAAAATATTATATTTCAATTAGTATCTTGTAGTTTTGTTGTGATAACTTCATAGATAGTCTCAAGATAAACCAGAAAGTATAAAGTAAATAGATTAAGAGCAACTAAGATAAATAGATATTTAAATAGATAGAAATTAACATAAAGAGACATAACTAATAACAACCGATAATCAAATTAAAATAAAATTAAACATAAAAGAACTAAATTAAGAAAATTTAACAAACCACTAAACCATTAAGTCTAATCTATAAAGAGAAATAAAGAAGAAATAAATTGAAAGACTAAGAAAATAAAATGAACTTAAGACTAAACAATTAAATATAAACTAAGAAACAAACTAAACAAGGGAAAGACTAAGGACTAAGAGATTAAACTAATCTAAGACTAACTAAATACAAAATCAAATTAATCTAACAATCAAGATAATGAGCAAATCTAATAAAAAAAAGCAGGTAAAAGGTCTAATCAACAATCTAAACTAAAACAAAACTAGAACATCTAATAAAGACAAACAAGTTAACTTAAAGTTAAAACTATATTTATACTATAACAAAGAACTAATCAAGAAAATAATCTATCTAAACTATCTAATCTAAATAAAGTAAACAAAGTAATTAATCTAAGAAACTAATTTAAATAAAATAGAAATAAAACAATAAACTAAACAGATAGAAAAATAAAGATAAAACACTAAATTAACAAAATCTAAGAGATAAACTATATTAAAATCAGAATTAACATAAAGACAATAAAATCTATGAGTCTCAAAAGAGAATCATCTTAGAAAATAAGATATATGTTATTGAGAAAACCAACATCTTTCTTTACAAATATCTTGAGAGATAACTTTTACAATCAAACAAATCAATGAGATGTTGTAAAATAGTAAAGTGTTCATAATTATCTAGGTCAAATACTTGGATTCTATGCATAGGACTATAAATATAAATAATCAAAAGATGTTAAACTTGATAATTTTTAGATAATCTATTATAAATAATAATAAAACTAGATATACTTGTGTTGTCTAAGAATTACTTAACTGTTAGATAAAGTACCATCAGATCTATATGCAAAAATTATTTTATCTCAGAGAAGTTGCATAGAAAAGAAGAAAGAAAAATAACTAACTTCACAAAATGTATATGTCTTTAGTACCTGTGTTGTTCTTCTCCCTTCAAATGAATCTTTGATTTTATTTTATGATCCAAAATTATTTGAAAAATAAGTTATAACTAACCTTAGTTAGTTAATAGTTTATGTTAACTAATTGACTATAAAATTTAATTAATTATAAATAGTTATTGGTTAAGGATAGTTTTAATTAAAATTTAAAAAGTCTTAATAGATCAAGTTTTTGAATATAGACTAGGTACTTATCTAAACAAGTGGGGACCCTTATCTATTAATAATAAATAGAATACATATATAAATTAATAAATAGATAAATCAAAGTATAATAAATTTTTATTTATATCAAATCATAATGCATATTTCAAAATTAACTTAAGCATATATATATATATATATATATATATATATATATATAATTAAGTCTGTTATACTTTACAAAGTACCATAAAAAAAAATATCAAAATTTTGAAGCTAAAGTATCAAGGTTGAAAGTATAAAATCCTTTTATCTAAAAGTTCAACTGAAAACAAAGTTTATCCTCTAGACATCTAGTAATCATCTAAATCTAAAAGCACATCAATTATAGGCTTTCCTTGTTCATTTACACATTTGTTATATTCCATAACTACACCAACTTCATTCCATAGTCACTCGTATTGTCACCATTTTCTATTTTGAGCACTCTGACTTCAACAGGTGAATCTATATCATTTTGGTTGTCTAACATTTTTTTTGAAGTGGAAGGATGAATCTCAAGGGTTATTTTTCTACCAATTAAAAAATATTTCTCCAAACTTAACTTCCTACATCCCATAATAGGTTCACTATGAGAAGATACCAAACCTTATTTCTTACATCCCAAAATAGGCTCCCTATGAGAAGGTGAAGGCTCATTAAAAGTTGAAGGCAATGCAAGGTTAACATAGTTTTTAGCATGGGCAACTTTAACATCAAATTGAGTAACGTGATTAGTAGGGTGAGGTTCAATAGCAGGCCAAACTCTTTCAGAAGTGGGACACTGAATTACAAAATGTTTTGGGTTATTTTGAAAATGATGGGAGAAACTACTTTGTGAGGAAGTTCTAGCACCAAACCTACATCTATAAAATCTTTAATTTCCTTTAAGATTGGCTAGATTGAAAGATAAATTATTTAAGACAGTCTAGCATTCAATATTTGTGACATCAAAGTGGATGGACATCCTAGTACCTCTATGGAATGTGGGACCAAATCTCCTATCACACAAACCACTCCTAAGAACATTCCTATTTGGGTTTTGTTGGTTTACATTATCCAAATTTTGTTTCTAGCCTTTGTCATCATTACTCCTAGCTGACTTGGGCTGATCCCATCTAAACATTTTAAGACAATCTAAAATCTGTTAAAATTTTGATGACTAAAAATTAACATATATCCATTTCAATATAAAATAGAATTGTAATTGAAAAATACAATCACATTTCAACAAAAAGGTCTGACTAAATTGTACCTAGTATATCTGACATCACTTAAAATATTCCATATCAACAATATCTCTTAAATCAATTGAAATCTTAAAAATAAAATTATAATAGAGCAATTTTATTTCACAAATATTTATGATATCTCTTCATGAATTTTTTATATTCACCATAGAGCAAAATAAGAAGCACAAATTTTGCAATAATGAAAACCCTCAACCAAAATATTTTGTCTGAATTCTAATTCACTATTTTGAAAAATCACCTTATACATATATATTATGTATAGTTTTTAAATGAAAGCCTTTCAATAAGAAAATTTCACACCACATAACTGAATTCTTTCACCAACTTACACCTTTCAAAATACCATAACTTTGATATCAAACTTTAAGACAAATCCAAGAACTTCAATATCGACATGTAAAACTAGCAATAGCTTCATTATCTATAAATCAATCTATTATACCTCCAAATAGATTTATTTTTTAAATAAATAGTTTTACTATATCAAAATATGATTATATTTATATGTTCAAATTGTTTCAATCATAACCTATCTACATCATGACCAACCCAAGAATCATTGAATTTTTTTTGTATAAAACCATTTCACATTAAAAACTGATTTCTTTGAAACTAAAACTAATCTTCTCATAGTATTATCATGCTTTAGACTTCAAAATCCATGAAATAAATAAAATTTGACACAAATTTTCAATATATCTAGGGAAAACATATAGACAAAAATCCTTCAGATAAAAATTGAAAGGAGTGATGACCAATATTATACTACATGGTCATAATACTTTGAAATCTTTAATAAAGCTTACATGTACAAAGATATTATTTTGAAATCATCACATACTTCAAAAATGATAGAATCATTGAACCCTAGCATCAAACATAAAGACAAAAAACTTTTCCTTCATTTCAAACTTGAAAAGATTCATTCCTCAGTATGCATGCAAACTCTCTTATCATCTAAAAACTTCCATGAGGCCTCTAAGACTTGAAATGATAAATTTTGAAGCCCAAAACCATTTAATTGAAGGCCCACAGATTTTAGCCAATTTTTTTTTGAAATTTTCAAACACCTAGATTCAAAAACCAAACCAAATCTATATTTCATCAAAAATTAAAAATATATTGAAAACCATAACCAATCTTTGCCAATATTCATGCACAGATGAGTGGGTTGATTCACAAAAAAATTCACAGTGAAATCTTTAAAGCCATAAATGCTTTGAAACACATGATTGACCATATTTTAAATATATTTGATTTAAACTCAATATTTATATAAACTTGAAAAGAGAAGCTTCAACTATTCAATAAAAATATGTCCATTAGCCTCCAAATCTGGGCTAAGGACAAACATTCAAAACATTTGATATATTCATGAGATCATATGGTAGACATAAAAAATTTGCACATGATAATTTTGAATGTCGTAATTCCCCTGGACCACTTCAAGACCCCCTTGGTCCCAACCTTGATCATATAACCCCAAACCTACCTAATGCTAGTCAGTTTCACCTAATGACTTAACCTACCTTTTAACTCAACCTGACCTTGTCCTTTGACTGTCAATGATCACCTTAACCATCGATGGTCATCCTGACTATCGATGGTTAGGTTACACCATCTAAACTAGATCAACTAACCCTTCACTTTGACTTGTTTTTCTATAATTAAAATGTCTAATTCACGTGCAAGCCCATGCATGTTAAAGTTAAAATTAAACAAAAAAGTGGACCCCTTATTAACATCTTGTTGCACCTCTCCTTCCTTGCCTATAAGAAGAGGAGAGCAAGAGGTGAAAAAATTAATCCATGACTTCAATATATTTTGCATCTAGAGTTTCTTTATAGGTCACATCTTTTAACAATCCAATGATCTAGCCATCACATTAGAGAGCCAAATTACCACTACCCATTAACCAATAGCCAAGTACCATTACTCAAAAAATCATGCTAGACTCCATCAATGAGCTAACCACCTTAATGATTCATTTGACCAACCTCCAACAAGCTAAGTATCTATTTTTAGTCCATCAATTACTTTATTTCAATTTCATAATCAACCTAGCATAAACTAATATCCCATAATTGCCTTTTGTTATCCCATCAATCTGACATTTTTATCAATCAAACCTAACACATAGTAACCACTGAGGGTCACATTGACTATCAATGATCTATCCAATAGTTGATGGTCACCCCAACCATCGACGGTCACCTTAACCACCAATGGTCACACCAACCACTGAGGATCATTGTGGTAAGAAATAATAGCAAGTTATTTTCACCCACCTACCCTTAACCGAATCCAAATTTCTTTTTGTCTATCTATTTGCACATCTCCAACTTATTTTTTAAACTACACTCAAACTATTTAGCATTAGTATTAACCTACTTATTGCTATTTTAGTCATTTTAGTCAATTTCTTTATCAAGTATTTTTTGTATTTGATTTCAGTACCTTTTGATTATTGATGCAGGTAATTTATCTTCTATTTTATAAATTTTTCTATTTAAACATGTGGATTGACATCCCTTGAGAAAGCTCTTGCTTCTAGGATCTAGCTAGCACTAGGCAATCCACCCACCTATTTATCTAACCATTTATTTTAGTGTTGTATTATCTGCAAGCCATTCCTCCTCAACAAAAGAAGATCTCTTCACAATCATTTGATTCAACTTGTGCACAACCAAATAGGTTTTTAAACCATACACTATCTAGTTTATTTCTTCTTCGTCTCTTGCAATATAAGCTAAAATTCTTTGAAACATTCTAAAACACCTAATTGGACCCTTAAGTGTCTACTTAGGTTTATTTCATTTGCATCTACATGATATTCTCCCTATTCTGTGCTCATAAATGAAATTAATGTTTCTTTTGGATTTAAAATCAACTACATACATTGGTTGCTTATAAGTTTAGATCACTTAGTTAAATTAAAAAAAAGTAATTCAATTTTAGCATCACTCTTTTTGTATATATTAAACCAAACCACCTACATCAATAAAACATCTAAATAACTTGATATAAGGTCTGATTTAGATTTCATCACCTAACAGTAACCTTACTCTTTCTCAAAAATCCTACTTGGAGGTCATTACCAAGGGGAGAACCAACTCAGCTCTCTAGTTGAGTATACATTTTAAAAATTAGTATATATTGGCTAAGGCCCTAGCACCCTTATTACTATAGTGTGTGAAGTGCGGGGTGGGCCCTAATACCAAGCCATGTATTGATTCCCAATATAGATCCTTTATAGAGTCTAAATATAACTTGAAACCAACCATAGACTTCTTTTTTTTAATACCTTCTTTAAGAGCCAATTTTAGTCACACAATTTCTTACAAAGTTCAAGGCAAAAGTCAAAAGAGAGAATAAAAAAAAGAACTCTAGGACTTAACATAATTTTTAGTGTGTGTTTGATTTCCCTACTCATTTTTTGTCTTCTATCTATTTAAGTGGTGATATACATATTTTTTATTCTCTCTCCCTTATCTTATATGGTTCTAACTCACCAACAATAAAATAATCTAACATAACATAATCCATCACCAACTAATTAACCTTTTCTACCATTTCACCCATGGAGTATGTATCTAAACTAGAAGACTCTCCTCACCCTTTGGGAAGTCTTTCTTTCCCTCAAGTAGTTCCCCAAGGAGATATAGACTTCACACCCTTCTTAGATAACAATCCTATGGCCCTTCAACAGTATCTCAACATCATGTCTCACCATACCCCTGCTTCAGTTCCATCTATGGACCCACCTTATGGCATGCTCTCCCATTTTATGGAGAACCATTCTATTTACATAGTCACCACCCAATCATTGACTACCCAAGCATACTCATCTACCAATAATCCCTTTGATACTACTATGGAAAACCAACCTAACCAACAAACCAACACCCTTATTCCTTCCACCCCCACCAACAATTCCTCTACGCTAAGAGCAACCCAACCATTAACCACTTATACTTCCCTCACCATGGGAGAACCTACTTCTAACATTGCCAACCTTCCTTTAGTCACCCCTAATCCTTAGTCACTATTCCACTTCAAAATCTTGTGGTGTCTATACCTTCTACCTCACCATTGGTTTATACAAAGGTCACCACTTTCCTTTAGTTATAAACCCAACTATAACTCCTATCCAACCCACCTCAATCTCTCATTAGGTGCCCATTGCACCCAACTTGGGTTACATCCCTAACCCACAAGGGTATGCAACTCTATCCACTACCCAATCACCTACATCCACCTACCCCTACATGACATCTACCTAACCACCTGTGTCCACATATCAATATGTGGCAACTACTCAACCTCTTACCAGTTATCAATATGTGACCCAACAACCACACTAATATACATCTTACAATCTTTTGAGTACACAACCCCAAATGGATCTAATGAAAATGCTAATGGATAAAATGACTACCTTAGAGTCATCCATCTATGGTGCTCATAACATCTTATCATATGACCACTCTATAATGAAGCCATTCACCTATCTATCCCTATTAGACCATAACCTCCTTAGTGGGAACTTCCCAAGTTTTTTAATTTTTGAAGTAAGGAGGATCTCAAATAACATGTTAGGGCATTTAGGCATGCATGTTATTTGATTACGTATGATGATACCCTCCTTCGTACCTTCTCTATGTCCCTATCTATTCCAACATTAGACTGGTATAGTGCCATAACCAAACACTCTCTCTTCTCCTTCATCTAGCTAGCCCAAACTTTCTTGATCACTTTTCAATAAACATCTCTAAGAAAGTTTCCATCACTGACCTTTACTCTATCCAATAATTTGATGATGAATCTATTACTAATTTTGTAGTTCATTAGAAGAGACTAATCAATCAACTTTCCTTCTCTTTACCCAAACCTAAACTAATAGAATTATTTTCTCAGGCATGTGCTAAGCACATCTCTTCTACATTACATGTTTAGAGTTTAAAAACCTTTGACAAATATTTTACCATGGCATGTAAGCTATAAAATAGAGCCATCGATGAAGGAAAGTTAAATTTGAAAAACAAGAATTCTACCTATAAAACCAATGAGGTATCTTCCTCTAAACCAAGCAACCAAACCAAAACCAATGCCAAAAGTAAGGGAACTATGAATGTAGATGTCCCTAATACCACTCTACCATCTGTCAATCAACTAAAATCCTCTAACTCCTCAAAATAAAACATGAGAAACCAAAATTGGAATAATCAAAATTAAATTACTTCGCTTAGGGAATATTATGCTTCAGTCCTGGTGAAGTTGCTAAAATCTAATATCATACAACTTCCTCCCATAAAACCCCCTCAAAATTTTGATTCTTCTAATCCTGTACTTATTTGGTATAATGAGAAAAATCTATTCATTTTCCATTGAGTGGTGGGGTATAATGGTATTAGGTGCAATACCTTTAAAAACATTGTCTAAACCTTCATTGATAAGAAGGAGCTTGTGTTGGACAACCCCAATGCACTTCCAAACTAAGCCCTTGAAATTTTCAAACAACCTTTTCCCAATCATGCACCTACCAAAAATGAGAGCAACAAAACTGAGTGTTCTCATGATACCCATATTGTTAATATGGTTCTTGACACTCTCTTTGTTGAAGAACCTACAACCCAATCTACCGATTCTTTGACCTTTCCACTTATTGAGGCAGTGGATTTAACTTCTCCACTTGTGGATACCCAAACCAAGGAAGTAACCTTTTACCCTCCTCCACTTATTGAAGTAGTGGATTAATCAACCCCCCCTTCAATTGACATACTCGAGAAAATAACCATTAGTATTTTACCTTCTCCCTCAAATACTAAACAATTCACTTCCCCTTTAGAGATCATTCCAAATGAAGAAACCATCACATCTGCACCTCCCATAGAGGAACCTTGCATCCTTTGATCTAGGAAAAGGATGAAGTCACCACTCCCCATTATTAATGTATAGGTTTATCTTTTGAGTCCACTATCTAGGGAACAATACCATTCTATAAACCTTTCTATAGACTAGTTCAAAGATTGGAGTTTATCTCTAAACTTGAAATGGATCAAACAACATTTTGGCAGAAATTAGGGCTCCCTTCTATCACCAGACAAGAACCTCTGACCACACCATTGGTATAACAACCCATAACTTCTATCATATCAACTAAAATAATGAAAACCTCTATCAACCCAACCATTCCTTGACCATCTAAAGTAAAAAAATCCCAAATAACCAAATCATCCTCTATCACTTTAACCAAACCAACCAAAAATCTTGGTGTCTTCCCTACATAGAGCCTTAATTACCCATCCTTGAAACTAGAGCTCACCTCACTAGACTTGATATCCAAACACCAAACCAAATCAACCAAGGGAGTAAATCCAACAAAAATCTAGAGGGCTAAACTTCTACCTCCCTCAACTTTTCCCTCTATCTTGTGGCCTCATCCCTCCACTTTGACTAGGAAGCCAATTGTCTCAACCAAAACCCACCCACCACTGCTACTTACACTAGCACACTTTCTTTCTAACACACCCATCTTCACTGAGCCATCAATAACCAAACTACCTACCCTGAAACCTCCTTCCTCCAATTTATCAACTTCCACCTTACCAAAACCAAAACCATCAAATAAGAACACCACCTTACCCAAACCTTCTATCACCAAGCCCATTTTAAAAAGACTTCCATCTCACCAACCAAGACCAAAACATCTAAACCCTCTCCACCTTTACCTGAGTCTTACTAAACTATTTTCCAAAGGTTACTGCAAGTTTCTTACTTTACCTTACCTCTTATTAGACAATTTGACCCGCTTGGTCCAAAACCAATCTGGTATAATGATCACCAAGTATGCTCCTATCATAAGACACTTGGGCATGACATGAATAATTGAAAATTTATTCAAACCATAATCCATTCACTCTATGATGAGGATGATTTATTAATAGATGAACCTCCCATGAGCCTACCAACAATCCAACAAAAAATAACCACTACCCAATGACTACCTACTCCCCCACTCTCACTTTAGAGTGACAAGGAACCAAACTAATCTCCTACCTCAACTCTTCCCTCTATCCATACTATCCATGTGGTCACCTGGTCACATGCCCAATAAAAAGATAAAGGGAAGGCTAAAGTGTCCATCCCATAGACATACCCATATTCTACCTCCTAATCAAGTCAAATTCAAGCACCTTCACATTTGAACAAACCCAAGGTATCCATCTTGGGTACCTCTCAATCTAACCCTTTGAATCAATCAGGAGAGTGGTACTCAAACAACTTCAGCAAACCCCAACAAAGATGAGCCTATATGAGTTGATTTATACCTCACTTCATCATCACCAAGCAATGATAGAGGCATTATAATCAATAAATATCCAATCTGAAGACCCTCAATCTCTAGCAGCCTTTGTTGGCACTCTCCAAATTTCCAACCTTTTCATCTTTAAGGATTCATAAATACTTTCTATCTATCTTGATGACCCAGATCCCCTTCTTTTCATCACTGCCTACATCAATGAAACCCATATCAAATGGGTCATGATTGATGGGGGAGCCAACTTTAATATCATCTCCTCCCATGCCTATGATCAACTCAATCTACTAAACAATGTCATATATGAAACCTCGATCATCCTCTAATCCTTCAATGACACCATAACCACTAATTTGGGAACTATTTCCCTTAATATCCATTTGGGGTCTCATACACTCCCTAAATTCTTCTATGTAGTGGAAGGCAAATTTAGTAAAATGTTTTGCTAGGATGACCTTAGATCTGATCTATGGGTTGTGTACGCTTAACCCTTCATTGTTACATCAAATTTGAGCATGAAGGCTAGGTTATCACTATACAAGTTGACCCAAGTCCCTTTTCATAATATAACATGACTTATCAACCCAACGACATCCTCTTACCTCTATTATCACACCCTCATCGACCAAGGAAGAGCCCTCAACCATGAAGGATTAATCCATCTCTTTTTATTCCAATGAGGCTTCTACTAGCTCATCAATATCCTCAAATCAAATCCCCACCACATACCACTTATAATCCACATTTCAACATTTTTCACTTGGGGAATATCACCTCCTCATGCTTGATGCTTTCTTACTCCCCAAGAGTATGGGAAACTTGACCACCAACCTAGCTATGACCCCAACATCAGAGCCATTGTTCCCCTCAAAATTTTAAACTATCAAACCCATTTCATCTATGGGAGACTTGACAAACCTCTTGACACTTGGGCCACCTCTTTTTTGCCTTGAATATTCACTTTTAGCTTCTCTTATCTAGACAACTCAAACTTTGCTGAGACATACCTCCATAGGTGTGCTTGGAAAGGATTTAATCTTGGATGATATGAACATGAGCCACACATGTTGATATCAATCGAGACCAGAAAGCCTCATGAAAAACATGGCCTCGATTTCATTCTTACCAACAAGAGGAAAACCAAACCACTTGCTACCACCATTATTGAGGAAGACATCCCTTCCTCACCAACCTTTTCTCTACCTGAGTGTGAGGATGATGACATCATCCCCTCCAACTATTTTTTTCATCAACATGATTAGCCTCACCTATAAAAAGGAAGGGGCTACCTTAAACATGACTATGACCCTTTCTGAGATAACTCTCTTACCATTAATACTATTTAGTGTCAAGATGATGATTCCATTCTCACCTATCTTGGTATATTGAATTCTTCCATCCACAAATCTCTTCCTCTTAAGACTTAAACTATGTTAAATGAATCCATAGTGGATGTCAACTTAGGTACTCCAAAAAACCCCTACATTATCAAAATTGGCCAACCACTAAATTTTAAAGAGCTTCAAGACTTCCCTTCCTTCCTGCAAGACTATAGCATATCATTTACTTGGTCTTATAGTGACATGCCAAGAATTGACCCCTCCATCACTACCTATAACATAGTCACCAATCATGATACCAAACTAATCAAGTATAAACTTTGATGAATGTACCCTTATATAGCCTTTCTCATCAAAGAAGAGCTTCAACATCTCTTATGCATCAATTTTATTCAACCCTTTGATTACCCCTAATGGATATCAAATGTTGTACCTATCATCAAAGCGATAGGGAGACTATGCATCTATGTGGACTTTCATGACCTTAACCTCACTTACCTAAAAGATGACTTTCCTCTACAAAACATTGACCAGCTAGTGGATCTTATAGTCAACCATGAGATGTTATCTCTCATAGATGGATTCTTGGATTATAGTCAGATCTTAATTGCCCTTGAAGATCAACACAAAACTACATTTATCAACCCATGGGGGACCTTTTGCTATAGAGTCATGCCCTTTAGTCTAAATAATGCTGGTACAACCTACCAATGTGTCATGACTTATATCTTCCATGACCTTATCCATAAAATCATTGAGGACTATGTGGATGGCCTCCTTGGGAAATCCAAAAATTATAAGGATCATTTGGCCATTATCAAAATTATATTTGAGAAACTCATCCATTACCATGTCCATCTTAATCCTAAGAAGTGCATTTTTGGGGTCTTTTCAGGAAAGCTCCTTAGATTTATCATTTCCCTTTGGGGAATCAAAGTTGATCCTGCCAAAATCAAAGAAATCCTTGACATGCTTCTTCCAATCAACCTAAAGTAACTCTGCAATTTTTAGGGAAAACTCCAATCCATTTATCACTTTGTCTCTCAGCTCTCAGACTAATGTCAGCCCTTCCATCATCTTCTGAAGAAAGATTTATATTTTAAGTGGAATAATGACTATCAAAAGGCCTTTGATTCACTCAAAGATTACCTTTTGACTCTACCTATCCTCACCCCTCCTAAGGATGACCAACCTTTCTACCTTTATATCTTTGCCACTGACCACTCCCTAGGGGCAGTGCTTGCTCATCAAGATGAACAACATACAGAGTAAGAATTTTAATACATTAGCCACATGCTTGTAGAGTATGAGACGTGGTACACCCATACTAAGAAAATTTGCTTAGCTATAGTCTTCATGGCCACCAAACTTTACCACTACCTTCATAACCAAAAAAATTATGTCATAACCAATACTGACCCACTCAAGTATATGCACTCCATGTTATACCAAAACCAACATATGGCCAAGTGGCTCATGATTTTATCATATTATGACCTTGAGTTTCTTCAATAGAAGTTAATTAATCCTCCTCTTGAGTTTTTAGATGAGCCCATCATGACCCTTTCTCAAGCATACTTCACCTATCTAGTGATCATGTTCTGTGATGGATCAAGGTGTTAATGTGGTGGGGGAGCCAACATTATCCTTATTCCCATTCATTGTGAGACTCTTCCTTTATCCTTTAAGTTGGATTTTGAATGTACTAATAAATGGCTGAGTACAAAGCCCTAGTTATAGGACTTCAAATGGCATTAGCCTTGGGAGTCAAAATAATCAACATCTTTGGTGACTCCTAACTTGTGGTCAGTCAAATCAATAGCATATACCAATGCAAGAATGATGTTTTAAAATAGTACAAATAACTTGTTGACAAACTCTTAACATCATTTAAACACTACCATATCCAATCAACCCCACAATCTACCAATAAGTTTGTTGACACCATGGCTTTCCTTACCTCTCAAATCCCATCTACACCCTCTAACTCTAAGCTATCTATCATTATCTATAGACTTACCCAGCCTTCTTACGTCAACTGAGATTCTCCCACTATCTTCAATGTGGAAAAGATCTAACTTGGTCTTTAGTATCATTAGACCTTCAACTATCTTAACCTTGCCATCATTCCTTCTCATATTTTTAGGAATGCTCAAAGAGAATATATCTAGAGTATCTACCATTATACCATTTGGGGGAATCCCTTATAAATGTGGCTTTTATGGCCTCCTCTTTCAAAACCTACACAACTACAAAGCCTCTCATGCTATTAGGGAAATGCAAGATGGGATCTATGGGGGACACTTTAGTGGCCTCGCTATGGCTAAATGCATCCTTCACCTTGGATATTACTAGCCCACCCTTAACCAAGACTGTTATGACTATGTGGAAAAGTGTGTTAAGTGTCAAAAACATGCCAATTTACATCACACACCTAGTCATAATCTTCATGTATCCACATATTTATGGCCCTTCTCACAATGGGGTCTGGACCTTATTGGTGAAATTAACCCCATTCTTTATAGCAACTCCATTCTATCATTATGATGACCAAATATTTTACCAAATGATTAGAGGTTATTCCTTTAGTCTCAACCGAAGTAGAAAAGATTATCAACTTTATCAACCATCACATGATCTGCCATTTCAATTTTCCCCACAAAATTATCACTAAAAATGATAAATTAAAAAAAAAAAAGCAAGTCTAAGGTCTTTATGACATGTTCAGTATCAAGTTAAGTTTCTTATCACCTTATCACCCTCAAGTGAATGGATAGGTAGAAGCCTCTAACAAAACTCTTAACAACATGCTCACCAAAATGGTTAATGCCTTTGGTTGAGATTAGCTTTTGCATATCCCCTTCAACTTATGGGCATATCATACTAGCACTCAAACCCATATGGGTGATACCCCATTCTCTTTTATTTTTGGAACAGAGGTTGTCTTACCCCTCGAGGTCCAAATCCCTTCTCGTTACATATATTTTCAAGATCTCATTTTTGAAGACAATTATCATCAACATCATTTAGCCTAGCTTGAGCTTCTTGATGAGAATTGTTTATCCAACTTCATCCATATTCATGTCTATCAAGAGAGTTTTAAATTTTCCTATAAAAAACACCTTAAATAATGAGAATTCAACATCAGAGACCTCATCTTAAATGAAAACCAACATGTCACCAATATGGATAAAAACAAGTGGGGAAAGTTTGCTTTCAATTATCTTAGACCTTATATCATAACCCATAAGTATGGATTAGGAGCGTATTAGTTATCTTATCTCAAATGTAACCCAAAACTTGATCCCCTTAATGCTTTGCATCTGCATCCCTTATTTTATTAACAAGGATCAATCTCACCTTTTTGTCTAACTTAAGCTCATCCTTTGCTTTGAAACTACTTTCATTTCCCTATTTTAGGGGTAACTGATTGAAACCAAATCATGTGATTATCCATCACAATCATGGCCTAATCTTGAATAATGGGTACCATGGCTCTACCCATGGCATGATTCTCATGGTGCTTTTTACTCTTTTTCACAAGAAAAATTCCCATGGTTGTTGTCACCAAAACCTCCTTACCCCTAATCAAACTTCTTATGCTTTTAGTTTTGCCTTCATAAAGATCAGCCCTTAAGCCTATATAAGAAATTCTATGTCAATAAAAATCAAATAAATTAAAAAGCAAAATCAAAACCAATAGCAATCATGGGTCATTCCTAGCATTCACAGACTGCTCCCTAGAAGGACAAATATTGAAAGCATATCAACATTTCTCAAAATAAGGTAGAATGCTCCCTCAAAGGATAAATATCAAAGGCATTAAGCAAAGCACAACTTAGACCACTCCCTTGAAGGATAGCTGAGTAAAGAATTTGTCAAAGCAAGTAATTTCTTGGAAGCTTCTTATATCGATTATCTTCCTCAACCCTCCAAGTAAAAAAAAAATAAGCAAAAGACCCATTATCAATCAAAATAAAAAACAAAATAGTTTTGAAAGTTGTAATCAACTCTCATAAGCAATAGTTTTGAAAGCTATAATTGGTTCTCATGAGTAGACTTCCCACATCGATCAGTCTATACTTTGTATAACATAGACTTGTTTATACTGAATCTCTGGTAACCTCTAGAAGAGGCATGCTAGTCTCACAAGAATGTTCTATTTTCATCCATCTTCCCTCTATACACTATAAACCAAGGTATTTCAAGCTCACTTGACATAATGTGATCATGATACCTTTTAAACAACTAAAAAATGTTAATGTGAAGCATTAAAAGTGCTTATTTTCCTTAAGACAAACCAAGTTTGATATTATTTTAGTCCTTTCCAAAAAAATAAGCATCATAGCCTCTTTTTTTCCTCTTATGACTAGTTAGTATATTCACTAAGGCACTTGTCTCTTAATTATTTTCTTTTCCTCCCATCTAGTGTTGTTATTCAATTTACTTTATGTGTTTCACCTTAAGCACAATGACCATAACCTTAATCATAACATCATATCAACATGTATCATAAGAAAAAGCACATATCCTTAGCATATCCATCATCATATCACAATCATAACATCCATGAGCAAATAATTAAAACCAAAAAAAACCTCTTTTACCACATGTCTGAATCTAAATAAGGAAGCATATATTCCCTAAATTTTAAGCATGAACATCATCATCATAACCATAAATCAACATAAATAAAAATCCATCACATGCCTAGCTAGGTGAGTCCACATTAATCAAAAACCATGAACAATAAGAAATAAATGAGGATCATATCTATAAATAATGAGTCAAATAACATCATGATGTATATAAAAATATACATGTCTCTCTCTTAAAATATACATCTCACTACATTAGATTGTAGGCTAGTATCAAAATGATATACAACAACATAAAATGTATCATAAACTATGTCATGACTATGCCCCTAGGGCACCACTATCTCCTGGGGCACCACTACCTCCTGATGCCTATCCTCCTAAGGTCCCTACCTATCCACCTACAGAAGCAACCCATTAACCTAGTGTCACCATGATCACACCACCTACCAAACTAGTTTTGTACTCACCCCATCAAGGCTCATCAAGACAATGTCTTAGGACTATAACCTCATAGTAACATAACTCCTCCACTATGGCTAGATAACATGCCATGGGGATCATACTCAGTGCTCCTAAAGCTGCTATGACTCCTCCTTCTGTCTGTCTCAAGGATTTTCTCTCCTAGGTAACTAAGGATAGTAAAGCTCTAGCCTAATCTGTTGCACTCATAACTATAGCCACCTAACCCTGTGTCACTACCAACTAACCCTATAAAACTGCCACCTAAGCCTATGTTTTGGATAACATGACTCCTACCTATGAACTTATGGAAATGCCTTATACCTATACATGCTGACTTCTGCTATAGCTAGGTCAACATCCATAGGTTGCCTACCACCATCATTGCCACCAAAATTTACTACCACATATAGTGCCTAATACCACATAGGGTATCCATCTGTAAAGCTTGCATCATCTATCTCAGCTCTAGCTAGAAACTCCTCATTATCAAGCAATGCCTAGACTAGCTATGGCTTAGGTAGTAGAATATCTGCATCCTCCCACCTATATCTAGGAAATGGGCTCAGAGTCCATTGTACTTGGCTAAACTATCAATGCACCCTATCAAATTGGATGAGCTCCACCTCCCCATCTTTCCTACTAAGGATCTACCTATAACTCTATAAGGAGAATGTTTGTCTCTTATATCTCTCCCATTGTGAAAACCTAACATATGGCCTCCAGATCACATTTCCAATAACCGATTCCTCTAATTCATCTCTAAACCAATCAATGTTGTGCACCCCTCTATTTGGTATTGATAGAGAAAAATCATCTCTCTACCTCATAAATACAATTATGGGGTTTATCTAGGCATAACCCTCCCATGGTAACCCCATTAGCCATATAACTTAGACGTGCTCATATGCCCAATAGTGTAGCATGAACCTGACATTGATGCCATATCTCTTGTGAGCTTTGAAACCCCATAACTCCCTATATATCTAGACTAGTAGCATAGGAACCTAACTAAACATTATGTGACCTATTAGCATTTGCACCAAAACCCCCAGTAGTAGATAAGGAGACCTCCCACTTCTCATATTTATAACATCAAAGTATGATACTACCATCATCATCATCAATAGTCTCCTCACCCCTCGCCCTCTGATAAAGTAGAGTGTAGATAAACCTTCCAATGTACCATCTGATGAGATCATGGTCATCTTCATATAAAATCTCTAAGAACTCATCTCTCTCCTCTTGTTCAATGTGATAAATCAATTCCCCCTGAATAGGTAGCTATAATCATATGCACATCTTTTGGTAAGATAATCATCTCACTATTCAGTAGAATGAAGGTGTTCATGGCTAGATCCCATCTCTCGATAAGGGCCATGATAATTGCCACATCACGTAGCATGTGTTGAGAGTGTAACATTACTCCAAGACTAACCTCCTCCATATGTGCCTAATTGTTGATAGTCATCCCTTGGTGAATTTTTAGGAAGATACAAGGCACCTGATCTCACATTTGAATCTAATCTCATGCCTATAAATGATCGATAGTAACAACTTAGTTCCCTATACTATTTTACCTATGAACTTTCCATCTTAACCTATCTTATCTACCTTTAAAACTTAAACCATGACCTATTAACCTACACCCTCATCATTAACTACTTGCCCTTTACCCATTATCCAGTGATCATAACCACCCCCTTGACCTCATCTATCGCTACAATCTGAAAGCTTCTACCTAAATTTCTACCCTTGACACCCCATTTAACAAATTTAAAACATTCATAAATATTACACAACTTAAATTTAAATTTTTATTCAAATAATTTGCTACTTCATCGACCATCGATGATCAGGATGATTGTTGATAGTCACTATGTATGATCACTGATGGAAATCCCCCAAACCCTACCCACCTAAAACCATTCCCAAACACCCAAATCCAATAAAAACCTAATCTACCTTTTTCCTCTATCCTAACCCAAACCTACCTATCCTCCCAATTTCAAATTTTCCACCAATTTCAACTAAAAACCATTAAAACCCTAAAACTAGGTCAAACTAAACATACCCTCCCACAATAATAATAAATCAAGCAAATACCACATCCAAAGGCAATAAAAATTCAAAACTAAACTATCAATTTACTACATCCCCTACCTCATTCCTTGACCATCATCAAAGAGGAATGTTGGGACCCACTTCCTAACCTCATCTATGTCTAGCTTGCATCCTCTTCAGTCCCCATAGTCCACTCAATCAATCTAAATTAACAACCTACCCACTATGTAATCACCATCAGTGCTTTTGCATAAAATGCCAAGACTCAAGTAACCAAAGTTAAAAATAAAAAATGAATAAAAATGACTCCTTTGAGTCACTTTTATCTTCAAAATTTTAGGGTTTTGCACCCTAACCATCAATGGTTAGGGTGACTATTGACAGTCGACCATACGGACCCTGATCGTCAATGATTAGGCTCCTAGACTTTTTTTACCCAACCCACTTTTTAATTTTTTTTGAAAAAAACACTAACCACCCACCCATGGAGACTACCTTATTTGACCACCCCAGTCAAACACCTTGTCACCTCATAATTAGTCTATTTTGGCCCAACTAGTTTGCATTTTGAGATGATCTTGCCTGGTCTTTTTTACCATAACAACAACATTTACCATGTTGACCAATTTTTGACCTTCCACTACCTTAAATACACATAAACAATTAATGTCTTCTCAAGAGCGCTTCATACCTTAGATACCCATGAATACGCCTGACTAGCTTATGTTTTTATTGGGAGCACTTCCTATATTGGATACCCACATAAATACTAACGTTGCCTAGGAGACTTATATTTATGAGTGTTCCCAACCACCATACCTAACTATGATTATTTAGCCTACTTGTTACTTGTATTTCTAATGCCAAAATTTATTTTTACCAACTATGGCAACATATTTATTGTGTGATCTTAGCTATCAAACTTTTGTCATACTTTGTGCACATCTTTGTGCGTTAGTGCACAACCCATAAACCACTTTTTATCCTTATCTTCACCACTTATCAAGCCCACACCCAATTATATTTTCCATCATCAATTATTGTTTTGAGGGGGAATACATTCTCCCATGCTTGGGGTAGCCAAAGCTTCAAGTTACACTCCATTTTTTATTTTGCCATTTTTTGATATAAACTGCATAACAAAAAGGGGAAAAATGTAGACACCAAAAATCTGCACATGATGGTTTTGAATGTCACAATTTCCCTAGACCACCTCAAGACCCCCTTGGGTCCATCCTTGACCATACAACCCCAAACCTACCTAATGATATTAAGTTTGACCTATTGACTTAACCTTCCTTTTAACTCAACCTGAGCTTGAACTTTAACTATCGATGGTCACCTTAACCATAAAAAATCACCCTGACTATCGATGGTCAGGTTCTACTGTCTAAACTAGCTCAACTAACCCTTCACTTTGACTTACTTTTATATAATTAAAATGTCTGATTCATGTGTGTGACCATGCATATCAAAGTTTAAATTAGATAGCAATTTGGACCCCTTGTTAATGTCTTGTTGCACTCTCCTTCCATTCCTATAAGAAGATGAGAGCAAGAGGTGAAAAATGATTGATCCATGACTTTAAGAGCTTTTGTATCTAGAGTTTCTTTACAATTCAGATCTTTCAAGAATCTAATGATCTAGCCATCATGTTAGAGAGCCAACTTACTATCACCCCTCAACTGATAGCCAAGTATTGTTAGTTTGCCAGAATCATGATAGACTCCATTAATGAGCCAACCACCTTAATCATTCATCTGAACAACTTCTAACAAGCTAAGTATTTATTTTTAGTTTGTCAATTACTTTGTTTAATCACACTCAGGTGGAGAAAAAGTTCGTAAGGGATGTCTTCCTCAATAATGATGGTGGTAAGAGGAAGAAGAAAGAAACTAGATACGGGTATGGTTGAAAAACCTATTTGGTTGTGTGCACATTGAATCAGATGATTATGAAGCGCTCCTCTTTTTTTGGGGAGGAATGACATGTAAATAAGATAACACTAAAGCAATTGGTTGGTTAGATAGATAACTAGGTGGATTTTCTAGCGCTAGCTATGTCCCAGAAGCAAGAGCTTCCTTGGGGGCTATTAATCCACACATTTTAAATAATTAAGTCTATAAAATAGAAGATAAAGTACTTGCATCAATAATCAAAAGGTAATAAAATTAAATACAATAAATTCTTGTTAAAAGAATTGACTAAAATGGATAATATAGAAATAAGTAAGTTAATACTAATGCTAAATAATTTGGGTGTGGTTTAGAAAATAGGTTGGGGGTCTATGAATAGGTAGATGAAAATAAAGTTATATTTCATTAAGGGTAGGTGAGTGGTAATAACTTGTTGTTATTTCATACCACAGTGACCATCAGTGGTTGGTGTGACCATCAGTGGTTTAGGTGACCATCGATGGTTGGATAGATTATCGATGTTCAATGTGACTATCAGAAGTTACTATGTGAGACTCTTTGAGATAGAATAGAGGAGGAGCCATAGTAACTTTAGGACCACTGATTATGATCCCTAGGGTATGTTATCTATCCATAGTGGAGGAACTATGCAACTATGAGGTCATAGTCCTGAGACATTATCTGATGAGCCTTGATGGGGTGAGTACAGAGCTAGTTTGGTAGGTGGTGTGAGCATGGCAAAACTAGGTCAGTGGGCTACTTCCATAGGTAGATAAGCAGGGACCTTAGGTGGATAGGCATAAGGAGGTAGAGGTGCCTTAGGAGACAATGTTACTCCAAGGGCATAGTCATGACATAGTTTATGATATATTATATATTGATGTATATCATTTTAATATTGATTTAAGAGCTGATGTAGTGAGGTGTATATTTTAAAAGAGATACATGTATATTTTTGTATACATCATGATGTTATTTGACTCATGATTTATAGATATGATCCTCATTTATTACTTATTATCATGGTTTGTTATTGATGTAGACTCACCTAGCTAGGCATGTGATGGATTTTAATTTATGTTAATTTATGGTTATGATGATGATGTTCATGCTTAAAATTTAGTAAGTATATGATTCCTTATTTAGATTCAAACATGTGGTAAAAGTGGTTTTTTGTTTTACTTATTTTCTCATGGATGTTATGATTATGATATGATGATGGATATGCTAAGGATGCATAATTTTTCTTATGATACATGTTGATATGATGTTATGATTATGGTTATGTTCATTGTGCTTAAGGTAAAACACATAAATTAAGCTGAATAACAACATTATATTGGAGGAAAATAAAATAATCAAGAGACAAGTGCCTTAGTGAATATATCAACTAGTCATGAGAGGAAAAGAAGAGGGTATGATACTTCTTTTTTTTTGGCAAGGACTAAAACAAGACCAAAGTTGGCTTGGCTTAAGGAACATAAGCCCTTCGAGTGCTTTGCATTAGCATTTGTTAGTTTGTTAAAAGGTGTCATGATCATATTATGTCAAGTGAACTTGAAATCCCTTGATTTATAGTGTATAAAGGGAAGATGGATGAAAATAGAACCTTCTTGTGAGACTAGCATGCCTCTTATGGAGGTTACCAAAGAGTCAATATAAATAAGTCTATGTTATACAAAGTATAAACTAATCAATCCAAAAAGTCTACTCATGAGAGCCGATTGCAAATATCAAAAATATTGCTTATGAGAGTTGATTTCAGCTTTTAAAACTCTTTTTTTTTTGCTTGATAATGGGTCTTTTGCTTATTTTGTTTTTATTTGGAGGGTTAAGAAAGCTAATCAATACAGGAATCTTCCAAGAAATTGCTTGCTTTGACAAATTCTTTACTTAACCATCCTTCAAGGGAGTGGTCTAAGTTTTTGTTATTTTCTTGATGTATTTGATAGTTGTCCTTCAAGGGAGAAATATTCCTTATTTTAATCAATTTTGATATGTTTTCAAGAGCTATCCTTCAAGGGAACAGTCTAAGAATGCTAGGAATGACCCATGATTGCTATTGTTTTTTATTTTTCTTTATTTGATTTTGATTGACATAGACTTGTTTATATAGGATTAAGGTCTCACCTTTATAAAAGAGAAACTAAAAGCATAAGAAGGTTAATTAGGTGTAAGGAGGTTTAGGTGACAATGACCATGGGAATCCATCTTATGAAAAGGGGTGAAAAGTACCATTAGAATCATGTCATGGGTAGAGCCATGGTACCCATTATTCAATATTAGGCAATGATTATGATGGATAATCACATGATTCAATTTCAATTGATTTCCCTTAAAATAGGGAAATGAAAGTAGTTTCAAAGCAAGGGATGAGCTTAAGTTAGACAAAAAGGTGATATTAATCCTTGTTAACAAAAGAAGAGATGTAGGTGTGAAGCATTGAGGGTTTCAAGTTTTGGGTTACCTTCAAAAGAAGATAAATGATAAATTCTTGATCCATACTTGTGGGTTACAATATAAGGTCCAAGCCAATTAAAAGCAAACTTGCCTCATTTGCTTTTCTCCATATTGGTGACATGTTGATTTTCCTTTAAGATGAAGTCTCTGATGTTGAATTCTTACTCTTCAAGGTGTTTGTTATATGCATGTTTGACATGATATGTATAGACATGAAGATTGGTGAGTATGGCTAAATGATGCTCATCAAGTAGCTCAAGTTAGGCTAAATAGTGTTGATGATAATCATCTTCAAAAATGAGATCTTGTAAAGATATGTGAAGAGAAGGGATTTAGACCTTGAGAGGCAAGACAACCTCCATTACAAACATAAGAGAGAATAGGGTATAACCTATAGGGGCTTGCATGATAGTATGATATGCCCATAAGGCAAAGGGGATATGCAAATGCCAATCCCAACTAGAGGTATTGACCATTTTAGTGAGCATGTTGTTAAAAGTTTTGTTAGAGGATTCTACTTATCCATTAGCTTGAGGGTGATAGGGTGATGAGAAACTTAACTTGATATCAAATGCATCACAAAGACCTTGGATTTTCTTGTTTTTAAAATATTTTCCATTAAGGTCCAGACCCCATTATCAAAAGGGACAAAAATCCATGGATACATGATGACTATGACTAGGTGCATGATGTAAATTGGCATGTTGTTGACACTTAAAACACTTTTTCACATATTAATAATAGTGTTGGTTAAGGGTAGGCTAGTGATAGCCAAGGCAAAAGATGTGTTTAGCCATGGTGAGGCCACTAAAGTGTCCCCTATAGATCCCATCATGTGTTTCCCTGATAGCATGAGAGGCTTTATGGATGTGTAGGCAACATAAGAGGAGGCCATCAAAGTTGAATTTATAAAGGATCCCCCCATAATTTTATAATGGGAGGTACTCTAGATAAACACTCTTTGATCACTCTTAGAAAGACCAAAAATAATGATGGCAAGGTTAAGATAAGGAAAGGTCTATTAATACAAAAGATCAGGTTGGCTCTCCTCCACATTGAAGATGGTGGGAAAATATGGCTTGATGTAAGAAGGTTGGGTAAGTCTAAGGATAATGATAGATATATTAGATTCAAAGGGTGCATATGGGATCTGAGAAGCAATGGAAGCCATGGTGTTAACAAACTTGTTGATAGACCACAGGGTTGATTGGATATGATAGTGTTCAAATGATGTTAAAAGTTAGTCAACTAGTTGTTAATACTATTGTAAAACATCATTCTTCTACTTGTATATGCCATTGATTTTACTAACCATAAGTTGGGAGTCACCAAATATGTTAATCATTTTGATTCCCAAGGCTAACTCCATTTGAATGCATATGACTAGGGCTTCATACTCAGCCATATTGTTGGTACATTCAAAATATAGCTTGAAGGATAAAGGAATAGGTTCACTGTGAAGGGGAATAAGGATAATTCTAGCTCTCCCACCACAATGACACCTTGATTCTTCAAATAACATGGTCACTTGATAGGTGAAGTTTTCCTGAGAGAGGATCATGATGGAATCATCTAGAAACTCAAGAAGAGGAGGTTGATTGTTTGGTAAAGGTCCTTTGGCTAATTGGTCAGCAATGACTTGCCCTTTAATTTAATTGTATTAAATAAACTCAAGGTCAAACTCTACTAAAAGCATGAACCACTTAGCCATATGTTGTTTTTGGTATAGCTAAGAGTGTATATACTTGAGTGGGTTAGTATTGGTTATGACATAGGTTTTATGTTTAAGAAGGTAGTGGTGAAGTTTGATGGCCATGAAGACTAAAGCTAAGCAAAGTTTCTCAGTATGGGTGTACCAAGTCTCATATTCCACAAGCATGGGGATAATGTAGTAGACTACTTTCTGCTTGTGTTGTTCATCATGTCAGTAAGAATTGCCCCTAGGGACTGGTCAATGGTAGAGATATAAAGGTAGAAAGGTTTGTCATCCTTGGGAGGGGTGAGGACAAGTGGAGACAAAAGGTACTCTTTGAGTGAATCAAATTCATTTTGATAGTCATTATTCTAGTTAAATGATACATCCTTCTTCATAAGGTGATGGAATGGCTGGCATTAGTTTGAGAGCTGAGAGATAAAGTGATAAATGGATTGGATCTTCCCCTGCAAACTATGCAATTGCTTTAGGCTGATTAGAAGAAGCATGTCAAGGATTATTTTTATTTTGGCAGGATCAACTTTGATTACTTAAAGGGAAATGATAAATCTAAAGATTTTTCCTGATAAGACCCAAAAAATTCACTTCTTGGGGTTAAGGTGGACATGGTAATGGATGAGTCACTCAAAGATAATTTTGAGAATGACCAAATGATCTTTACAATATTTGGATTTACCAAGGAGGTCATCCACATAGTTCTCAATGATTTTTTAGATACGGTCATGGAAGATATTAGTCATGGCACATTGGTAAGTTGAACTAGTGTTATTTAGACCAAAGGGCATGACTTTATAGTAGAAGGTCCCCCATTGGGTGATAAAGGTGATTTTTTGTTGATCTTCAGGGATAATTAGGATCTAATTCTAACCCAAAAATCCATCCATGAGAGATAACATTTCATGGCTAGATGTAAGATCCACTAGCTAGTCAATTATTGGTAGAAGAAAGTTATCTTTTGGGAAAGTGAGGTTGAGGTCATGAAAGTCTACACATATGCATAGTCCCCCTATGGCTTTGGTGATAAGTACACCATTCAAGATCCATTGGGGGTAATCAATGGGTTGAATGAAATTGATGGATAGGAGACATTGAAGCTCTTATTTGAAGAGAAGGGCTATGTGAGGGTGCATTCATCAAAAATTTTGATTGACAAGTTTGGTATCATGGTTGGTGACTATGTTGTGGGTAGAGATGGAGGGGTTAATTCTTGTCATGCCACTATAAGACCAAATAAATGTTATGTTATGGTCTTGTAGAAAGGAGGGGAAGTCTTGAAGCTCTTAGAAATTTAGTGATTAGCCAATTTTGACAATGTGGGGGTCATCTGGAGTACCTAAATTGACATCCACTATGGATTCATTCAAAATATTTGAAGTCTTAAGAGGAAGAGATTTGTGGATGGAAGAATCTAGTGCACTAAGATAGGTGATAATGGAATCATCATCCTAACACTAAATAATATTAATGGTAAGAGATTTATCTCTTATAATCTTAAAATTGGTCATAAAGATGGTTGCAGTCACCCCTTCCTTTTGATAGGTAAGGATGATCATGTTGATGAAAATAAAAGTTAGGGGTGATGATGTCATCATCTTCACACTCAGGTGGAGAAGAGGTTGGTGAGGAAAGTATGTCTTCCTCAACAATGGTGGTGGTAGGTGGTTTAGTTTTCCTCTTGTGGGGAAGAATAAAATTAAGGCTGTGTTTCTCATGAGAATTTTTGGTCATAATTGAAATCAATGCATGCAACCCATGTTCTTATCATCTAAGACAAAATCCTTTCCAAGCACACCTATGGAGGTATGTCTTAGCAATGTCTAGGTTGTCCAGATAGGAGAAGCTAGAGGTGAATGGTTGAGGTAAAAAGGAGGTGGCCAAAGTATTAAGAGGTTTGTTAAGTCCCCCATAGATGAAATGGGTTTTATAGTTTGAAGGTCTGAGGGGAATAATGGCTCTGATGTTGGGTTCATAGCTAGGTTGGTGGTCAAGTTTCTCATACTCTTGGGGAGTAAAGAAAACATCAATGGTGATGAGGCCATATTCCCCATCATAGACCACTTAGAATCCACATATGAAAATATTCACATTATGGTTATGAATGTCTCAATTCCCCTTGACGTCCTTAGGACCCCTTTGGTCCCAACCTTGACCATACAACCCAAAACCTACCTAACACTAGTCAATTTGACCTATTGACTTAACCCACCTTTTAACTCAACTTGACCTTGACCTTCGACCACCGATGGTCACCTTAACTATCAATGGTCACCCTGACCATTGATGGTCAAGTTTTACCATCTAAACCAACTCAAATGACCCTTAACTCTGATTTGTTTTTCTATAATTAGAATGTATAATTCATCTGTGATCCCATGTATGTCAAAGTTAAAATTAGTCAGTATGTTGGACCCTTAATTAATGTATTATTGAACCTTTCCTTCCTTACTTATAAGAAGAGGAGAGTAAGAGGTAAAAAATGATCAATCTATGACTTCAAAAGCTTTTGCATCTAAAGTTTATTTACAGGTTACTTCTTCCAACAATCCAGCCATCTAGCTATCATGTTAGAGAGCCAGCTTGCCACCACTCCTTGATCGATAGCCAAGTACTGTTACTCTACTAGAATCATGTTAGACTCTATCAATGAGCAAACCACCTCAATCATTCATCTGACAAACCTCTATCAAGATAAGTATTTATTTTTAGTCTGCTAATTACTTTTTTTTCATTTCACAATCAACCCAACATAAACCAATCTCCCAAAATTACCTTCTATAATCGTGTCAATCTAACATTTTTATCACCCAAACCCAACACACAGTAACCACTAATGGTCACATTGATCACTGATAGTTTGTCCATCCATTTATGGTTACCCCAACCACCGATGGTCACCTCAACTATTGAAGATCACACCAACCACTGAAGATCACTATGATAGGAAATAACAATGAGTTATTTATGCCTACCTACCCTTAACCAAATCTAACTTTCTTTTCATCTGCCTGTTCATAGACCCCCAATCTATTTTCTAAACCACACCCAAATTATTTAGCATTAGTATTGACCTGATTATCATTATATTAGTCATTTTAGTCAATTTATTTATCAAGAATTTCTTGTATTGAATTTTCATACCTTTTGATTTTTGATGCAAGTACTTTATCTTCTATTTCATAAACTTAATTGTTTAAAATGTGTGGATTGATAACTCTCAAGGAAGCTCTTACTTCAGGGATCTAGCTAGTGCTAAGTAATCCACCCAACTATCTATCTAACCAACCATTTTCTTTAGTGTTGTCTTATCTACAAGTCATTCCTCCCTAGCAAAAGAGGATCTCTTCACACTCATCGAATATGAGGCATGCACAACCAAATAGGTTTTTCAACCATACACATATCTAGTTTCTTTATTTTTCCTCTCTTGGAATATAAGCTGAAATTATTTGAAACACATATAGAAAGAAAACCCCTAAAATATTTAAGAAATCCACATGCAGATCTATTTTCAAAAACCCAAAGTCTGAAAGAAACTTCTAACTATAACAACATGCAATATTCTATTTACAAATTGAAGTTCCCAATGAAACCTACTTAATACTATGTATATCTCAAAAATAAAATTTCAAACTGTTCAAAGAACCATCTTAATAAAAACTCATCCATTATCTCACTTTCTGGTAGGGATAGGTTAGACGTAACAATTTGCATGCATGGAAGTGACAATGAAAAATCACAAAATTCCTTTACTTCCATTATACATGTAAAACATATGTAGAACTAAAACCATTCCTTATCATATATGTAACATTTACTTAAAAATAAAACATGCACAAGGGGCTAACACGATCAGAAATGCCGCTTCCAATGCACACACAGACCAGAAATTTGAACTTGGGGAATGACTGTCGGGTGGCTAATGTGGCTATGGCCCCTAAATCAGATACGGTCTCTAAATCAGAATGCAAGGAGAGGTTTCCTGAACCCTAAAGAGACTGCTCCTGCGGGTGGAGGAAGGTTTTCAGCTGGGCATTCTGCCAACGCGGCTGGATGAGGGTATGAAGCAGGGGGAAGATCTTTCACGGATGTGGCTACATTTGAAGCGAATCTACACGATGTTGTGCCTTGTGCATTATCTGGGCCGTCCCCTGCATTGCCAGTAAGTGCTCTAAAACCCATAAGGGTAAATCTAGATCTGGAAATAGTTGATGGAATCCTTGAAAGGATAGAAGTTTTTTCCTCTCAAGCTGTTATTTTTCATTTTCGAGGTTTTTGGCCCTCGCTGGTTGATCTACATGGATGGATATCCAAGAATTGGTTGCCACTCATTGAAGACAGTGTAGAAATCTTCCCCTGCGTAAAAGGATTCTTTATTGCTGTCTTTCAAAGCCCTGAGGACAGGAGGATAATCTTGAGTAACAATGATTTTTTATGGCAGGGCAAATATCCTCTCATGGCCAAACGGTGGCATAAGAATTTTAATCTGCTTACGGAAACCTTTAACAAGGTTCTGATATGGGTTCAGTTACCAAATCTACCAATACATCTTTGGCATGAACCGGTCTTTGAAACTATTGGGAATGCAATAGGAGACTATTTGTTTGTGGATAAAAATACTTTGTTAGGTTACCATTCGACCTGTGCTCACTTTATGGTAGAAATAGATGTTTCAAAAGGCCTACCAGAGGCGATTTGCCTGGACTCCCCAAGGGGAACTTAGACACAAGTGTTGGATTTTGAGGGTGTACCTTTTCGGTGCAGAAGATGTCACCAAATGGGTCATCTAGCCGCTCATTGTTTGGCAGGGATCACAAAGTCCAGAAGACCACATTCTTGGTGGGCCAATGCTTCCTCAGAACACTATATAGCTAATCAACCTATGGAAGATCTGGTTGTTTCTGAGAATGAAGATAGCATTCACTCTGAGCCGATGAGTGAGGAGGAGCCGCTGGTAAAAGACTCCATAGATGGTCCTGCGGTGACTGAGATTAAAGATCTTTCTAAGCCAGTGGTCATGGAGGCTTTGGTTTCTCCCCCTGTTTTGGAGGATCAACCTAGGAGCCAGATTTTGGTTGGTGTTCATAAGGATATTGATGAGTCATCTGTATCCATTGGGCTTAATGGACCACCGTTACTTGAGGTATGGATGATAAAGGCAGCTAAGGTAGAGGATGGATGGACCGCTGTGAAGAGGAAGAAGTCTAAGCCTTTGGTCCCCCCTCTAGATATGAACCTTCATTTGTGTAAAAGGTAATTAATTATTTTTGAAGGTTGAAGGATGTTGTTCCTGTCTATCGATGGTACGTTTTGTGTAGTGTCAGCGGAAACATCTGGTCTTTTTTGCTATTTTCAGGTTCCTGTTTTACCTGGTTTGGTTTGTACCTGTTTGGTGTTTTGATCTCCTTTGGGCTTTAAGGTTTATCTTTTTTTGATGTAAAGGGTTTCAGGGTCCCTTCAAAACCTGCTTTTACCATAATCTAAAACATTTACTTAAAAATGTACTCAAATATCAATGAAAAAATCATTAAAATACATACCATCATAATTTTCCTTTCATAACTATCTAAATAACTCATAAAATCCTTTAAAGAGTTATTAAATTCATTCATGGCATACCTAGTTATAGTTACCTATTATCCTTTCACTCAAAATCCTTCTCTATAACCTAAAATCCCAAATTACCAGAGCTCCACTTCTGTAAGAAGCTTTCTAAAATGACCACAAATAAGGAAAAAATGACCTATTTTAATTCACCACCCTTTTACGTAATTAAATTGGCTATGTGCTCAATTTATATTGGTTCTCTTTTACCAAAGACATACTTTAAAAAATTTCTAACTTCATTATCAACATGATCAAGTTTAGTAATGACTAATCTTCCTACAATCCTATTTACCAACTTTCACCATTCAAGGCAAACATGATTTGCATTAAATTCTTCCTTGCTACTAAATCCCAACTTGATCTTGATATTTTAGGATTGTAATCTACATTAAATACTCCTACCAAATAAATGCACCATGAAAATATACTACCAAATGATTACCAACTCATCATGCCAATGAGATTGCTAATGTGTAATGACCCTTACTAGTAGGATCACAAAAATCACTAATTTTGTACTTATGAAATTTTGTCAAACAGTTGGTAAGCAAATAACTATATTGCTGAAAGTAAATATCTAGACTATGAATGCTGAGGTCTGAATTGTTGAAGTCGATGATGAAATTGGAACAATCTGAGAATGCTAAACCCTGTCCATACCTTGTTGCAAGTACAGGTCGTACCTATATGGTACTGTATAAAATATATATAAATTTTTATCTCCACTCAACACTAATAAAAATGGTAAATTTAGAGACGCCAGGGCTCTAGGGATGCAATGAAATTGGTGGCATGGATTTTGGACTAGTCTTGATGGCACACTGATGGCAAATTGTGATCCTAGGCAGATTTTTGAAAATCACCAGTTGATATCAGATTTGCAATGAATCTCCTTGTGAAGCCCTCCAATTAAACAATGATGCAATCTCCTCACCAAATGACTCCAAAAATGTTAACTCTCAAACTAAGTCTAAATACTCAATGAAGCTCAACATGAAATGGCTAAATACCACTTCCAATATGCAACCCTTCAGAAGATCTTTCACCTCCTTAGTTATGCAATCTCTTGAGAGGTATCATTCTCAAGGATTATGCTAAATACTTGCAGACTATCAAGCCCCACAAATGCTCAAGAAGACTCAATGAGAAAATAGACTAGGATGCCAAATAAGAGACCCATGGGGTCCATTTATGCACTTTTTGGAAACTTCCTCTAGAAGCCCCCTTGCTTTTTCTAGAAGTATCCATAATATTCTTATAAAATCTCATTGCACTTTTTAGATAAAAAGTAACTTTATAAAATAAAAATGCACCTTAATTTAAAAATATAACATTTTGGCTCCATATAGAAGGTAATAATAAAATATAATGTCTCCAAGAGCATAATGAGCCATCCAATCACCAAATAAATGCAAAAATGACTCTCTCATCACCACCATCTACCTACGAGAGTCTGGAATAGGCAAATCCATGTAAAGTGTCATGTCATACTAGAGAGGGGACATGATAGTCTGCCCCTCTTGAAATTGCTTGGCCTCGAGCAATCTCAATGCCAGATGTTGTAGAATGGCCTCACTCTCCCAAGTAACATCCTCAATGGGTAGATTCTTCCACTTAATTAGGTACTCTCTGATCACCTGCCTATGAAGCTACTTCTCTCTGCTATCCAAGATGGATTTTGGAACCAAGATCAACTTCCCTTCATCATCCAAGGGAGGTAACACTACAGAAGGCACCACACTCTGACCCAACACCTTCTTGAGGTGTGACACATGGAATACATTATGCACTCTACTATCTGTGGGAAGCTCCAACTCATAAGCCACCTCACCAACCTTCCTAATAATCCTAAATGGTCCATAGTATCGTGGCTTGAGTTTCTCTGCACCACTCTTTTTGAGAGTGGACTGCTTATATGGCTGCAACATGAGGTAGACCATATCATTCACCTCAAAACTATGCTCAGTCCTCTTCTAGTCTGCATACTATTTCTGCTAGTTTTGAGCTCTGGCAATATTGTCTCTAAGAGTAGCAACTATGTCCTTACTCTCTTGTAGTAACTCACCTGCACTAGGTACCCGACTATCACCCAACACTAAATCTAGAAAATGGGGTGCCTCATAACCATAAAGTGCCATGAAGGGCATCATCCATATAGTCATGTGGTATGTAGTGTTATAGCAATACTCACAGATATAAATCCATGTGACCCAAGTCTGTTACTGAGCTACCACATAATTCCTCAAATACCCTTTACCCACTAGTTTACTATCTCTATCTGACCATCGGTCTGTGGGTGATAGATGGTGCTAGGTGTAAGCTCAGTACCACACAACTAGAATACCATCTGCCAAAAGTGACTCATGAAGCGGCTGTCCCTATTGCTCACAATGTTCTAAGGCAAGCCGTGCAACCTAAAAACCTCTTGGAAGAAGACCTCTGCTACTTGAGCCACTGAGTATGTAGTAGTGATAGGAAAGAAGTGAGCATATTTTGTTAATCTATCCACCACCACATAAATACAATCTCATCCTTGTGCCTTGGGCAAGCTTCTGATAAAGTGCATGGAGATACACTCCCACTTCCTGTCAGGAATAGGAAGTGGCTGTAGGACCCCTGCTGGATATATGTTTTCTTCTTTGTTTTGTTGGCAAACAAGACACTCTCAAATATACTACAAAACATCAGCCTTAAGGCCCTTCTAGGTGAACCTCTCTTGAACTACCTTGTAAGTCTTAAAGTACCCAGGATGGCCTGCTATGGGTGAGTCATGAAGGGTTCTCAAGATCAGCTACTTGACCTTTGATCTTGGGACTAAGTAAATCCTATTCTTGTAAATGATCAAATCATCTACAAGTGTGTATCTAGTATCAATCACTACCTTCTCCACTATATCAGAGGCACATGTGTCCCTAGCATATTTTGCTATAATCAAATGTCACCAATCCTCTAATATCTAGATCATAGAAGTAAGGTGTGGCTTGCGAGATAGAGCATCTACAACAACATTCTGTGTACCCTTGACATATGTGATGTCAAATTCATATGCTTGCAACTTACTCACCCATTTCTACTGGTGATCATTCAGGTCCCGCTATCCCAAAACGTGTCTCAGACTATTATGATCAGTCTTTATATAGAATTTGCTGCCCATAAGATACTGTCTAAATTTGGCTAGAGCATGCATGATGGCCAACATCTCCTTATCATAAATGCTAAATGATTGCTCAAGCCCTCTAAGTATCCTAATCTCATAAGTAATAGGGTGCTTGTCCTGCATGAGTACAACACCTACTCCATCTCTAGATGCATCACATTAAAGCTCAAATGGCTTCATAAAATCAGGCAATGCTAAAACTGGGCATGTAGTCATTATCTCCTTGAATCTCATGAAACAATCTTGTGCCTCCTGAGTCCACACAAACACCCCTTTATTCAACAAATTTGTCATGGGTGTGGCAAGTCATGAGTAGCCACTTATGAATCTGTAATAAAACCCACATAGACCAAGGAACCCCCTCAACTGCATAGGGTTCTTTGGTGGTGGCCAATCAACAATAACACAGATCTTTTCAAGATCCATTTGCACTCCATCTGCACTGATGATGTGTCCTAAATATAGAAGCTCAGTCATGCCCAAATCACATTTGGATTCTTTGGCATACAAGGACTCCTTCTATAATATGTCCAATACTATCTTCAAATGCTCAAGATGTTCCTGCCATGACCTGATGTATACCAAAATGTCATCAAAGAATACCAGTACAAATTTCCTCAACTAATGGTGAAAAACCCTGTTCATTATAGACTAGAAAGTGGCAGGTGCATTAGTCAAACCAAAAGGCATGACTACAAACTCAAAATGCCCATAGTGACATCTAAAATCAGTTTTCTCAATGTCTAGTTCTCTCACTCTAATCTGATGATATCTTGTTCTCAAGTCAATCTTTTAAAAATAACAATCCCCATGCAATTCATCTATCAACTCATTGATGCGTGGGATAAGATATATATTCATAATAGTTCTCTTGTTTAACACCCTATAATCAATACACATCCAAACAGTACCATCCTTATTTTTAACCAAAACAATAGAAGATGTAAAAGGTGACTTACTTGGTCGGATGTGCCCCATGGCTAGCAACTCCTTAATGGTCCTCTCGATCTCATCCTTTAGTCACTTCAGGTGTTGGTATGGTGTGATCATGATAGGCTTAGCACCTTCCTCAAGCTCAATAATATGCTCGATGCCTCTATCTGGCGGTCTAACTGGTGGAATCTCACTGAATACCTTCTCATATTTAATTCTCAACTTTTGAATATCAAGATGATATTTAGCCTTGTGCTGCTCCTCTTGTGTAGGCATCAAGGTATAAATAGCTGCCCACTCTATATCATTATGCCTAGCTAGCCTCTCCATACTCCTAAGTGAAATAGTCCTAACATCACTATTACGAATAGCCTTTAGCACATGTGTTCTGCCATCTACCTCAAACCATATCTCCATATCCTTAAGTCTCAAGGTAACCTCCTCTAATGAATGTAGCCATTGCATCCCAAGCACTATGTCCATGTCACGTATGTTGACCACATGATAATATATCTTGAACTCATAGTTGTTCAGGCATAGAGGTAGATCACATACCATCTTGTCACATCAAAGAGTATATCCATCAGCCACCTTAACTTTTAATCCCTCAAAGTCCTTAGTGGTGAGCCCACACCTCTCCACAAAGCGTGCATGAATAAAGTTGTGTGGCACTAGTATCTAAGAGTGTAATAACCTTTCATCCTACCAAGACACCTCTAAGTCTGAAAGAACCCTCTCTCTGAATACTAGATAGACGTGCCTCTTATAAATGTAACTCTAGTTCCTTCTTTTGTTTAGCATTATCTACCTCCTGTTCCTGCTCTGCATCATCAGGATCATGGTACTCTGAGTTGTCTGAATATGAGCCCTCATAATAAGTCCACATCACCCTATTGGCCTTTCCCTTAGGCCTCATAAGATAGTCATGTCCAAACTCATAGGAATCCTTGCAATAGAAGCATAACTTCTTCTTATGCAAGTCATTAAGCATTTCTTTATCCAAGGGTGTAGCTAACTTGCTTTTCATGTCATCAACCTTCTCTTTACTTTTGTTGAATCCCCCTTTATTATCTTTGTATGATGAAGAGCCCTTTGAACCGAACCTATTTGTTGGTGCTGCAAGTTCCATACTATAGCCTTTCTTCATGGCTTCTTGAAATGTGAGAGGATTAAAGGCCTTAACCCACCCCTTGAGTGGTTCAGTCAACCCTTCTATAAATAAAATGACTAGCCTCCATTCTAAAATATCAGGTACCATTGCTATAGGCTTTTGGAAGTCATTAATATAAGCATCAAGGGAACTGTGCTATTTTAGTTATGCCAATTCATGAAAACTCACCTCAAGATCTTTGACATCAAACCTTTCAATCAGCCTGTTGGTTAACTCCTCATATGTAGTGATAAGGTTGTGTCCAAGAGTGACTAACCCATGATACCACCACTTGTGAGTAGCTCCTTCAAGATGTAGTGTGGAAAATCTTATGGCATCCTCTTTAGGCATTGGTCTCAAAGAAAGATAATTATCAAGATTTTGAACCCAAGACCTAGCTATGCATTTGTTACTTCCATCATAGTAAGGCATGGAAATCTTACCAAGTGTTTGTTGATAGTCATTCCTTGGAGCATAGTGATCATTTATTCCTCCTCTCTTATTTCTTTGATTCATGAATTGATCAAATGTCCATATTTCTCTCATATTTGAAGGGAGAGTGGTATACTCCAAGTAGGCCTGTCTAGCTTCGTCTCTAAATGGAGTAGCTGGAGCAGTATGTGGTTGTCCTTCTCTTGGTGTAAAGGTGGGAAAAAGAGGCCTAGAGGTTGATCCTCCAGTGCGTTATATTGACCTTTCCTCAATAACTCCACTATGTTCAGTTGTGTGTTGATGATTTTGATTTGGAATGGCTTGTTGATCCATTTTTGTTAATAAGCATGACATCATATCAAGCATAGTGTCAAATTTCCTTTCAATACTTGCATCTCTATCTTCCTCTGCCATATTTTGAACTAATTTGCTGGTGTCTCTTAGTGCTTCTAAAAATGTATCCCCTTCAATCTGAGGATTCTGATTTTGTTGTCTCCACTATTCCCTGCTATAATATCTAATTTCTCTCTCACTCATCTACTGTTTAACTGATCATAGGATGGCATGATGATGGCTTTGATACCACTGTACTGACCCTTACTAGTAGGATCACAAAAATCACTGATTTTGTACTAAAGAAATTTTGTCAAATAGTTTGTAAGCAAAAAAATATACTGCTAAAAGTAAATATCTGGAGTGTGAATGCTGAGGTCTGAATTGTTGAATCCAATGATGAAACTTGAACAATTTGAGAATGCCAAACACTGTCTGTACCTTGCTATAGGTATAGGTTGTACTTGTATGGTACTGTATAAAAAATATATAAATTTTTATCTCCACTCAACACTATCAAAAATGGTAAATTCAGAGATGCCAGGGCTCTAGGGATGTAATGAAATTGGTGGCATGGATTTTGGACCAGTCTTGATGGCACAATGATGGTAAATTGTGATCCTAGGTAGATTTTCAAAAATCACCAGTTGATATCAAATTTGTAATGAATCTCCTTGTGAAGCCCTAAAATTGAACAATGATGCAATCTCCTCACCAAATGACTCCAAAAATGTTAACTCTCAAACTAAGTCTGAATACTCAATGAAGCTCAACATGAAATGGCTGAATACCACTTCCAATGTGCAACCCTTCAGAAGATCTTTCACCTCCTTAGTTATGCAATCTCTTGAGAGGTATCATTCTCAAGGATTATGCTGAATATTTGTAGACTATCAAGCCCCACAAATGCTCAAGAAGACTCAATGAGAAAATAGACTAAGATGCCAAATAAGAGACCCATGGGGTCTATTTATGCACTTTTTGGAAACTTCCTCTAGAAGCCCCCTTGCTTTTTCTAGAAATATCCATAATATTCTTATAAAATCTCATTACACTTTTTAGATAAAACATAACTTTATAAAATAAAAATGCACCTTAATTTAAAAATATAACATTTTGGCTCCATATAGAAGGTAATAATAAAATATAATGTCTCCAAGAGCATAATGAGCCATCCAATCACCAAATAAATGCAAAAATGACTCTCTCATCACCACCATCTGCCTACAAGAGTTTGGAATAGGCAAATCCACGTAAAGTGTCATGTTGTACTAGAGAGGGGACATGACATAATGGGTCATTGAATATGCCTTGAAAACAATCCAATACTTATATTTCAAAACAACAATTTGAGACTTAGACTTAGGGAAATTAATTTGCCTTATAATGAATCCTTATGTCCTTCAAAACTCATGAAGCCTTAAGACTTAGATTCAATCATGATTCAATGGATTTTAGTAATGCCATTTCAAGACTTAAGATAAATAATCCTAAGGTAATATGTTTTGAAAGTGAGATATTACCTTTAGAGCTTAGGCTTAGGAAATTTTTGAATTAGGAACTTAGCAACATAAGATATAAATTAAACACTTAGAAATTTAAGACCTCCTTTATATCCTTACAACTAACTGATTCAAGCAACAAATCAACCTTAGTATGTTGATAATTTTAAAAATCTAACATACCAAAAATGCAAGTGAGCCTTCAATATAATTCATAAAACAATCATAACTGATGAAATATAGTACTTCAAATGATCTTTCTTATGACTAAAATCATCCAAATTGAGGTTCATTTTTCAACTGAGAATTATATGATTCCCAAAACAAATGAAATGATGCATTTGACCATGAATAAAGTGTTTTCTATAATAATCATGACTTACTTGCCTATATATTCAGAGTATCTATTTCAATCAATAATCACATTATCCATGTATGCCAAATAATCACCATACATTGTTAAATATATCAAATTGAAAGAATGATCTGGAAGCTGTTATGACAATCCATATGTATTGAGATCAAATAGATATATTATATCAAATATATGTATTTCTAAATTTAAAACCATTCTAAATTGAAATGTTGCCTCATTACCTGATCGTGACTAAAATCAAGATAACTGATCACAAATTTAACAATGATAAATATATATCAACCAATCATCATCAATTCATAATCTAAAATATTCATTCAAATATACTACTAATTGACTGGGTCCCCATCATAGTTTTAGATTTCATGACAGAGTCATCTCTATGGTAGGAAGTTTTAATTTAGAAAAATTAAGGTGGTGTGAAAAATAGGAATAACAAAAAGCTCCTCACATCGATTTATCTCCTTCAATGGGGGTATTAATTTAAGTGATAGGCCAAGATAATTTAGGTATAAACCCATTTGTGTAAAACATTTTAGTTGGTAACATGTTTAACATCCTATCTATTGAATAAGTGTTTACTGCTTCTATGCAGAACAATGTGCCAAACACAATGGATAAAAAGTAAGTGTTGTCCATTCTAAGACAAAGTGGTTTAACTAAACTAACAACTATTCCATAATAAGTTCCTTTAGTTAATACCAAGAGTGGTTCATAATAGTAGGGGGTAGTAACTCATACGTCCCAACCAAGACCAGGAACCTCTAATCCTCAACTAGCTAATTTATCAAGCATGTAATCATAAGGATTAAGTAATCAAGTGCTGAGTAGTGACTTGCCTCAACAAAATGTAATGAATGCTAATCCACCCCAATAGATGATGACTAAAATTCCACCACAATAGGTATAGTCTAATATACCAACATATTAGAGGCAAAACATTTCACCAGCTCAATAGGGGAAATAAATGTTCTTCCTCATTAGGTAGTGATAGGTGTACCTCAATAGTTATAGACAACCATACCTTTATAATCAAAAACATTATCTAATCAATAATGTATAGCTATTAGTCAAAGTCAAAGGATGAGCACTCTACAAACATTTACTCCACAACAAGTGTTTGAGAAAAATAGAGGTACCACTATCTAACAAGTACCAGTTAGGCAAAGTTTACCTTTTATTTCGAATGTGCCACAAATCTAATGATAAGGCCTTCATCCACAATAAGTTACCCTTAATAATCCATGTTCAACTAGTCAAAATCGAGTTCCTAATCCACCTCAATAGGCACAATAATTTACCCCAAGCCATATCCTTTCCTTTCAACCATAATTCCCTCAATATTAGGCCTATATACTGAATCTAAAGTAAAATATCACACCATAATGCCTTTAATTCCAAAAATCTCATCACAATCTATAGATGCATATTCTTGGTTGATTAGCTAACCAAACCAACATTCCACAACAAACCATGCCTCCATTATACCCCAGTCAAGGTAATCCACCTTTGATTGCCCAACCTTCACCTTAGGCCAATGTTTCATCTAGTTTCTTGGCATTATATTTGTAGCAAATTAAGGATGCAATTGCCACCATCTAAGCAAGGAAATAGACCAATAAGTTCAAATTAGATGATGTGTGTTCCCACCCATTCAAAATGGAGTGTCTACAAATATAATTTCTTTTAGGGTATGAACCACCAAAGTTTGGTAAATACAAGGGTAAAAGAGACCCTAAGACCCATTTAACATAATTATTTTTTGATTTCCATCTAATGGATTACAATGAAATTTATTCCCTCCTATTGTTTCCCTAGAGTCTAGCAGGATAAGATTTGGAGTGGTTCCTCAAATTATCAGAGAATTTGGTATTTGATTTTGATGACATTTCAAATAAATATATGCAACATTTATTTTATAATATCAAACATAAGATTTTGTTCGTGGATTTTATTCAGACCAAATAAAAACTTGATGAAAGCTTCAAAATCTATCTACAGTGATGGAGAACACTTGCTAGTCATTTCACTCAAAGCTTACCAAACAAATAATTGGTCATTGTGTTTACCAAAAATTGGCATAATGAGATATCATATCATTTAGAGCTTCAATATGCCCACACTTTAAAATAGATCATCGACAAAGGTTTATTGATCTAACCTCATCGAATCAAAATTAGAACTAAACCCAGAACATAAGCCAAAATTAGATTCAAAACCAAGTCTAAGCACAAGCATAAGCACTAGCCTAGGACAACAATTATGAAAAATCCAATCAATTAAATCGTAATAAGAATGATATTGTAAATGGAGTAACTAAATCACATCATGTCCAAATAGTGCAAACATTATCTTCTCAATCAGCACCACAACTATAACTTACTCCTCATCAAAAACCCATTCAACAAGTGCATCCTTTATGGTAACCTAGACCAGATCAACAAACACATCAACCATTACCTTTGCAAACCCCTCTTCCAAGTAGAAATGTGATAAATAACTGAGTCTTTAGTGACCTTGGAGAACCTATTGAATTCATGTTTTACAAGTTAGCCACCACTAATATGATTAGTTAGCTAATTCTAAAAAACTATCCTGAGGGTATTCCTTTTCCAAACTGGTAACAAGAAAATGAGTTTTGTGATAAACATCATGTTCATAGACAATAATCTACAATGTTGTCTGTAGATCAAAAAATCATTAAAAATATGTTATAAAATGGAGAGATTAAATTAGATAATAGGGAATCTACATCTAATCAGAACCTGGGAATCTATCAAAACCCTTTTCTACAACATAATAATAATAACAACAATAATAACAAAGTCTAGAGAAACAATAACAATAGTATCAATAACCAAGAAAATAACAACACCGACATCAATAATAAAAATGTCAATGAAATAGATGGAACCAAGGCCATCAAAATTCCAATACCCAACAAACTTACCACATAGTTTTACATGACTACAAGAAAGTGGTAGTTCATATTATGGGAGGTTACATTTCAAATATTGCCATTAATCTAAGACCAAAAGTTAACAATGTAAGACTATTGCTAAACAATTCTAATCAACCCACCTATACTAGTGATCCTTAATTAACTTGGGACCACAAATAGGCACACTAACAAGTAGGGATTACTACTTTTGGACCTTATACCCATAAATCATCATTACTCCATGACCACATATAAGTGCACCAACAATCAGGACTTATCCTATATGGTCCCCCTCCACCATCATTTTCTATTAATAATATCCCTATATCTAATTTTGATTATGCAATCATAACTTAGTGATCAAAGATTACCATTCCTGATCCACAACCACCTACCACTAAACCCATCCAACCCACCATCTTAGTTAGGAACAAGCCATATACCATTATTAAGGATAAAATCTTTGATATTATGGAATAGCTTCAAAAAATACCCATACAAATTTCCATTTTGGATTTGTTGCGTAAACCTACTATCCAAAAGGATATCTTAATAGAGTTCTTTGACCAATCACAAGTTGCAAATGACATATCCCCAAATAAATTCCAAGATTTATTTGGACATATAGTCCCAACAAGCAATTAAATTTCAACCAAAGTATTATGTCATCCCTTGGCCCTCTTCATAAATATCCATTATACATTAAAGTTGTCATAACATGGTAGAAAGTGAAATGTGTCCTCATAGACAATGGGTCAGGCTTGAATATTATGTCTTTAAAGCTCATCAAGCATCTTGAATACAAAATAACCAATCTATAGATAGAAATGATTGACATCAAGGCCTATGGAAATGAAGAGCGCGAATCATAAGGCACTATCAGCTTTTCAATTATCATTGGGCCCTTGACCCACAATACACTTTTTCATGTGTTAGACCTGGACCTATCTTATAATTTTCTCTTGGGAAGACTTTAGATACATGAAATTCATGCAATTCCATACACATTGCACCAGTGTCTCAATTTATCTCATTCAGGCATGAAGGTCACCATAAATGGAGATATGCAGCCCTACAAACATTATAAACATATAGAGGCTGAGTATGAAATATATAACTACCATTTTGGCCTAGATCTAGTTCCCAAAAGATAAAGACAAAGAAATGCTTGTTGACTTAGCAGAGGCCAATTACATAAACCCAAATAGTCTTGATTTATCTTCCCATATGCCACTTACTAAATTGTCTAATCATTTTATCATCTTGACTAATGTCATAGGAAAGTATTTGACCCATGCCACGTTTCACATTGCCAATCTTCCACATAAAACCAAGTCCTATGGAATCCATAAAGCCATGCCACCTTATATAGAATGGTAATGCAAAGGAAAAGCCAAAATTCATAGTCCAACACCTATCATTTTGACACCAACCACTGGCCAACAAGAAGACCCACTTGTAAATGATGAATCTTAGTTATACAATGAAAAACTATCTATATATTATGAAAATGCCAAATACCCAATTCTTAACAAGATCATAGAGAATTAAGCTTATGAAGGAAGAGGCCTCAGGCCAAATCAGTAGAGAAATCTTGAGCCAATTTTTATAACTTGGTACAAGGGAACCTATGGTCTCAGATTTAAACTTCTTGAGGGTGATCCTATGTATCTTATTCATGTTCTAATGATAACTACTAGTGATGATGATGTTGAAAGTGAAGTAGAGTTTGATCAAAAAAATTATGAAGATGTTTCCCATACTAATTTTTTTTGACACCCATGCCATTTGTACCACTACCCCAATTAACTGAAATAATCCTCTTCCTCTCTATCACCCTCAACTTATAGCCTAGGACCAAGAAGAATCCATAGTGCCTATAAATGAGTTTGTGAATGATGACACCTTTTGCTATTTTCTATGCCTAAGAGACAATGTTCTATTGGGATACCACAAATAAGGGTTCACTATCAAACTAGATCCTGCAGTCTATTTTGGACAATGGGTGAACACTGTTAGCCATAAACAAATAACTAAAACATTGAGGTCCCAAAGTGAAAACCTCTTTGAGACACTTTTGTACTAGGTTAAAAGTAAAGAGAAGGCTAGTCTTCTGGTGAAAACTTATTTCAAGTGCCATTAGACATGGGTATTCACCTTTCCTCAAGCCTAGCTCAGGAGACCACTAACAATGAACTTGCCTATGGGTCTAAGTTCAATTCTAAAGAACAACATGCCTTTGACCAAATTATCCAAGAGTTTTCAATAATGTTTTTAACATGGCCATTCATACCATTGGGACATTCCAATTCATCTTGCCTATGAAAAATTGAAGAGCCAGTCTAAATAGAGAACTTTGTTATTGAGGCCAATTCAAATCATTACCAACCATTCTGGAAGATGGATCGACTCTCCTCATAGAAGACACTATAGAAGTCAACATCAAGACTCTAGACAACCTAAAATGGATCAAATTAGGCATGTCCCTCACTAAGGAGGAATGTAAAAAATGAGACTTCAATGTTATCCTTTCAAAAAATGACAAAATGGGTGGTAATAAATGAGTGTTTTATCCTAATTTGGACCAATTAGTTATATTTATCCAATTAAGAAAGAATATGAAATGAAATTAAGATTTTTAAGTATGGTATTCATGCATACATATTCATGTAAATGATTGATAATTGACTCTTCTAATTTGATAAGGGTGTATGCTAAATATGGAAAGTACTAAAGAGATCATGAAACCTAGATTTCTTGGTTAATTGTATAACTATGAATGTATTATTGAAATGAAAATCAAGGATAAGAATGCATTTAGTTCACTTGATTAGGGAATTGATCTACTACTTTTGCTGGGTCAGATCTATAGGAATAGGTAAATATATTTAATTGATATTGGCATGCTAGTCAGTACAAATATGCATGGAAGTATGACACAATGACTATACAACTACTTTTTAATGCCTTTTCTTGCTCTATGGCTGTGATCCTTAACTCTAGTGATGCATGTAGATCTAAAAATCAGCCTTCTTTACCTTGAAACCTTGTAAGTTCTTGTGAGGGATAGAAACCTACAAAAATGGGGAAAGTGTAAATGGTTTAGCTAATCCAAATAACCTTCGCTTGATGATTGGCCACTACCTATGTATCCAATAATCCAAAGAGGGAAATCAATATACAAATAGTTATCCCAAATAGTATGATTATGTAATTTTGATCCTTCAATGTATGTATATAGCTAATGATTGGCTTTGGTACTTAACAATGTTTGCTTTGACCTAGATTTTAAGTGCTTCATACTTATCTTATGACTAATCATAGTGATAGTTTGTAAATTGGGAAGAATATGACATATTTTGTTAGTGTGAAATAGTGCATATATGTATCACATATAAGTACCAAATGATTTTGAATGAGACCTTAATTTGTTTATATACGAATCCATTTGAATAATTCAAACACATTAGGATTATAGGTTGAACTTGAGGATGTTTTAATTTTATAAAATAATAATTGTTGGGAGTGGGATGATTTTGAATAGTGTGGGTCATCATTTGCTAGTGATAATGATGGTAACTATCATAAATGACCCATGTATAGGTGGACTACTTTGAGAGTCTATAAATTTATGTGAAGGATATTTAAAAGGTTTGAAATAGACAATGAGGTTCATATGGGTGTATGACATTAGAAAAGAATCTTTGATTCATAATATAGAATACAAGTGTGATAGGATGGATAATTAGGACCTTACTTGGGTTCTCAAGTTATGCATGGTAAATGTGTGTCGAGTTTTTCATTTTCAATTAATGAAGACTAGATTTTAGAGTCTACAAATGCCCACTTTTATTCTAGTGATGGAATTACTAGAGTAAAAGGATATAATATACGTAAGTGTATACAACACACTTTGCCTTTTGGGAGATGGATCTAAATGTATAAATTTTATCCATGTAACCTATAATGAGAATGAAGTATTCAATGTCCATACGTGAAATTTGAAATTTGAAATTGAAAATTGAAAAAGTAAGGGTTAGAGCACTCTTGTGTGTTGTTGAAATCCATGTTTCCATTACAACTTATTTGAGATGATTCTTCCTTGTTGAATCATTAGAGAGTTGGGTTGATCATGCCCCAAACTTGTCTAACTATGTATGATCCTACATTAGGAAGGCAACATGCCCCAACCCTTATGAATGTGTGGATAATTACATAATGTACAAAACCCAATGACTATACAAGAAAAAGATAGAGATAACCATGCCACTATAGACATATAAAAGTGGACACCAATGGCTTCATACTATACTTTGGATCAATTCTTACCAACCTTTACACATCTAGCCTAAGAATTTCCAAATGTCTCAAATTTGGATTCATAAAATACAATTTGGCTTATAAAATAATTAAATGGGATCAAGTGCACACATTAATTAATTTAAAAATATTCAAAATGTCAAAAAACCTAAAAATAATTAATTAACATGAAAAATCAAATCAAATTTCTAAATTGAACTATCCATGAGCAATTAAATGAATTATCAAAAAAGAAATTTAAAAGTCAAAGAATATCAAAGGAATTTATCATTACTTTTATGAGTTGTCCAAAATCCACAATATCTGAAACACACCTATTCTATGTTAATAATGAAGTTTGGACACCTTTAAACTTTACTAGGGTGAATTAACTCAAAAAGGTAAGATTTAAACCCATTCTAATCCTCAACTACACTTTAATTCACCTTGGGTTGAGGTTAGTTGCTAAACTTAGAAATATAAGCCTAGACCTCTTCATTTAGAGAGTTTGAGCATCGTAATGTTATAAAGCTAGATTTAGATCAAGTTTTCATGAAATTATTATTATAATTACAAAATCCCAAGCCAAGCCATGAAGCTACATCAAGCTAGCATGAGCCAAACAACCATGGTGTCAAGGGGAGAGAGAGCCACACAACTCCATTTGCCAAAGATCTCTTGAGCACAAGCTGAGCAAGCCAAATGAAGAAATATAGTGGAACATTAAAGGAAGGTAATAAAGGTATGTTTTATTGAATTTTAGTTGTGATTTTTCAATTTTTTTCCTTCACCATGCTCCCCAATTTGATCTAGGTAAGATAGTGTTATCCATGTTAGTATGTTTGTTTTCATTCTGATTGAATTTCATTGTGAAGATAACATATGATATAACCACCCCTCTTAGATTCCTTGATCACAAATGGCATGCTCGATAGGACCATGATCACCCCACTTACCAAGGAGATCAATATACAAGTTAACAATTGATGAATGGATGCTTGAATGTCTATAAAATTGTAAATTTAGCTTTATTTTTTATATATTTAGGATTAATTTTCTAACTCAAATTTACATAGAGACTGGTACTGATCATGCCTAACAAGCATCAATTTGGCCTAAACAAACCATGGTTCTTCCCAAATGAGATTGATCATATGTGATTATCATCAATTGGATTGCAGGGGAAAAATGGGTTTAAAGCTTGTATTTTGATTCTTTCTATCATTCTTTTTCATGATTTCTTGGTTTAAATAACATTTAAACTCATTGACTAAACTTTGCCTTGCAGGTTTTCTCAATTTTTTTTTCTAAATAGGACTAACCTAACATTTTTCATTTTGTGTTAGTTTTGCCTTCAAGTTCATAGGTGACCGATGATAGTCTTAATTGATCAGTGTCAGTTGTTCATGACTAGCATCAATTTTCTTTGAGATTAACCAATGATGGTTGCCTTGAAATTGGCATTAGTCAATTCTATAGACACCTAAACTTGGTCATTGATAACCTCCAATTAGAATTTTGGTTAGTTTTCATCTAAAATGCACAATTTGGCCTAAAAACACTAAAACATGCAAAATGATGTGAAAATGATATATTCAAATGCTGATTTTGGCCAGGGTATCCCTAAATGGGTTAATAAAATTTATGGGTTAGCTAAATTTGATCAAATCATTTTGAATTAAAATGCTAAATTTGCACCTGCATGCTTTGGATTGCTCTTTCCTATCAAATCTTTTGCACAAGACTCGTGTCTTTATTATTTATTGTTGGAAACATTCTAAATGGGAATATGGTTCCAACACATCTGACAATGCCTTCTAATTCAAATCTAATCAAATTGATGACCAATAACAAGACATTCAGATCAATTTGGGTAATTTGTGCATAATGTGCTTAACTATGCCTAAGAGTTAATTAACCCAAATCAAAGCCTAATTAATAATTTCATGGAAACTTGTTGAAAAATTATTTTTAGAAATGAATATTTAATATCTACATCATCAAGTGACCTCTATTCTTTGGAAGACATCCCTAAGCCATAAATGCCACAAATATTAGGATTCATGCCCTCCATGCCTCATCAATGCCTTCCATGATGCCCTCCATGCCTCTTATTTGCCCCTTCTTCTAATGCCATGATGAGGATAATTACAAATTTTAATTACAAAATTGAATTAATCCTCAACCACAAATCTCAATCTTGAGATGGATGGTTAAGGTTGATTTTAGCCAAATCTAAAAATCTATAAATAGGAAGCCTCACAACATCATTTCAAAAGCTTAATTTGTCCAAAGTTATAATGTAGGATTGGTTCCAAAAAGCTTCAAATAACTAGTGTTATAATGCCAAATTAATTCCAATCCAAGCCAAGCCAAGCCACAAGCCAAAGGTGTCAAGGAGAGATGGAGGTTGTCAATCTTCCATTGCTAAGGACTTCATGAGCACAAGCTAAGCAAGCCATCACAACAAGCATTTTGGATCATCCAAAGAAGGTGAAAGAGTTTTTTTTTGTATTCTAGTTGTGTGTTTCATTCAAGATTGTTAACTAAGCTCTCCCTAGTGTCTAGGCCTAGAGATGTTATGATATTAATGTGTTTATTTCATTTTGTTTTCATTTTGGAACTAACACCATACCAACCATCCTCTCTTGATTCAAATTCCTAGATCACAATATGGCACACCTGGTGGGACTAGATGTATCCTACACCTGAAGGAGATCTTTTTACAACCTTAAAAAAACTTATTTGAGCTCTTAAAACTCTTGTAAATTATTTTTCTAACTTTTTTTTCCATTTTTGGTTGTTACAATTTTTACACAGTAATTGATGTCGATAGAAATACCAACATCAATTACTTGGCTTAACTGGCGTTGATCAGCAAAACTGACATCAGTGAGATCTCGATTGGCTATAACTGATGTCAGTGGTATTGACCAAAATCAATCACTGTGTTTTTACAAAAACATAGCCCTGAGACCTACTTTTCCAAAGTTTCTTATTTCAAATTGAAAAGAGCTTCAAAGATAAAATACATGCTAACAATTTTGTTGCAGGACCAAGTAGGATATTTGCTCAAAACATGTTTAAATCAATTTTGCATGCTTAAAGTTGGATTAGGAACTTTGTTTTGGTGCTTAATAAGGAAATTTTAAATGTTTTTGGTGATTTTTTTTCAAAGTTTGCAACTAAGACCAAGGGGTCAAAAAGAATATCACCAAACATTCCATCTGGGTTTAAAATTGTACACACTTGTCAATTTTTGCTTGCAATAGGTATTTAATTAGATTTTGTTTGGAAAAATGAGGTATGTTATATGTATGCTCTTCTATTTATCCCCTATAGAGAACCCTTGGAATAAAAAGTGCCATTTATATTGAAAATTAGCCTAGTCAAAGGCTTAGAAAGAAAGTCATCTAAATCACTCCCTAAAAACCCATTAAAGTTTGGGTGACCTTGAAAATGACCCTAAAGTCTTTTTAATTTCATGCTTTATTTATTTTTATGCATCTTGGCTTATGAGGAGGACTTCTTCACTTCCTGCAAGTTCTTTAAGGAAGCTTTGACCTAGGGTTTCACCTCCCAACATTGACTTCACTTACTCCTTTGGAGTTACACATGGGATGTATCTGCATTTGGACATCTCACTACACTGAGCAAATAATAGGATATAGTGGTTGTAAAAATGACTAGACCTTTACACAACTAGCCAATGTTGTGGTCACCCAATTTCCATGTTTATCTTTTGCATCATTTGACATGAAAGTCATTGTGCAATTGATTCCCCTAGATCGATCAAAACCTTGATAGTTTAGTCAACCCCACATGCCATACCCTTACTAAGATTTGGACGATTATACTTAGTGTGTTTTGGTCATTTTTGCTTGGTATGATTTGAGACTAAAACTTGTTTATTTGTTTGTAAGCCATGTCAAAACAATGTATTTGAGTTGTAAAGGGTAGTGTTATGCTACCCAAATCATGTCAAAAAATTTTAAAGCCTTTTTAGTCTTTGAAACATAACATTTACCATATCATTTGAGCATGCTTACATCGCTAGGCTGCTCAATTTATTTCAATACTTGTTTACCATTGTATCAAAACCATTTGTTTCAAACCATTTTGTGTACACCATTTGGACCGTTGTCTTGTGCCGTCATGTTATCCAATCTTGTCTAGCTTGTTTGGTCAAATCTTAGTTTTCAACATTGAGTTTGCAATTAGCCTTGTTAAGTTTGGATCCAAACATTGATTGATTTTTGTTTAAGCCTCAATTAATGGGGATCATACACAAATCTTTCTCTTTTGGGTTGCATAACTTTGGTTAATCAATTACACAAAATTGAAAACTATTGATGGTTTGTTTATTTAATGCCTATCCTCATTATTATTTGTGCCTTTATTTGGGAGAACACAACCTTTTTCAAAGATCCTTTTGTCTTATGCTTTATGCCAATTGATCATGTTTATGTTTGATTCCATGTGTTGGGTCAATGTCAAAGCTATTTCCAAACTTGTTAGACTAAATCAAATCACATCAACCTTTGTTTCGAGTCTAGCTTTTGACACCATTTGGCCAAAATTTCTAGCATGCCTATTTGTTTGAGCCTAGCTTTTGACTCCACGTTTGGACAAAAGACCTAGCAACTCAATTTTTCCCTTTCCTAGTTTAGACCTTGTTTGGAACACTTTGAGCTAGACCTTTGATATGTTAGTTTTTATTCAGATGCTTGACCTTTTGTGCATGCGATATTTGACATTAGATGTTTGACATTAGGCTATTTTATGCCAAGTCTTAGCACAAATCATTTTGGAGATACATCTCCACTTTCAGACCACATTAGAGCTATAGCTCTACCCTTCGACCAAGTTAGACCAAGTTTGAACCATTTGTCCTTAGGACATATTTTTTCAGAGTTTGTAAAACTCTAAGTCTTTTTGTTTTTAGATATTTCATCATTTACATGGATATGTCTCACTACACTTATGGTGGAGTCACTTAAAATTTGACTTATGATAGAATGGCTTCATAAAATGACTTTTATGGCTTTTTTCAAGACCCCAATGATGCTAATATGATTTTTGAGACAAATTTTTATCCATCTCATATTAATCATTCATGAGAACAAAGTCATGAAGAAAATTATGATCTGAATCGAGACCTTGATTGGTATGAAGAGGCTTGTGAAGAGGAATTTGAAGATCCAACTATAGATAATGTTATTTGGGATACATATTTATAACCTCTTTGCAATAATGAGTACATGGAACAAGTCAAGAACTAACTTATGAACTAACTCACAACTGGGATGATATGGTCTATGAGGAAGACATGGATGGTTTTTCTTATGCAAGAAATCAAGTTTCATGACATCCTTTGCTCTCCAATCATCGACTACCCCTAACCCTCCTTTGGATTATATGATCCATCAAGCTCTGCAATATTTAAGGAATACCATTACCATTCCTAGACCTAGTCCTTTGGCTTGTGCAAGCAATCAAGCCCCATAATGTCCTATCATTACAATCTCAAGACTTTGTCCTTTAGCTCATGTAACCAATCATGCTCACCAAGGACCTACCATTATCAAACCATAAGCCATTCCTCATCCAATACCAATCCCATCCAAACTTTAATCGATACAATCATTTTAAGACCAAGTTGTGTTCAAAACTAGTACTTTCCAACTCATTGGAAACCAAGGCCAAGAGAACCAACCAATCTAAGATGTTTATCATGAATCAACCATTTGTGATAATTTAACCTAAGATAAATTTCCATTTGATCCTATACCAATTATCGAGGAGTCTCACTCTGATGAGCCAGTCTATGCTGAGTCACTTCTTAATGATTATAACCACCTTTGGGTAAATCATTACCTTAACCATTTTTTCAAGAGCCTCCTATTGACAAGATAACCTCTGAAGAGTTGTCTCTTGACCTATTTCCCATCCTAGAGGAGTCTCACTTTGACAAACCAATTTTTGTGGAGCCCATCATGCCATCATAGGTTGTTACTTATCCAAAACTAAATATTCAACAAGACATCATTGTAATAGAGTACCCATCAGATGAATAATTAGAGTTAGAATCAAGTTCTATTATTAAACAAACATCTGATTTAACATCAAAATCAGAATCAACACCAATCTCAACATCAAATTCAGAGTCCTTTGAGTTAGAATCAGATTAAAGAAATAATATGTTCATAGTTCTTATAACATTGGTTACACATGCCTTACAGATCAATTTAAATACATTTGTGATCCTACTACATTTTTTGAGGATGAGTACTTCAACATTGACATAAGTTCTCCTAGTATCTTCTATGAGAATTGTGTAGCCTCTCCTCATTCCATTACCATCCCACATGCCATTACCATCAACCAAGATAACCATATTATTGAAATTCCATCTTTCACAAGTGTCAATTAGGATCGACATAATCATACTTTGTTGAACTACATCCATGGTGACATAGCAGTTGAAGAAGAGAAAGGAGGCCAAGACAAAATTCATGTAGTAGAAGAACATTCTTCTAGTGAAACTTTTTTAGAAGTGCTAGAAGATAATCAAAGTCAAAAGTCAACATTCCTTAGTGAAACATTCTCGAAGGTGTTATGGGATAATCAAGACAACTTCATTGGTGAAAACCTCATTGAGGCACCAATAGTTGAGCACAAAATTTATTCACTACTTGATGAAGAAAAAATTAAAGATCAAATCAAAATAGCTTCCTATCTATAGCCTAAATAGAGGGTAGTTACTCTCAAGATCAAACAACAGAAAAATTTGGTGGTCTTATTGAGAGAAAAAGTCATCAGCCCCACCACAACCAAAATTATGTCAAATCCAACATCATCAACATTACATGTAACTGAAAGTTTTGATATTCATTTATTTCCCCACCATTCTACATTCCATTATCACCTACCATTCCATTTCACAATCAAACCTATCATCCATTGTTTGTCCTTATTTAACATCCATGGTTGCACTTTCCTTTTTAGAGGCTATGAAGATACCTTGTCTCAATGCTTGAAGGAATTAGAATCAATGACCAATGAAGATCATAAAAGCATTCTCAACATCCAAATATATAGGCCATTTTTGATAGAGAATTTATTGATACGAGGTGTGGGATAGAAATAAACATGATTGAGTATTCTATTTGTATCATTTGTTGATTAGGAAATGCATCTCCATCTCAACAAGAACAACAAAATCATATGCCATTTTACCATACCTAGGCTAAAAACATGTGCCATACCATTAAATTTCCATACCATTACCATTGTTACATATCCATATGCCATCCCCACTATTTACCCCATCACTTGGGGCAACCCTCTTACCATTTTATCTAGACCATCATTATCTATCAAAGACCATACCATCCTATCATCCCATTCCTATTTAAACCAAAGCTATTTTTAGTCATCTTATTCAATCCTATTTTTATCTTGGCTACTTTGGTTCTTCTCATACCTTTTGTGGGGGGATTCCAATCAAGTTTCAATAATCAATCCAATCTATGTTTACAATGACAGTCTAAGAAAGTAGTGTGACAATTGATCTGACAAGATATCTTTCATCCTATCCATGTTTGTTTTTGTGAGCTTGATTATAACTACCTATGGGTAAATCAGTGTTTCACTAGCATTGCTACTAATTATAACCACTTATGGGAAAATTAGTATCATTAAATAATGCTGTTGTATCTTATTTATAACTACCTATTGGCAAACTAAGGGCAACACTTGTTTATCATGCATTGCCACATCACCTTGCCATCACTATTTTCATTTGACTGGCCATTTGCTATATTTGACAACTTGTTGGGACCTAGTTGGTTTTTACTCACCTTTTGTGTGGATGGAATTACTATGACTTGAGGTCATTTTAGGATTATGTGGGCCATGCTCAATTCATGTTGAGGTCACCTCAGTCCCCCTTTCCATACGTTCTCACTATTTTGTGAGCAACCTAAGCCACATGCTCTCACCATTTTGTGAGTAGGTATCTTATCATTTTATAAAGAGTTAAGATACCTCAAAATGCTAAAATCATTCATAAAATTTCAAAAATATTTGTCTTATCTAAGCCTAGTCAGTTGTCCTCGATCTACCTTATTGGGGTATTGTCATTTGTTAGGATGCTTTCTTTTGGTTTTATTTTTAGGCTTCTTGTTTGTTTACTTATTTCAATTTGGTTGTTTATTTTTTTATTTTTTTTTTGATTTGTTTCCTCTCAACACTATTGCCTCAACTCAATCTATATGTGTTCATTAGGTGATTCCTTACACACATTATTCTTGGGTCCATCCATATTCATGTGTCAACATTATCATCATGGTTTTTATAATTGGTGCATTGTTTTCAAATGTTTATTAGATCAAGAGTCAGTCCTTATGCATATTTTAGCCAAGTCTTCATGGTGTTCTATCATGAATCCTACCATCACATGCTATAGAAAAAATTATCTTCACGAAGGTCTACAATCAATGGAGCCACATAAGTTTCTCCTTAGCACCTTGGCAAATCCTTCCATCCCACCCTTGATCAAATTAACCCAATGACCATTCTAGTTGTATCATTGTTAATCAGGATGATTATCTCCTCATTGATAGGTATAACTAAATCATTCACACTAATCAATCTTATTCTTCTATTTATCTCTTTCATTACTTTGCACCCACTCATCTTTAATAAGTATTATGGATTATATCCTTGAGTTATGCTTGCTAATCAACCCTAATTGGGGCACAATCATCTTTAGCCAATATAGGTCTCTTAATTATTATAACCGCCTATGGGTAAATCATTATTTTTACTTTTATTCCTGATTATAACCACCTTTGGACAAATCAATAATATTTTTAAATTAATGCATGCAACTAGTTTCTCATTTGGATTAATCTCAACCATGGGTTAATTCCACCTTTCTTCTTGCTTGTTTTTAGGAGGGACCATCCATCAACAAATATGATGACCACTCTCTCGAGAGGGCATCATCATAGGCTTCCTAAAACCATTTGGATCTTTGTTCTTCAAACATCATCTTCTTTTTGGCATACATGCCATTACTCATTCTTTGAGAAGACATTGCTTTGCCTATGATATGCAACATCTTCCCAAATAGGGGAAAACTATAAACACCTAAAATTGGTTGCTGATAAACTCCAATTAGGGTTTTGGTTAGTTTCCATCTAAAATACACAATTTGGCCTAAAAACACTAAACCATGTAAAATAATGTGAAAATGATATATTCAAATGCCAATTTTGGCTAGGGTATCCCTAAATGAGGCAATGTAATTTATGGGCCAGCTAACTTTGATCAGATCATTTCAAGTCAAAATGCTAAATTTGCACCTATGTGCTTTAGACTGATCTTTCCTATCAAATATTTTTCACAAGATGCATGCCTTTGTTATTTGTTGTTGGAAACATTCTAAATGGGAATATAGTTCAAATGCATCTAACAATGCCTTCCAATTCAAATCCAATCAAATTTAAGACCAATAGCAAGGCATTCTGATCAATTCGGGTAGTTTGTGCACAATGTGCTTAATCATGCATGAGAGCTAATTAACCTAAATTAAGGCCTAATTAATAACTCCATGGAAACTTGTTGAATACTTGTTTTTAGAAATGAATATTGAATATTTTTATCATCAAGTGACCTCATTTTTTGGGAAGAAATTCCTAGGCCATAAATGCCACAAATATCAGGATTCATGCCCTCCATGCCTCATTAATGCCTTCCATGATGCCCTATATGCCTTTTAATTACCCCTTATTATAATTCCATGATGGGGATAATTACAAATTTTAATTGAAAAATTTAATTAATCCTCAACCACACATCTCAGTCTTGAGATGGATGGTTGAGGTTGATTCTAGCCAAATCCAAAAATCTATAAATAGGAGGCCTCATAACATCATTTCAAAAGATTAATTTGTGCAAAGTTATAATGAAGGATTGGTTCCAAAAATCTTCAAGAAACTAATGTTATAATGCCAAATTAATTCTAATCCAAGCCAAGCCATAAGCCAAAGGTGTCAAGGAGAGATGGAGGTTGTCAAGTTTCCATTGCTAAGGACTTCATGAGCACAAGCCGAACAAGCCACCATAACAATCATTTTGGAGCATCCAAATAAGGTGAAAGAGTTTTCTTTTACATTCTAGTTGTGTGTTTCATTCATGATTGTTAACTAAGCTCTCCCTAGTGTCTAGGCCTAGAGATGTTATGTTATTAGTGTGTTTATTTCACTTTGTTTTCATTTTGGAACTAACACGATACTAACCATCCTCTCTTGAGTCAAATTCTTATATCACAAATTTTGACCAACCTCGATCACTATGTTTTAAAAATGAAAACCCAAGAGCTCATTTTGCAAGGATCATTTTCTCAAAACCACAAGTGATTCAAAGCAAAAGGTTACTATCTAACAACTGAAGGTCATAGATGTGATTGAAACATAAAATTGTAATATTTGAATGGTTTTACACTTTAAATTGGTATTTTAAAAGGAATCTAGCTAAATCAATCACACTTCATTTTAGTGTTGAAATGAACATGTTAGATCTTACACATTGAGATGTTAGTGTTTAAAATGAATTAGGATGGCTAAGTCTTAGAAATCACTTCATTGATTGGTGCTTAAAATGAATACTTAAGTCTTGAACACTTACTTTTTGGTGTTTAAAAATGAACTTAGGCTAAATCTTGAACATTTGGAATATTGGGATTAAAAATGAACATAGATAGTTTTTTATTAGTTTGGTTTTGTGTAATTCTTTCAATCTTTCACAATTAAGCCAAGGGGCCAAGTAAATGACATCATCACATTTCAATTTGGTGTCTAAAATAAAACTTCACTCATAATTACTTGTAAATTATTTGTTGATTATTTATTTTCACAAAAATAATAACACGTTTATGCTCTCCCCCCATTCCCTATAGGGAACTCATGGGATCAAAAACACCTTTTAATTACATTTAGTGCCTAGTCTACGGTGTAGAAAAAAAGTTGCCTAGGCTCTCCCCAAAAACTTGCATGGTTTTGGGTGATTTAAAATTAACCCTAAAGTATTTATTTTCATGCATTTTGGATTGTGAAGGGGATGTCATTATCTCTCATGAGTTATGTAGGGAAGCATTGACTTGAGGCTTCATCTCCTAATAATGTTTCAACCATGCTCCATAGCAGGGTATATAAAGATGGGAATGCATACTACTAGAGCCAGGGGTTGAGTAGCTAACCTCTCCTTTAGTAATTATTGATGCCTAAAAATCTCACTTAAGGTTTAAGGGCCTCCTATGGGAATATTTACAAGTGTGGGACCAAATTGTGGTTTGTAAAGCAACCTCTAGGATTTTAGAAGTTGACTCTTTGTTCCAAGTTGAGGGTTGAAAAGGGAAAAGGAAATATATGTAAATTATACTAAAATAACACTAAATAAGGTGATATGATGAGATATTTAAAGCATTAACCTATATTTGCATAAAATATATTGAGCCCTTAAACATTAAAAACCATAAAGGAGCATAAAACATGAATTAAGACCTATAATTCAAGCAAAGTTCAATACTATAGAATCAGAGGATAAGAAATAACAAGCATAGATAACTTCTCACTCTTATTGACACAGAACATCACTTCCTCTTCATTACTAGATGGAGAATAGAATATGGAAAGGCCTCAAGGGCACAATACAAAACATCCAATCACACCTATGAGGAGCACCTGCTAAGGTTGTAAAATGAAAAATTGTTAAGTAATATTACCTCTACTTTATTACAAATACTTGTTTACAAAAGTAGAAAATGTAAATAAATGATAACTAGCCCCTTTCAAAAGGGATGAGCATAGAATATATAGGAAAGATGGCCTTTCATAGGAATGACACCTATAAATGCTGGCACTCATGCCCATGATGATGCCATTACCACTAAACGATAGACTTGGGCTTATGAGTGTAGTTAGTCATTAGATCTTGGATATGGTATAATTACATCATTCTATTATGACCATTACACTCAATAGAAGTGAAGTGATGCCACATTTATATCTTAAATCTACTTTACTATGATGTAACCCATTGACCTTGATCCTTCAAATTTGACAAATAACACTTTAAGCTAACTTAAAGTGTTCCAAAAGATTTATTAAGAGAGGGAGGGCCCAACATTCTCATCCAATAGCACTACTTAGAGTTCTAACAAGAAAACATTTACCTTTGAAGAGCACCACGGTGTTATGTGGAAAGACTCATCTCCTTCTTATTACAACTACATGGTGGGTCCCTTTCTTTTTCTTGCTAGCCAATGGGACAACTCCATATTTTAACAAACCAGTATCACTTATGGATAAATGTAGGGATGACACATGTCAATCTAGTGCTTCTCCAAAGAAATTAGGAACTTCTTTGGCAAGGCTAAGTATGAGGGTACCATGTGTAAAGTAGACACTCCTCTTGGGGGAAGTTGAGCATTTATTTTCAAAATTAAGCATGGGGGAGGCATGTGTTAGAGCTACATTCACCAATAAATGGTTTAGTAGGCCCCATCTATTAATTTTTAGCCAATATCACTATCCAAAGGTCTAATGAAAATGAATTCGCCCTAGATGAGCACTGGGCCACCATGTGTCAATCTTGCACTACACCAAAGGGAAACAAGAGCTTCTTTGGGCTGAATAAGCATTGGGATAACACATGGGGGAAGTGAAAGGAGAATGAAACTTAGAAAAAAAATTCAAAAATGATCCTAGGAAGAAAGAGGCTAAAGGAAGAACCATGGAAGGTGTTGAGCTAGCCTAAGTTAAAAAGGGATAACTACTCCAAAATGAAAAAACATGGATTTGATCCACAGTTCATGGAAACTCACAGGGATATCTACCTATGGATGAGAGAACCCAAAAATCTAGTACTCAGACCAGTTGAAGCAGAATTTCAAAGGAGGATTAAGTTCTTGCAAACTTATAATTTTTAAAGAGCCACTTACAAAGGCATCCACTCTTCCTCCTTATGTTGGGTCTTCTTATTAAGAACCTCAAAATATCTATCTAAATCAATAATCTCCTTGGAGGAAATGCTCCCCAAGCCTTGAACAATTTTGAGTGTTTAGAACTCTAGTTGGGTGAGTGACTATAATATATTCTCCACTTTAGAGACACTAGGTGATTGATTGATAGTCACAAATACGGTCTAGTCATTCTATTTCTATTGCAACAAAACTTTAATTTGGTCCTTTGGGAGGATTTGTTGTCTACCAGGAATGGGGAGGGGAGTCCTAGTTAGAATAGTTGTTTAATGTGCCCCCACCTATCTTGGACTACCTACTCTAAAGCATTAAGGAGTGCCCTATATTTATTGGCTACCTTGTTGTAGCTTAAGAATTCATTTACCTTTACTATCACCTACCTTTGGTTAGCCACCCCCACTGCTTGTAGTGTTTTGTTTGAAGTGCTGTAAATATTTTAGATGAGATTTGTGAATCTGAGACCTTAGGGGACATGAAGGTGATGACGTAGTCAATGGTTATGCTTACTTGAGAGCTCAAATTTTATGAATTTATGATGAAGGTGAGGGCCGGTTTTAGGTTTTTGGCCACACCCTTGATCCTTTCCTAGTAAGATTTGTATAGATATTGAATCATGGGAAGGATTTTTGAGGTCTATGAGTAGGCGAAAAGGTCATTCTTAAACTTCTCAATTTATTTGTCTTTGATTGAGGATTCTTGTTATGCCTACGACTATAATTTTTGAAAAGCCTAATTAGAATTTGAGATATTTTGATGGGTATGTGCTAGTTCAGTCTCTCTTTCCTATAGCTTGGTCTCAGTGACCACTTATAGATTGGCTTCCATCTATAAGATCTCACAAGAGACATGGATCTAAAGGTTGTACCTCACTTTATTGAGCTCTACATCTTTGGCCTTAGCTTTAGTATTAAGGTAGTTGATCATAGCCTTCACCTTGGTGAGTTTTTGCTTGATTTTCTCTAGTTATTGGGTCACTTTGATGTAGTATATGATTACATACTTCTATGTTTCCTCTATCAATTTGACCCTATTAGTGGGATTGGCCTAGCTAAGATTAAGGCTAACAACTTATATGATATAGTCCCTTGACTACATCTATTCTTGGGGCTTGACTACTTAAGGGTCCAGATGAGAAATCATGAGGGATTACTATGCAAGGTCATAGAATGATCACATGTTAGTCTATGTAGCTGCCTTGGCCTACTTTCCCCTTTTATTCTCTATTCAGGCCTCAAGGGCCCTCCTTGCCAATTCCATCTTCTAATGGTATTTCTATAATGATTGAATATTCTCCCCTATGAAAGAGAGTCCCTATGATAATGCAAATGGAATAGTCACTTGTTAATGTGAAGAAGTGGAGCCTATCTCTGCAAAGGTGAGTAAATGAAGGGTGAGGGTGGAAGGAGGGAAAGGTGGGAGTCCACAGAGTGGGATGAAGGGTGATTATTCCATGATGGAGGATAAGATAGAAGATGAATGTGGAGGAGTGAAGAAAGGTAAATAAGAGGAGATTAGGATCATGAAGGAAAATGGTGTGAGCTTGATGGTGGGTTAAGTGGATGAAGAAGAGAGTGGGGCCAGGGTAGTACTTGACTAGGTAGTGGAGAGCACCATAAATTGAGTTAAAACTATAGGGGAAGATGAAAAGGTGATGAGGAAAGCAGAAGTGAAAATAAGGGGTTATGATAAGCATATCTTCTTTCACATGGGCTTTAGTAGAGGGCTAGATTTTAGTGCCTCAGGTTGTTTGTACTAGGATGAACTAGTCATGAGGTACCCAAAGGTGGTTTTTTGCTATTGTGGGGATATGGGATATGGGTACATGGGATTAGGACAATTTGAAGGCTTTCAAACCTCCCTAACTTTAGCCTCCTCATATTGTGGTACATCCCTTGCTTCTTTCCCAGGGATATCTTCTTCTTTTCCTTCCTCTTCTTCTTCTCCTCTTATCTCTATCTCAAGAGAGAATCCTACTTTCACTAGGATTTCCTCTGGGTGATGATCATCCCATAAAATCTTTCAGGTATCATCTCCTTCTTCATCATCAAAATTGGATTATGGCTTGTCGATATCATAACTATGTTTTATATAATAAAGAATTTAATCTTCACTCCAATTTTTATGGGTGAGCTACTTCTTTAGCTCCTTAAAAGTTTTTTATACAAGTCATATGTTTGGACCACATCATAGAATGATTCCTATAGTTTAAGGGTATTCAATGAGATCTAAGATAAATCTAAATAATTTTGGAGAATGTCTTCTATAGGTGACCTCCTCTACTCTAGGTATGGTCAGATCTGGTGCTTAGGAGTGCTGAAGGTCTTCAAATATGTTGTGTATCTACTTGGATCATAGTTCCATCTATCATTGATTAATTTGAGGCCAAGATATACCAACTCGACCATGATTAGGCATTCCTATTTCCTCTTTATCACCATGATGCCCCCCTTTTGAAAGGGACATAATATAGGCCTTTCTTCTTCTTCCCTACTCCATAGATAGAGTCCACTACCTCAAGTTGGTGAGCCAATTATAGGGATAGGGTCCCATCCATCAGTAGGTGTGGGAGCTAAAAGGGATCTTCGTGGAACTTGTGTACTCAGATCAATGAAAAATGGGTTCCCCAAAACTATTCAACTAGGACCTTGGTCATGATGAAGCATGACCATTGTGCATCTATCATTTTGAATGTAATGGCCTCAGTGTTAAGGTTGATGAGAAATAAAGATAGAAAGAGCTCCAAGAACTCATAGTAGTCTTATGTGATTGATAGGATGTGGGTTCATATAATGACTAGGGTCACCACATTTGGGAAATTATTCATACCAGAGGAATTAAGGTTGAGATATGCATAGAAGAACTAGGAATCCTAGTATAAAATGAGATGTAGGAGGAAGGATGAGTACCAAAAGGTACCCAATGTTGAAATTTTTTTCCAACTCCTTCATGGTAGTGGTGACAGACTTTGCAAAATCCATCTTATACACTTTCCCCTTTTCTACTATGGTCAGGAGGAAGAGCTCCCCCAATTGAAAGCTATGGATGTTAGCATCAAATTTCATCCCAAAGATGAAGGCCAACATAGATAGGGTATCCTTTAAGTACTACATGGGGAAGCTTGTTAGGGTGATGGGTAGAAGAGACATCTTCGTGATGTTTCTCTTAAGGAGAAAGCTAAGGAAGTGCAACTTCTCATGGATTCAAGAGTGTAAACATATTAAAGGCTTTTCATGCTATAGATATTCATGTTGGGATCACTTGGGAGCTATAACATCTCCCTAATATAATCTACATTGATTTTCACCCTTAAGTGGGCATTACTAGTAATTACACTAGTGCTAGCATCATACCTCTCTGCACAAAGGGCAATGATTTTTAGGCACAGATGAAGATAAAACACCATGAACTATGCTATTGTGCACTCCCACATTCTATAGCTGAATGACTCATACTCCTCCCTATGGACCCTTTCTAGTATTTATGCATGAGTGCCCTCTCTCAAACTTTTAGGATTCCCTACCAACTTAGGATCAAAGATATCATCTATAAAATCAGTGACCAATGTTTGGTCTTTGTAGTCTCCTTTGGCTACCTTTTTGACATTTGACACTTTCTTCTTTCACTTAGTGAGAAATAAATTATAGGATTTACTCATCACATATTTAGGGGAAGGTTTCCCCGAATACCCAAACTATGAGTTATTTATCTTGTGGGATGATTATTTCCCCTTGAAGATGTGGAAGGATCTATCGCATGGATTCTTCTCGAAAATCACTCTCTATCATGAACAAGATATTGGGTTAGAAAATATGCTCACAAATTTATTAGTTATAATCTTATCTCTTTTTTCTCTTTTATTCTCTACTCAATTACACAATACTCTTCAAAATATCTAATGCATATAAGTGTTTGGTTTAGATGAGGGGAGGGTATTTACACAGTAATGCTTATAGGCATGCTCATTATGGAAAATTTGAAAATGGGCACCCCTCATAAATGATAAGGGTGGAACACATGATCAAAGAGCCACTTGCAAGATATTTTTGATGATCATTATGGGGAATCACATGAAATGGAGTGTTTGACATTAATGATAGGTGAGGTGAGTAGCTAACTATCTTTAAAGAATATAAATATATACCCTTTTATCTTAAAAAGGGGATAAGGATAAAGGAAAAGGGAAATAGGTAGAGAGGAGAAGAATGATTGGAGAAGACAAGGAAGTAACAAAAAAGGAGAAACAAAGTGATTTTTTAGGTAGGCTATGCATTTAAAATTATATATATTGATACGATCTATATAAACATGCTTGAAATAAGTAAAACAACTTATGTTTTGGTGTTGCATTATTCAAAACTCAAAAATTATAGGAAACATGCATAATGTTTGAATATTTTGATTGTAAACATTTTAAAAATGAACAAACCTACCAAAGTGAAGATTTAGGAGAGCTAAGGTGAGGACACATGATAGCCAAACAAGCCACTTATGCCAATAAAACTTATTCAAAGAAAAAAATGATGAAAAGTCAAATAAAGGAAAAGGAAATAGCCATAAAGTAAAGGAAACACAAAAAAAAAAGAAACTAACTAATTATGTACAAGGAAAAGGTAGGTAATATAGTTGAAATACTTTAAATTGATCCCATTAATCAGGATCTCTAATGCATTAACCTCTTCATATTCTAATTCAAAAGCATTTCCCTACCTATTTTTGATGATTCAAAATGGTCCCCTCCATAGAGAGTCAAACTTTGCATACTAACCTAGCTTTGTGACCCTTTGATCATACTTGAGGACTAAATCCTTGGGTTTAAATCCTAGGTCTGATGCCTTCTTGTTGAACCATCACTTGATCGCTTGCTATTGGATGATTTTTTCATTACTTGCTTGTTCTATTGATTCTTGGAGGCTAAGTATATCTATAATTCTAACTTCCATCACTCTATTTTCCATAATTTCAATAGTTTTTAGAAGCTATAAGGTGAGGATTTTTTATGACACCAACATGACTACCCCTTTCCTATATATAAGGTCATATAGGGAGGTTTTTAGAATTTGATCTAGAGTGATGTGGTCTACCCATAGAACCATTATCACATGTATGTGCCACTCCCTTTTCTAGTCATCATGCATCCTTTTGATCAGCCTTATTAGATTCTTATTTTTTGACTCTACCAACCCATTCCTTTACAAGTAGTAATTGGATGAAGTTTTTAAGAAGATACCATTCTGGAGTGTAAACTCAAAAATATTAGACCTGGAGAAGGATTTTGTTTTGTCATAGATAATCATTTTGGGTGAGCCAAATCTTGATATGATCTCTTTCAAGAAGCCAATAATCATATTCTCGATCACCTCTCTTAGCAGGACTGATTTGATGTACCTAGTGAAGTAGTCGATAGCCATCAATATCCACTTATTATCAATGCCTGAAATGGGATTGATAATCTCAATGAATTCTAGACCCCATTTTATGAGGGGTTCATCATTCATGATTGGGTTCAGAGGCATGGCTGAATTCTTTCTTATCCCTATGATGAACTGGCATTTTATGGCATTTTTTGACTGCCTAGTGGTAGTATATGAACATGGTCAACTAGTAATACCCCATGTGTATGATCTTTATCATGATGGTTTTTGCTAAGAAGTGGCCATCTAGGGGACTAAATTACATATCTTAGAGAATTTTCCCAATTTGATGTATTTAAACACATTAAAGTAGATCTCCATCGAAGTTACTTTTGAGCAAGACTCCCTAGATTAATGTGTAGTTAAACCCCTGCAACCTATAAATATGCCTTTTATACATAGGGAGGCCATTGGGATACTAATTGATTTGAATAAAGTGGGTTTGGTTGAACACCCAAGATCTATCAGCTTTGAATTGGTTTAGCAAGACCACTTTTGGTGTGCATTATTCCTCCAATGAGACATCTACACATTGGGCTAGGTACTTATAGATTCCCCTTTCTTGAATTACCTTAGTCAACTTGAATTTTATGTCATTCTCTAGGATATTAGTGATCTAATTGGCCTATTTTTTGGTGATTTATCCTTCCATTATGTATTCATGAACACTAGAGTAGGCTACATACACCATTACTTTGTTACCCACCACAACGTGCATGAACTTCTTGAGGCCTTTGACTATGGTGAAATCCTATCTCTCTATAAAATTATATTTGACTTCATACCTATGTAATATTCTTGAGTAGAATGTGATCGAGTGATCATTTGTTCCTTCCTCTTCTTTTTGAGTTAACAAAGCTGCAAGGCTATGCCTACTCCCATAGACGTACATAACAAAATGTTTGGAAAAGTTGGGGTTAAATAGCATAAGCATGGTAGATATTATGTCCTTGATTTCATCAAATAATTCTATTCCTTTTAGTATCCACTTGAAGGCCTAGTCCTTATTTAGCATCAAGGTGATTGGTCTCACCAACCCTATGAAGCTACATATAAACCTGCTGATGAAATTAATCTTTCCAAAGAAAGATTTCACTCCTTTCTTATTTACTGACAAGATTAATTCTTTGATGGCCTTTATCCTCTCTGGATCAATGGTGATCCCTTCTTTGGATTCTACATATCTAAAAAACTTATCATATGGGACCTTGAAGACACATTTCTTGGGGTTAAAAGACACCCCAAATTCTTAACACCTTTGGAATACCTTCTCTAGATGGTCAAAGTGATCTTGATTTTCCCTATAAAAAATGGTGAGGTCATCTAGGTAGATGAGGATGATATAATTGATTATACCTTTGAAAGATACATCCATTACTCATTAGAATGTCACCCTAACACTAGAGAGGTTGAAATGCATCTTTGCATATGTGAATATTCCCCACTTTGTGGTGAAGGTGGTCTTGTGTTGGTCTTTTTCATTCACCCACAACTAATTATACCCAAAAAATCCATCTAGTAGAGAAAAAATCTCTACACCCACTACTATCTAGAAGATCTACTCCACAAAGGGAAAGGGGTAATGGTCCTTTGAGGATTCCTTATTTAGATCTCATAAATCCACACATAGCCAAATCTCTCCACTCTTTTTTTACATACGAAATAGATTGTACACCCAAGTCAAAAGATTGAATGGGTATATAATCTTTGAGTCAATTAGTTTCCACAAATCTTAGGCCATTAGGGATTTGATCTTTGGGTTTACCAGCCTTTATTTTTGCTTAATTGGTTTGGCTCCTTATACCAAGTTTATGGTGTGTTGAATGACCTTGCGATCATATCCTTTCAAGTCATTATAACTCCATATAATGACTCTTTATATTTATCATAGAAAGAAACCAGCCACTCTTTATCTTTCTATGGAACTTCCTTTCCAACTTTTAGCTTCCTCCCACCTTTGAGATCAAGCTCAAAGTCATCAACCTTATCTATGATTTTTTTTTTATCATTCCTTACATCATCAAAGTAAAAATGATTTTATAGGGTAATGAGGCCCTTCAACATCTTGTTGGCATTTAATTGTATGATTTGGTCCCCATAAACCTCTTCAATTTTTAATTATAGTTGCTTTATGAATTCATATGATTGATAGAGGAACATGGTAATTTGAGCATCATTTTCAAACACCTTCTAGTTTTAGTCATTATCAAGGATAGTATACATAATGATTACCCACACTACTTGGTCATTAGTGAACAAGTCTTTTACTGGGTCAAATTGGGAACCAATCATTTCCATTTTATCAACCTCCACATGCATAGCCTTTAGGATGATCTAAATATTGAAGGCTTCCCTGGCTTCAATAAGATCCCATATATGGTGGTAGTAATATCTCATACACATTATTTATGGATGTTACCCCCTTACCTACCTTACTAATAATTCAAAATAATTAAATACCTTCAACTGTTTGATGCCCATATGCTTGATAAGGCTGAGGCCATGGACTAGCACCTCATATTTGGCCTTGTTATTTTTATAGGCAAACTAAAATTCAAAGGCTTAGATGGTCTCTTTTCCAAAAAGAGATGTTAATTAGATGTTGACTCCAATTCTAGTCTTGCATTTTACACCATCAAAATATAGAGTCTATAATATAGACTCATCTTTAAGCCCTTCACTTTGATCTCCTTTCTTCTTTATGACCTAAAAATGGCCTGGTCTTCATCATGGATCATGTAGGTTCCAAGGCCAGTGGCATTAAAGTTTTTTAATGGGTCATTCTAAATGAATTCATTGATAAGGGATTATTCCTCTAGACTTCTTGTATCTATAACCTTTTCTCATTTGAGCATCTCCACATAGTGCATCTCTGTTCTTTAGAAGAAGGTGTGTGTTACTTTAAATTTCATCATAACATCATCCATATGTGTTCTAGGTGAAGTGGTTTAGACAACACTTTTAACTTTGAACCATACTTGATCCTTAGGATTAGATGGGAACATTCTAATGATAAGTACCCACCTATTTTGGTGGTGAAGTCTCTTAAGAAACATAACCCAAAGATAGGTGGGATGTCTATCACTACAATGTCTTATGGCACAATAATGCTAGGACAAGTAGATAATGTGAGGGGAAGAGCCCTAATGATCCCTATGGTTTGAACCTTCTTCCCATCTAGTTACATCACTCCTTTATCCAATGAATCATACTTCAATTTTAGTGCATTTGCTATTTTTTTAGGCATCACTGTCATTCTTACACCCAAATCGATCATGGAGTTGTGAAATAATCTCTTCCCCATAATTAGTGTCGAATAGAATAGGGTAGGTTTTAATTTTATTAACCCCACTTTGGTATTTATAAATGTAGAGGGAATTTGGGTTTGTGCACTCATGCTAGCTTCCTTCCCCTTTGTCATTATGGTTTCTATATTCATCTTTCCTTGCATGGGATTTTATTGATTTTCCAAGGCTTCTTTCAGTAGAGGCTTCTGCTTTGGGATAAATAGGACATCCTAGAGGGAGACATTGGATGGGACCCTCTTCATCTATTCCACCATGTTGTATGACCCTCGAGGTGAGACCTTGAGATATTTTACTTTGTTCTGCATTGCCTTACTCTACTTTAGATATATCAAAGGTGAGGGCTAAGGTCTTGGGCCTTTCTCAAAGGTCACTTTGGGCCTTGTGGTGGCTTCAAGGCTTTTGGTCAATCTTTTCTTTGAGTGAGTGTATTATTATGATTGAACCTATAGGGATCTATACATGGGAACTTCATTCACATAGATTGCATCTTCACCTCTAACCCAAGTGAATAGTGCATGCTTTGGGGCTATTTCTTCTTCTTATTCTAGGGACATTCCCTATATTTGCACCATCAAGACTATGTTCTCAATCCCTAAAGATTGGTATGTGTAGGCTAAATTGAGGGCATTCCCTCATCATTGTTGTTCAACAACCTTCTACTATAGGTTACCCCTTGGATAGTTTTAGGGTCTATTAGCCTCATTGTAAGGAAATCGCCATGAAATAGAGTTTTCCCCTAAGTTATTTTGGATGGAAACTATCTCTCTATTTGTATTAGGTGATACTATATGCAAGAGATCAGGTACTACAACCATTTGATTTATGTGTTGCATCTGATGGTTTGTCACTTGGTGGTCCAACCTTTATTTCTCCTCATACTAATTCTATTGATATGGTGCTCTCCTTTCTTAGTAGTTATAAAAAAGGGGATTCAAAGGCATAGCTTGCTACCTTTTGAGACTAGTTATCTCATTGGAGAAGTTTTACAAGATACTTTTCATATCATTCATCTCTACATCCAAGGAGGATTGATTGGATGTGCTTGCTTAAGTGGATGAATATACATACATATAAATTAGGGCTCCTGAGGTACTTGGGGCTTCTTCTTGTAGATGCATTGATATCTCTAAGAACATTGACATGAATAGATGCAGAGGTAGCTTTCCCATATATATCAAATTATTTTTGGCCCTTACTCCTAGATCATAAGTGTCTAATAGTATCTAGCTTCCAAGCAATTAAATCATAACCACAATATCTGAGTTGAAGGCATTGAGGTATAAAATAATAGCCATGCATGAGGGTGGTCAAACTGCTATTGGGATCAGTTGCTAGGCCTTTTCAAACCTAGTATTGAAATCAAGAATGGTTTATTGTGGGATTTTATTAATGGTTATTAGTTTCTATAAAATGGATGACCAATCTACTTTCTCATTAAATCACTTAAATAATTTATCACCCAGGTCATCTCAGGTGCTAATGGATATGGTTGGCAAAGATTAGTACCAATCTAGATCCCATCCTTTGAAAGATGTCGCTAGTAGACTTAAGGCTACATTCTGTGCATTGAAGTAGTGTACAATGTACACATTTGTAACATTTTTGAGATGTTCTACCATGATCTCAAAATCTTATAATTAAAATTTAGGGAGCACATTTAGGGCATTTGTGGGAATGGGATCTCATGTGGCTGGGGTTATCAGAGGGATAAGTGGGATACCACTATCTCATGATACAAAGTTCCTTGGTGGTCCTGGAAGAGAGATTTATTATTTTTGTTGAGTGGCATGAGGCCCTATAGTCCTTTGGTGAGTTGGATCTCCTAGAGGTGGGGTTAATAGGCTCATATTATTTACTTTTTATGACCTTTTTATAGGCATTTGGCTCAAAAACTCATGACTTTGACTTCTAATTTAACTAGTAGATTAGTCCCATTGGGCGTGCCAAAAAATAAAAAATTGTTGATGCCTAAAACTCTCAATTTAGGTTTAACAGCCTCCTATGGGAAGATTTATAGGTGTGGGAACCAATTACAGTCTCTAAAGCAACCTCCACAATTTTAGATGCTGACTCTTCATTCCATGTTGGGGGTTGAAAAGGGAGAAGGAAAGATATGTAAATAATATTGAAATAACATTAACTAAGGTGATAAGCTGAAAGATTTAAAGCATTAAATTATAATTTCATATGATAAATTGATCCCTTAAACATTATAGACCATAAAGGATCATAAATCATGAATTAAGATGTATAATGTAAGCAAAGATCAATAATATAAAAGCAAAGGAAAAAAAATAACAAATAAAGATAATTTCCCACTCAAATTGACACAGAACATCACTTCCTCTTCATTTCTAGATGGAGAATAGACTATGGAAAGGCCTCAAGGGCACAATACAAAAGATCCAACCATACCTATGAGGAGCACCTAATAAGGTTGTATAATGAAAAATTTCTTACTGCTATTACTTCTATTCTATTAGAAATGGTTGTTTACAAAAGTAACAAATGCAAAAAAGTGATAACCAACCCCTTCCAAAAGAGTTGAGCCTAGAATATATAGGGAAGATGGCCTCTCATGGGAATGACACCTATAAATCTTAGTAGTCATGCCCATGATGATGCCATTTCAATTAAATGAGGGACTCAGGCTCATGAGTGTAGTTAGCCATCAGATCCTGGATATGGTGAAACCATATCATTTTATTATGACTATGATGCTTAGGAGAAGTGAAGTAATGCCACATGTCTATCTCTAGAGATGCTTTGTTATGCTATGACCCCTTGACCATTATCCTTCAAATTTGATGGATAACACTTTAAGCTAGCTTAAACTGTTCCAAAAACTTTATTAAGAGAGGGAGGGGGCCACATTCTCATCCAATGGTGTTGCTTAGAGTTTTGACAAGAAAACCTTTGCCTTTGAAGAACATCATGGTGCCATGTGGAAAAGCTCATCTCCTTATTAATACAACTACATGGTGGATTCCTTTATTTTTCCTAATGGCCGATGGTGCAAATCCAAGGTCTAATAGACAAGTAATTCTGATGGATAAGTGTGTGGATAAAACATGTTGAACTAGTTCTTCTATAGGGAAATTGGGCAATTATTTGGAAAGGCTAAGCATGGAGTCACCGTGTATAAAGTAGATACTCTTCTAGGGGGAATTCAAGCATTTGTTTAAAAAATTGATCACAATAACACCATGTGTTAGAATCAAATTCACCAATAAATAGTTTGGTGGGCCCCATATATTCATCTATTATCCAATGGCACTATCTAAAGGTTTGACCAAAATGAACCAACCTTAGATAAGCACTGGGCTACCACATGTTGAACTTGTGCTACACTGGAGGGAAATGAGAGATTTTTTGGGCCAAAGAAGTGTCAAGCTGACACGTGGGGGAAGTGGAAGGAGGACAAAACCTAGACAAAATTTGAAAAAAGGATTTCAAAAAGGAATATGTAGAAGGAATAATTATAGAAGGTGTCAAGATAGCCTAAGGAAAATAGGGCTGACTAATCCAAAATGAAAAAATGTGGATTTGATCCACAAAAATGAAGGCCTGAGTTAGGTTTAGTCAACCAGGGGATGCCACTAAGAAGTCCAATGATGGTATCATATACAAAGGAATAGACCCTTGTATGATAAGTTGATAGGTATGAAATCAAGTGATATGATTCTTCTCTTGTGTTAACCACACTTGAGATCAATCTAGATGGTCATAACTTGAAAGTTTTAGTCAACCCCACTTTGCCACACCTTGATAGGATCTAGGATGATATACTTAGTTATATTTTGTCATTTATTATTTAATTGATTAGTGTGTTATTTCTCAATATTTGTTGTTTATACCACATATTGAATGAGTTTGTTTGTCTACATTACTCCATTATTTGAGGAGGCATTATGCCATCTGTTTGACACCTTGATTTAACTTAGAAATTTTTTGTGTCAAAAACATTGTATGAGGCACTTTATTGAAATGGGTAACATTATGTTACCCAAGTTTGTGCCTTACAAGTCTTTTAAAACAAACCATTGTTACATATTTTGGGAGTGATAAACGTTGTTATGTTTCCCAAATGGTTTCATAAACTTGTCTTGTCTTGTGTTAAAGTTTCATCATTTGAATCTATTCATGTGCCTTGTGGGATCCTTGTTTAGTACAATCATGCTATTCAAATTTTCCTAAACGTGTTGGTCATTAAATCTCAAGTTTTCCTAAGTTGAGATTTTAATTAATTTTTAGAATTTCAGATCCAAATAATGATATTTTTTTAGGCCTCGACACGTAGGGGTTGATACATAAATCTTTCTCTTTTGGGTTGTGTAACTTAGGTTAATTGATTGCCTAAATTTGAAAAACTTTATTGTTTGTGCCTTTGTTTGATATAATTAGTCTATCATTAAGTGCCTTATGTTTGGTGCTTTATACCAATTTGATCATGTTTATGTCTAGAATCAAGTGCCTTGTTTATGCCAAAGTGTTCCAAATTTATTAGATTAAAATCATCATCCTTTATCTCAAGTATAGCTTTTGATGCCAAGTTTGGCCGAAATTCCTAGCATATGCCTTATTTTGAACCTAGCTTTTGACGTCGTGTTTGGCCAAAAGACCTAGAAACTTTTCCCTTTCCTATTTTAGACCTATTTAGAACATCTTTGAACCTAGAATTTGGCATCTTATTTTAAGTTCATTTCATTTGACCTAGTTTGTGTGATACATTTAACGTTAGACATTTGATGTTATACAATTTTTACCAAATCTTTGCATAGACCATTTTGGAGATATAACTCTACCCTCGACTGAGTTAGACCTAGTTTGAACCTTTTGTCTTTTTAGACATAGATTTTCAAGAGTTTTTATAACTCTAAACCTCTTTTTTTGTAAAAAAATTTCCATTTGATTTGACCTTGTCTCACTATACATGTAGTGGAGTCATGTATAATCTAGGATATGAAAATGTTGTCACATAAGAGGACTTTGTTTAGGACCCTTATGGAGATGATGTTGTTTGGGAGATGAATTCTTATCCACCATACAACACTCAAATAAGGGAACAAAATCAAGATCCAATGGCCAATTATTTAGTTAACACACCTCTATACATAGAACAAGACCAAGAATAGATGGTCCAATATTTGGCTAGCATACCTTTGATTGTATAAAATATTCAACAACAACCTTATTAAGTTACAATACCATCAACTTATGATCCTAATAAATCCATATAGGTAGGGCATGACAATTTACCAAGTCTAACAAGAGGGACTTATAACATGTCTTATAATGAACAAGCATCTTCTAGAAACCCTAATGTCATTATGTTGATGATGTATTGAGATCCATGTATACTTGTCACACAAAGAGGCCTCATGGAGGACCAATTTATTTAAATTTAGTCAACATACTAGACTTATCAAAACCTATTATGTAACTTTAATAATATGGCCATGTCAAATTCACCTCTTATTCGATCACTTCCTTTAACATGAGTCTTAAGTTGACAAGCCAAGAAAATTAGGGTTTTGATCCAATTACACAAAACATTTTGGGAGAAAATATGTTTGATACTCCAATCATCAGGGAAGTGTATTTTGATTCTATGTAGAACAATGAGAAAAATATAGTGGAGAATATGCCAGTAATGTTCAATTTAAACCAAAGTGTTGTTAGCACACAAAGACATAGTCAACAACAAAATGTGCCTTTAAGTAACATCATGAGTGGTTCATAAAATTAGGGAGTAAGAGTTTCTACTTACCAACATCAACCAACTACCTCTAATCCTCAAATAATTATTTCCTCAAGCAACTAACAAAAAGGATTAAGTAGTCAGCCAATAACTAGTATCATACCATAACATAATGTGATGAATCTTACTCCACCCGAACAAGTGATGAGCAGGCACCATCAAACATACCCACACAACTGAGGCAAAACATATTACCACCTCAATAAGGGAAACCAATGTTCCACCTTACTAGGTAGTAGTGAACATACCTCTTTAATAATAGAATAACATGTTGATCAAAAACCAAATGATGTCTAACCAATAACATGTAAATATTGATCGATGATAGATGCCAAATCTTTAACATGCATCTACTTCCAAATAGGGATTTATGTAATAAATATGTTCTAATATTCTTCAAGTACCTATTAGGAAAAAATTGCATTTTGTGGAATGTGCCACAAGTTTAATGATAGGGCCTTGGTTCACAAGTCCCTCTTAATTACTTAGGTATGACTATTCAGCTACATGTCCCTATTGAACTTAAACAGGCATAGTATGGCTATATTCCTCCATCTTAAACATCATATAATTCTTACATACCCAATCCCAACTAGAATATTGTATAACCACATGTGCAATTTTAATAATTGTACCTTAATCCATGTATGTATAGTCCTGGTTCATTTCCTAGCTAATCCAATATTACCTAGCAAGTACCTCTACTATACCCTGATCAAAGTAATCCAATTTTGACCACACATCCTCCACCTCAATAGGCCAATGATCCCAATGGTTTCTTTGCACAAGAACTAAAATAAATGAAGGATGCAATTACCCTCATTCAAGTAAGGAAATAGACTAAAATGTTCAAGTTGGATGATGTATGTTCTTACCCTTTTAACATGGAGTACTTACAGATACCATTTCCCCTAGGGTATGAACCACCAAAATTTTACAAATACAAGGGGAAAGGTGACCCCAAGGCCCATCTAATAGAATTATTTGTTGCATGCCAACTAGTGTCCTATAGTGACATCTACCTTCTATTGTTATTTCCATGAAGCCTAGCAAGGAAAGTATTTGAATGGTTCCTAAAGTTTCCCAAGAATTATTTATCTAATTTTGAAAATATTTTAGACAAGTTTTTACAACACTTCTCTTACAATTTTGAGCATGAGACTTCATTGGTATACTTAACATAGGCCAAAAAAAAAGTTGATGAAAGCTTTGCAAGCTATCTAAAATGATGGAGAGCCCTTACAAGTTGATTTACCCATAATATACTAAACAAATAATTAGCCACTATGTTTACCAAAAATTTCATAGTGAGATATCTTACAATCTAGAGTTGCATTGTGCACATACATTCAAAGAGATCATTGATAAAGGTTTTTTTGATCGAGAGAGCCCTTATTAACAAAGGAATTATTAAACTAGCCTCATCAAATCAAAGCCCAAACCAAAACCAGAACAATAGCCAAATTTAAAACCTAGTCCAAGCACAAGCATCACAACAAACCTAGACCAATAATTATGACAAACCCAAGCAATTCAATCACAACAAAAATATTATAGGTAATGGAGTAACAGAGTAGTAACATGTCCAAATGGTGTAAATAATATATTCTCAGCCTATGCCACCTTTCCAAATAAATCCTAACCAATAACCTCTTTAGCAAATGTAGTAGTACAACAACCTATACCAACACAACAATGCAACAAACACAGTAACCTATGTCTTTGCAAAACCCTCCTCTACAAAGAACCATGCCTATGCATCATGTTTTTAGTAACCTTGGAGAGCCTATCAAGACTATGTTTCATAAACTTGCCATAGCTATTAGATGGCCTATTCTAAAGGACCTTCTCAAGGGTGATATCTATCTAGATTGGTATAGGCCAAATGAATTTTATGAATATCATCAGGTCAACAACCATAATTTGTAGTGATGTGTGAAAATTAAACATGTGATCAAGAACATGTTGGAAAAAAGAGAGATTTCATTAGATCATGGAAATTCCACATCCAATTACAACCTTGGCATTTATCAAAATTCATTTCCTCAAAATAATAACCAACAACAACAAAAGTCAGTGCAACAAAAACAACAAAGATAATATCAACAACCAAGGCTAGACTAATAAAATCAATAAAACTAATAGAACCAATAGCAGAATTAATAACATCAAAATAATGGATAGAACCAATGTTAGAATGGTGCAAATAACCAATAGATCTACCATGCAATTTTACATGACTACAAATCAATTGTAAGACATATTATAGGAGGTCTATTAACACAATTTCTTTTAATCCGAGACCAAATACCAATTAGACAAGACTACTACTAATCATACCCAATAAACCAACCTATGTTGGTAATCTTTCCTTGACCTGAGGTCATATATAGGCAAACCAACAAGCATGTATAACCATTTTTAGACCTTGTACAAATAACTTATCATTATCTTATAACCATGCATAAGTACATCAATAACCAAGACTTATCCTACTTGGTCACCCCCCACCATCATTTGAGAGTAACATTGTCTTGTACCTAATCTTGATTGTGCACTCACAACTCAATGGTCAAGGATTACCATACTAGGCCCACCATCATCTACCATTTTACCCATAATCCAAATTACCATTCTCCTTGAAACAATTTATTTTATGCTATCCTAGAAAATATGTTTAACATTGTGAAACAATTATAAAAGGAACCAACATAAATCTCCATTTTAGATATGTTACATATGTCTACTATCCATAAAAACATCTTGACAATGTTCCTTGTACAATCTAAAGTTTGAAATGATATATCCCCTAACAAATTTCAAGCTTTGGTTTGACACTTATCTCTAGGCCAACAATTAACCTTCAATCAAAGTGATATGTCATCCTTCGACCCACTTCATAATAATCCTTTATACATTAAGGTTTACATAACATGGCTTAAAGTAAAACACATCCTCATAGACAATAGATTAGGATTGAATATTGTGTCTCTAAATCTCATCAAGCTTCTTAGGTACATAATAACAAATCTCTAAGTAGAAACAATCACCATCAAAGCCTATGATAATGAATAACAAAAATCATAAGGCACCATTAGCTTACCAATTATCATTGGGCCCTTAACGCGTGACTTATAATATAACATACTTTTGGGTAGACCTTAGATACATGATATTTATGCAATGCCATCGACATTTTACCAATGTATCAAGTTCTCCCATTTAGGGATGGAGGTGACTATTCCAAGAGATTTGCATCCATATGATCATTACAAACATTTAGATGTTGAGTTCAAGAGCTATAACTACCATTTCAGCATGAATCTAGTAACCAAAGAGGATAAGGGGAAGAAAATACTTTTTTATTCACCAGAGGCCAACTAAATTGACCTTGATACCCTTGATTCACTTTCCTACATGCCACCTCATGAGATGTCTAATCATTATACCATCTCAGATAATGGTCAAAGAGAGTACTTGACCCATGACACCTTTCACATTATAAATCTTTCATAGAACCCCAAGTCCTTTACAAGATCAAAATTCAAACCACTTATGTAATGGAAAAGAAAGCGCAAAGGCCATATACACAGTCTACCACCTATCACTTTCATACTAGCCTCTAGCCAAGAATAGGACCCTCTTGAAGGTGATGAATCATGGTTGTACAATGATAAATTAGCCAATTATTACAATAATTCCAAGTATCTCATTCATAATCAGATCATGGAGAACCAAGAAAATAAAGGAGGAGGTCTCAGTCCAAATCAATAGGGAACACTTGTGCCAATTTCTATGGCTAAGTACAAAGGAACCTATGGACTTAGATTTAAACTGCCTAGGGGTGACCCCATGTATCTTATTTGATTTCCATCTCTAATAACAAGTGACAATGATGTCGATAGTGAAGTAGTGTTCAATAATAGCCCATTCGATGACCTAGCCCATACCAATTCGTTTGATAATAACACCATCTATTCCCTTTAACTAGTCATTCATCATAATTCACTACCATTATATTATCCCAAACTGATAGATTGGGACCAACAAGAATCCAACGTGATAGTTGATGAGTTACAAAATGATGGGGCCTTCTATGATTTTTTAGGCCTTAGGGACAATGTTCCATTGGGAGACCATAAAAAAGGTTTTTCAATCAAGTTGAATCCTAAATCCTATTTTGGAGAGCAGGTGAACACCCTTAGCCAAAAATAATTAAATAAAACATTGAGGTCCCAAAGTGAAAATCTCTTTGAGGCACTTTTTGACTAGGGAAAAAGTAAAGATAAAGGCTAGTCTAGTGATGAAAACCTATTTCAGGTGCCATTAGATACAGGTGTTCAACCTTCTTCCAATGTAGACCAGGAGACCACCAATGATGAACTTGTCTATGGGTCCAAGATTAGTCTTGAATAAGATTTTGAGAAAATGATTTAAGAAACCATCAATGATGAATTTACCTATGGGTCTAAGTTCAGTCTTGAATAATGACAAACATTTAATCACATCATTTAGGATTTTTCAATAGTGATTATTACATGCCCATCCCTCTCATTTGGGGATTCTAATTCATCATGTCTAAGAGAACCTGAGGAACTAGTCCTAATAGAAGACTCTGACATTGTAAAATAGTTTAAATCTTTGCCCACTATTCTTGAAAATAGTTTGACCCTTCTAGTGGAAGACATAATAAAGGTAAACATCAGGACTCTAGATGACCAAAAATGGATAAAATTAGGTGTGTCCCTCATTGATGAGGAACATGAAGTCCTTACAACCCTTTTGAGGGAATTTATAGATATATCTGTATGGGCCTATTCTGACATGCCTAGTTTGGACCCTACCTTGATTGTTCACCACCTTATGGTACATCTTGATGCCAAACTAGTGAAATTAAAGTTACACAAAATTTATCCTTGCATTATTGTATTAGTCAAGAAAGAGTTAGATAAACTCTTGAAAGTGAGATGTATTAGGCCAATTGACTATTTTGAATGGATTTCCAATGTTTTACCCATTAGTAAAAAGCCAAAAGGAATCAAAATTTACACTGACTTTAGGGACATAAATAATGCCTAACCTAAGGATGACTTTCCAATATCAAATATTGACATGATTCTAGAATCCATAGCTGGTTATGATATGCTTTCACTGATGGACAGATCTCAGGCTGCAATCAAATTCAAATAACACTAGAATCCCAACACAAAATAGTGTTCACTACTCAGTGGGGAACATTATATTATCAAGGTATGTCATTTGGTCTTAAGAATGTAGGATCCACCTATCAAAGAGCCATGATAGTCATATTTCATGATATGATGCATGACATTGTTGAATATTATGCATATGACATACTAGGAAAATCAAAGACAAGCCTGATCATTGAGTAGCATTAAGGAGGATATTTGAGTAACTATGTGAATACAAAGTCAGGCTCAACCCTAAAAAATGTGTTTTTAGAGTTACTTTAGGAAAATTACTTAGCTTCATTATGTCTTTCCAAGGCATATAAGTTGATCCAGCTAAAGTATGAGCCATAAGAAACATGCCACCATCGACCAATTTAAAGCAGTTCTATAGTTTGCAAGACAAGATCCAGTCTATTTGATGCTTCATATCTTAATTAGTTGACAAGTGTCATCCTTTTACACATATTTTGAAGAAGGGTGTCACATTTATTTGGGATGAAAATTTTCAAAAATATTTTCAATAGCTAAAGGACTATCTTGAAAATCCACCAGTTTTATTACCTCCTACACTAGGAAAACCGTTCCTCTTATATCTATCAGTGACAAACAAATCCTTTGAGGTAATTCTAGATCAACACGATGATAATGGAAAATAACATGTCATGTACTATTTAAGCCATATACTAGTTGTATATGAGCATAATTATATTCCCATTGAAAAAGCATATTTGGCTATGGTCATCACAACTCAAAAATTGTGCCATTACATGTTGAACAATAAAACCATGGTCATCTCAAAAGTAGATCCGTGTAATGAAATTACTTAGCTATTCACATATAATGATTTTATATTGCATAGAATAATAAAATATGAGAGATTACATAATAATAATTTATAATAGAACAAAATACTGGATAATATAGAAAAACCACTTCGAGGGGGCAACCTCCACAATAATGCACTAATAGAAGAATACTTCACATGATGATTAAAGACTAACCACTACCTCTTATATATAGTCTACTTAGCCAAGGTTATTCCATAGGCTGACCTATCTAATAACATAGAGAAATGTAATAAGTAAATAAAAGAGGTATGTAAGATATAAGTCAGCCACACATATCTCTAGACACACCAATGGTTAAGGGCATAACAAGCCCTTCCCCTTCAAAAAAACATTGTCCTCAATGTTTTGGCAACTTTGGATGATGATGCATAAATGATTCATCCTCCCAAGTGGCATCTTCACATGGAAGATTCTTTCATTTGATCAGGTATCTGTAATTGCTCGAAAATGCAATTGCTTGGTGTACCATTGAAGGATCACCTCAAGATCAAGAATAACTCTACCTTCCTCATCCAATTCTAGTAATTCTGTTTAAATTTTACCTATGTTTCTAATGACTTTCTTCAGGCATGATACATGAAATCATGTATGTATGTGAGTGGATGAAGTAAAATCTAACTTTTAGGCCATACTACTAATTTTCTACAAGATCTGATAAGGCCCATAATACTCAAGGGATAGAATGTTATCCTTTTTTTTGTTGCTTTAATGACATATATTTGTATGGATGTAAGAAAACAAAGACCCAATAACCAATATAACAATGCCTCTCACTTCTATGTTGATCTTCTTGTTGCTTCATGCGATTCTGGGCTATAGTTAAATTTTCATGCAAACTTGTAAGGACCTCCTGTTGATGGTGAATATGTTCTTCAATTTCACAAAAATTAGGATGGACCTTCAAGGTTGAATTTATGGATGGAGGGTGGTATCTATATAGTGCCACAAAAGGAGAAATTTTGGAAGAACTATAAATAGAATTATTATACCACCATTTAACAAGTAGCAGCCAATGAACCCATTTATCTTGTTTATTAGAAACAAAACAATAGAGATATCCTTCTAGACATTTGTTGACTACCTTAGTTTGTCCATAAGATTGAGGATGATAGGATGAACTATGAGCCAATTGAGTTCCTAAATATGTAAATAACTCAATCCAAAAATTACTAGTAAAAATGGGATCTCTATCACTGACAATGATCTTAGGGGTCCCATGTAGTTTCTGAACTATATTGAGAAAAGCAGAAGCTACTATACTATCAAAAAATGGTTGGGATAATGAACAAAAATGAGCATACTTATTGAGATGATCTATAAAAACCATGATAACATTTTTACCATTAGATCTTGGTAACCTTGTAATGAAATCCATAGATACCTCTTCCCAGTGATGACTAGGGATAGATAAAGGTTGTAAAAGACCTAGAGTTTTGATGGTTTCACCTTTGTTTTATTGACATATCATACATTCAACTACATATTTCTAGACATCCTGCTTGAAACCTTCCCAAAAAAAATCTTGCTTGATCCTGTGATAGGTTTTCAAACTCTCGAATGACCCCCAATTAGAGTTGCATGAAGTTTTTGAAATATTTTTTGTTTAAGAAGATAATTCTTACATAGGTACAATCTATTTTTGTACCATAATGAATTACCTTTCCATGTGAATTTTTCAAATCCATCTAAAACTTTCTAAATATTTTGAATCAAATCATGACCAATACTATCATGTTTCCATTCTGATCGTGCTTCCTCTAGCCAATCTGCCTATAAAATGGTTATGGCATATAACAATGCCTCAACTGATTCATCTTTTTTGGATAGTGCATCTTCCACCACATTATCCTTACCTTTTTTGTAGACTATTTCAAAATCATAGCCTAGCATCTTAGTTACCCATTTCTTTTTTTCTTTAGATGACAACCTTTGTTCTAAGAAATATTTAAGACTATCAATATCAATTTTTACCTAATAGTGATGACCCATGAAATAAGGTCTCCATTGTTTGACCACATGCAAAATGGCCATCATTTCCTTCTCATAGATGGGATTGTGTTGATTTTTACCCTTGAGTTGATGACTTTCAAATTCTAGTGGTCTACCTTATTGCATGAGTACAACACCCATACCATACCCAAATACATCACATTTAACCACAAAAGTCTTGGAAAAATTAGGAGTGGCCAATACTGGAGTAGTGCACATATCCAAGTTTAATTATTCAAATGATTAGGTAGATGCATCAGTCCACTGAAAGGAGTCTTTCTTTAAAAAAGAGGTAAGTGGGGATGCAATACTACCATAATTTTTGACAAATTTGTGATAGGAACTAGTAAGCCCCAAAAATCCCTAAAGTTGCTTGAGTGTCTTAAGAATTGGCTAGTCCACCATTGCTTGGATTTTTTTAGGATCCACTTTTAATCCTTCATAAGACACCAAATGACCTAAATATTCAACCTCACTAGCCCCAAAAGTACATTTGGAAGGTTTGGCATATAATTGATTTTGCTCCAAAATGGAGAGTACCTGTTTCACATGTTGCAAATGGTCTATCTAATTTTTACTATAAATGAGGATATCATCAAAGAATAACAAAACAAATTTCCTTAAAAATGGATTAAAAATAGTATTCATCAAACTCTAAAAAGTAGATGGTGCATTTGTTAGGCCAAAAGGCATAACCAAAAACTCATAATGGCCCTCATGATTCCTGAAAGCAGTTTTGGGTATGTCTTCATCATGTATCCTGATTTGATGATACCTAGAATGTAGATCTAACTTGTTAAAATAAAGAGAACCATTTAATTCATCTAGAAAATCATCAATGATAGGAATTGGAAACTTATCTTTGATAGTGTACTTGTTGAGTCTCTGTAGTCAAGGCACATCCTCCAAGTGTCATCTTTCTTTCTCACCATGACAACTAGTGAAGAGTATTCATTTTGGCTATGGTGAATGATTCTTGCATTCAACATCTCTTGTACCATCTTTCCAATTTCACTTTTTTGGGCATAGGGATATCTATACGGCTTGATGTTGGGTGGTGTACTACTAAGAATGAGTGTGATAGCATGATTATGCATGTGGCTAGGTGGAAGTCCTTTTGACATGTATCCAAAAATAATGAAATGAGCATCAATTATATATTGCAAATCAAGAGGTGGAGATGGTTGAGTTGGCTGCACTTCTATAGAAAATAAGTGAACAAATCCCTTAACACCCTTACAAAGAATCTTTGTCATTTGATGGGACCTAACAAGTTGGGGAAATTTAGCCTTTAATCCTTTTAGCTCAAATGTCCTTTCTTCATAATGAAAATGCATGAATAATTCTTGAAAATTTATCTCAATGGTGCCCAAAGTGGTGAGCCACTGAACTCCCAGAATAATATCAGCTCCACGCATCAAAATAGAAAACATAAGAGAATCTAATAAGTAGTCTCCCATGGCCAACTTAATACTATGACATTTTCGTAAACAACTAATAGTACCACCATCTACAATCATAACCTAAAATTTTGGAGCTAGATAAATGAAGCAGTTCAACAAGTAGCCAACTTACTATGGATGAAGTTGTCTGTGCTCCCAACATCAATCAAGACAGTGACCTATTTCTTAAGTAAACCCATCACCTTAAGAGTTTGGGTAGTACTAATACCTGACAGGGCATGGAATGAAATAGTAGGTTGAGAGTCTTCAAATTCTTTTTCAAGAACTTCTGCATCCACATCATGTACTTCTATGTCATCTTCATCATTACTGGCACCTTCAATGTAAAATAACTTCTTTTCAGCACAATGATGGTCTTTGTTCTATTTTCTATCACAACCATAACACAACCCTTTGTCTCACTTCTCCTTAATTTGTCATTGTGTTAATCTGGTGGGCTATGGAAATGATGGTGCTAGAAAATTTAGATCATGATTAGTAGTGAAAGTTTTCTTTTTGACCATCTATTTTTATTCTATCATGTGTGTCTTAGGGATAGATTTTGATACAGATGTTGGGCTAATTATTCAAACCTCATATTGGATGCTATATTTGAGGCCACCCAAAAATAGATCATCAAATTTCTCTCAGTGATATTTTCTACCCATAAAGAGAGATTCTAAAATTGATGAATATAATCCTTCACAGGTCTTGTTTGTTGTATCTTGGCTGATTCACTGACATAGTTCTTAGAGACATTATTATTATAATGAGCTATCAACTCCTTAGTAAAAATAAACCATGTAACAAAAGCACCATTATTTTTATTTTGAGCACATAACTAGTGATACCAAATGAATTACTCAGGTTCCATATATAGGGATGCCACCATCACCCTGTAATAACTAGGGGTTTGATGCAACTCAAATAAATTATCAATTTGGTTAATCCAAGTGAGAGGATCCTTACCATCAAACTTATGCATGTCCACTTTTGGCAACATCAATTTCATACTAGCATGGGAGTTGTTGAGAGGAAGATTTGAATGCTAAAGTGGAGGGTTGTTAGGCTGAAAATGAGATGTGAGGGTAGCCAATTATGGAGTGATATGCTGAAATTCACTATGAACTCCATTAATCTCTTTGTGCATCCCTAAAACATCAACTTGGACTGCAACAAAATCATCATGCCTCACCAAGTTTTTTATGTCCTCTTAATGCTGAGAAATTTCTAGATCTAAAGTTCTAGATTCCATGTCATCGATAGGAGTCTTAGGAGTTTTTGGTGCCCCTTTTCTTCTATGAGTTGAAGGACCTACCATAAACAAACCCTAAGAGGGTTTTGAACAAAAAAAAAGTATACCAGGGAATGGTACCATTGTGATCATCTCACTGAGATGAATCTAATGACTACAAGTGTGCAAGGTGAAAAAAAATTCAGAATTTTTTTTAAATATTTTTTTACAAAAAAGTGTTTCAAGCAATACTGTGCTGATGGAAAAAACTAATTCTTCCCCAATTTCAAGTTATCTTTTTTCACTTTTACTACTTCGAAAAGCCAAGCCTCACCAGATCCAAAAAAAATACCATAGAAAACTTAGAAGCTCTGATACCACTTGTAATGAAATTACTTGGATATTTGCATAGAATGATTTTATATTGCATAAAATAAGAAAATATGAGAGATTACACAATGATAATTGATAGCAAAATATAATACTAGATAATATATCAAAGCCACTTTGAGGGGGAAACCTCCACAATAATGCACTAATAGCAGAATACTTCACATGATGATTAAAGACTAACCACTAGCTCCTATATATGTTCTACTTAGCTAAGGTTATTCCATAGGCCGACCTATTTAAGAACATAGAGAAATATAACAAGTAAATAAAAGAGGTATGTAAGCCACAAGTTAGCCACACATATCCCTAGACACACTAATGGTCAAGGGCATAACAATCTGCTCAAATATATACTATCTAAAATATCTTTACAAGGCCACATGGCCAAACGGATCATGCTTCTTAGTGAGTTTGAGATTGAATATGTGAACCAAAAAGCTATCAAGGGGAAAGTTCTTGTAGATCAACTTGTTGAAGCACCACTTATAGATACATAGACACTCACATTTTAATTTATCGATGAATCCATCATGACCATCATTAAAACACCTCTTAAGCATCAATATTGGAAGATGTATTTTGATGAATCATTCATAACACATGGATTGGGGGTAGGCTTTTTATTTATAATACCATAGGGGGATCTAATCCCTAAGTCATTTAGAATCAACTTTATTTGTACGAATAACATGGCTAAATATGAATCACTCATTGTAGGGATTCAATAGGTAGTATAATGGAACATAACACATCTAAAGGTTTATGGTGATTCATAGTTAATCATCAATCGGGTTACAGATCATTTTTAGACCAAAGATGACAAGTTGCTTCCCTACAAGGCTATGGTTGACACTCTCAAGTAGAAAATTATCAATGTATAGTTTGAACATATACCAAGAACTAGTAACAAAATAACAAATGCCATGGCTATCATTGGATCATTGATTCAAAAAATAGATACAACCAAAGAATACTAGTTTCTTGTTGAAAATTTGCTAGTGCCAGCTCATAAACCATCAACCATTATAATGATCTATGATATTATTGGTCTTATATCTAATTGGTATTCAAACCTATAAAATTACCTCCATGACCAAATTATGCCCCCTGACTTATCCTAAAAATAGTCCAAATCCTTCATTCATACTTCCCAACATTATATATTATTTAGACCAACCCTATATCAACACAATTTTGATGGAACCCTACTTTGTTGTTTAACTTTGGTATAATTCTATACTAGCATTACAAGAAATCTACCAAGGGGTATTTAGAGCCCACACTAGTGGGGCCATATTGTCAAAAAATCTCTTGTGTACTGGGTACTATTGGCTAATGATAGATGCAGATGTAATTGTATATGTGAAAAGATGTGATAAATGTCAACAACATGCCAATCTGATTCATGCCCTAGCCAAAACTTTGAAACCAATGTTGATACCATGGCCATTTCCTATATGGGGCCTTGATCTCATTGGGAATATAAACCCCACCTTATCAGATAGCCATAAACTTATCCTTACTACCAAAAAATAGTTCACTAAATGGGTTGAAGCTATACCCCTCACTTACATGACTATAAAGAAAATTTCTAAATTTTTCTTTAACCATCTCATTTGTGGCTATGGCATCCCCTTTGACATTATATATGATAATGGAGGATCATTCAAAAATAAGGATGTTGAATCACTATGTGCCGAGTACAAGATTACTCAACATTTTCCCACAATATATTACCCTCAAGGTAATGACTAGATAAAAGCATCTAACCAAACCATTATCAACATCCTTAAAATATTATCAATGATGCTAAACACAATTGGCACATTCAAATATTCCATGCCCTCTGGGCATACCATACTAATCACTGTAATCGCATGGGAGCCACTCCATTCTCATTTGTTTATGATACTAAATCCATTATTCATATTGAGGTTGAATTACCTTCATTATGCATCTCTTTGAAGCATGTCCTGGATGATGAATACTATCGAGTAGCTCACCTTTAAGAGTTGGATTTACTTGATGAAAAATCCTTGTCTGTAGTAAATCACCTTAAAACATATCAAAATAAACTCTATGGCCATTATAATAGGTGCATGAAACATAGAGAATTTAAGCTTGGTAATCTTGTTCTTAAATAAAACCAAAAGAATATTATGACTGAAAAGAAGCATAACAACATGTTTAAACCTAACTAGGTAGGTAATTTCATCATTATTACTGAATATGGCATTGGAACATACAAGCTCACACACTAGATGGAGATGAACTTGATGAGCCACTGAACATTATACACCTCCAACATTACTTCATTTGAGTGACTTGGTGTATTGTCTATGAGGACCGTTTCAAGTTGTACCATATTATCAAAATTCTTATTTTTACCATACCATTCTATAATTTTATCAATTTTCCATTCCACCATTCCATTATACCATAAATTTCCTATCAACCAATTTATTTATACCCTACCTACCTAACTTGTTTGACCTTAGTTCATCCATTAGTTCCATTTTTAGCATGAAGATTCAAATCAATTTCAATAGTTGTTTCCATAATTCTAGATAGAGGTCATATTTTGGAGCAGTATGATGGAAGTTTTGGTAGTTTCATCTTTCATTTATTATTTTGTTCTCTATCATGCCTTGTTTGTGTGGGCTTGATTATAACTACCTTTGGGCAAATAAGTGTCTTATTGATCTTACTACTAATTATAACTGCTTATGAAAAAATTAGTATCATTGATCTATGCCATTTTTTCCTAGTTATAACAGCCTATGGGAAAACTAGGGTCAATACTTGTTTATTGTGCATTAACATACCAACTTTCCATTTCTATGTTGTACTATGCCATTATGCCTACTTTGCCTATTTTATTTGAATTGGCTACTACACTATTTAGATTCCTCTGTTGTAAGGTGAAACTACTATGAATTGAGGTCCTATTAGAACTAAGTTGGTAGCACTTGATTCTTATTAGCCATGCTCTCACCATTTTGAGAGAAATATTTAAGTTTGAATTCTCTCACCATTTTATGAGCAACCTAAGCCATGCTCTTCCATTTTATGAGTAATTTCAAGTTTGAATGCTCTCACCATTTTATGAGCTTGGACCATTTAGTATCTCAACATTCTTGATCGAGTTGAGATACTCCAAATTTCCAAAAATATTTGTAAAATTGATTTAGAAAAATTAAAAACATTAACCACTTCTTTGCCTTAAGGATTTTGAGAACCCTCACTAAGTCAAATGAAATCACTTATCACTTAGTTTCCCCATCCTTTTCATCTTTGTGCCATTCACTTGCCATTTTTAAAGACCATTATTATTCTTCTATCACATCCATCATGTTTTCCATATCTATCATCATTTTCTTCTATCCCATATCCTAAGAGAATTACATTTGGCTTGACATTTTTATTGGATATCATATCCATAAAACTATATAGGAAATGTCCACTTGCCTAGTGCATCTAGACACAGTTTGATCACCCACTTCCTTTTCCTTTATTCCTCTAGTTTGTTTTTTTTGTTAATTTGTTTCCTATTTTATAGGGGTAATGTTATTTATCTTGTTTGTGTCACGTTATTTGTAATAACATCGTGATTAACCATTATTTGTTTCATTTTGTTTATTTGTGTGCATCTGTATTTGTTTTCAAGTATTTTTGGCTTGATTTAGTCTATGTGCATTCATTGGGTGATTCCTTTCACACTCTTATTGAATCAATCCATATTTATACGTCAACATTTTCATCATGGTTTTTATCATTGGTACATTATTTTCCTTTGAGTATTAGATTGAGAGTCAGTCCTTATGTATATTTTAGTGAAGTCCTCATGATGTTCTATCATGATGCCTACCATCAAGTGCTATAGCAAAAATTAGCTTCAGGAAGTCTTCATGGCAAATGTAATGATGATATCTCCTTAGCACTAGCTTTAGCAACAACATTGACCTAAGCCAAATCATATCCCAAATAGAGTAATTAAACAATGAAAGAATTGTCCTCCTTTTCAGTTTAGATGATCATCTCCATATTAGTAAGTTGCCTAATTCATCTTTATCCTCTATATCAATTTGACATCATCATGTTTGCAATCATCATATTTCACAACTTGTTTTCCTCTATGAGGGTCCAATGTTTATAACCACCTTTAGGAAAATCATTGTACAACATCCCACTTGCATTTCCAATGATTATATCTACCTTCAGGCAAATCATTGCATTTACACCAATTTGAGGGTTAATGATTAGAACCATATTTAGGCAAGTCATTCACTTTCTTCCACCCAACAGGGGCTTGTTTGCCATAATTAGGATACTAATGATTATAACCACCTATGGGCAAATCATTGTATACCATCCATCCCATTTGCATCTTTCATATCATATTTTCCACTATCAGGGTCCAATGATTATAATTGCCTTTCGACAAATTGTTACACATCATCCCACTTGCATTTTTAGTACTTCTACCTAAATTTGGGTTAATCATTATGTTTTCATCTATTTTATTCACTCACTTCCTTCTTTCAAGAGACCTTTTTCTGACCTATTTTCCAACTGCTCACTTGAGGGGGTACCCTATATTTCATCCATTATTGTTGAAGTCATAAGCACAAAAAACATTTTTATTCTTTGAGAAGACCTTACTGTACTTACATCTTGTAATACCTTCTCAATAGGCATAAAATGTAGACATCTAAAAGTCGCCACCAATGGCTTTGTACTAGACTTTGGATCAATTCTTACCAACCTTTGCACATCTAGTGTAAGAATTTACAAACATCTAAAATTTGGGTTCATAAAATATAATTTGGCCTATAAAATAATTAAATGGGAATAAATGCACACATTAATTAATTCAAATTTTTTCAAAATGTCAAAAATCCTAAAAATAATTAATTAACATGCAATATCAAATCAAATTCATAAATTGAATTATACATGAGCTATTAAATGAATTATCAAAAAGGAAATTTAAAAATCAAATAATATCAAAGGAATTCATCATTACCTTTTGTGAGTTGTCCAAAATCCAAAATATCTCAAACACACCTATTCCATGCTAATAATGAAGTTTGGATAGCTTTTAACTCTATTGGGGCTAATTAACTCAAAAATGTAAAGTGTGAACCCATTTCAAGCCTCAACTACACCTTAACTCACCTTGGGTTGAGGTTAGTTGCCAAACCTATATAAATACAAGCCTCAACCTCTTCATTTGGAGAGCTTGAGCATACTAATGTTATAAGGTTGGATTTAGAGCAAGTTTGCATGACATTAGTGTTATAATTCCAAAATCCCAAGCCAAGCCATGAAGCTACGTTAAGCTAGCATGAGCCAAACAACCCTGGTGCCAAGGGAAGAAGGAGCCACATAACTCCATTTTATAAATATATATTGATCACAAGTCAAGCAAGCCAAACTAATAAATATATTAGAGCATTCAAGGTAAGGAAGGTATGTTTTATTGCATTTTAGTTGTGCTTTGTCTATTGTTTTTCTTTTTCATGCTCGCCCATTTGATCTAGGAATGATTGAATTATGCATGTTAGTGTGTTTTTTTTTTTCATTTTGATTGAATTCATTGTGAAACTAACATATGAGCTAACTACCCTTCTTGGATTCCTTAATCATAGCTATTAGGTTTAACTCTAAAATAAAAAACTACTTAGGTAAATGAGAGAATCGATCAAGCAAGGTTTGCCAAAAAATGAGTCAACCATTATAGATGGATTATAGATTCAAATGTAATATTTCATTGTAGTTTGACCAAGTTTAGTCTACGTAATTCTAGAAAGCATGATAATAAAGGAATGAACAATGTTCATTCCCCCATCATGTACACAAATTTGATAAGTATGAAGTTGAAGGAAAACCATTTCCCATTAAACTATAATTGTTCTTACAGCATTCAAGGTAAGAAAGGTATGTTTTATTACATTTTAGTTGTGCTTTGTCTATTGTTTTTCTTTTCCGTGCTCCCCCATTTGATCTAGGAATGATAGAATTATACATGTTAGTGTGTTTTTTTTTTCATTTTGATTGAATTCATTATGAAACTAACATATGAGCTAACCACGCTTCTTGGATTCCTTAATCATAGCTACTAGGTTTAACTCTAAAATAAAAAACTACTTAGGTAAATGAGAGAATCGATCAAGCAAGGTTTGCCAAAAAATGAATCAACCATTATAGATGGATTATAGATTCAAATGTAATGTTTCACTGTAGTTCAACCAAGTTTAGTCTACGTAATTCTAGAAAACATCATAATAAAGGAATGAACAATGTTCATTCCCCCATCATGTACACATATTTGATACGTATGAAGTTGAAGGAAAACCATTTCCCATTAAACTATAATTGTGTTGTTGTGTATATGTGCATGAACTAGTATCATACCCCATATATATGTATGTTGAATTTGAGAACTTATATCCCAAATGTATATGAATGTTAAATTCTAAAATTTTGCTCCTATAAACTATTGTGAATATACCCATGCATATGCACTAAAGTGTATGTAAAGTGAATGCATACACATAACATATGCCCCTATAATTTGTATCAATATGATAATATGTGTCATGTATCTAAACATATATAATATTTAAACCAATATGAATCTCTAAAATATCTAAAATCTTTAAAATCTATACTTTTCTTTGATTTTATGCTCATGGAGGCTCCTTTCTCTATGACAATCCCATTGTAATTCCCCTCTTTGAGATGAGGGATTTATCCTATTATTTTACCCTAGTTTTAATAAAATACAATAAATTGTATTTGATTATATAGGTGTAAAACTAAAGAATATCATAATGTTAAAGATGTACAATATTTAACAAATTTGATTTTAAAAAGATGCTAAATATATAAACTATTATTCATGGAAATTAATAAGAGTAAATATACTTAACTTTCAAATAGACTTATATTAATTATTATAATTATTTGATAGTTAAAATTAGTGAAAGAGATGATGATAAAGGTTTAGAAACATCCACATAATCTAGTCAGGTCCATTGGAGGTGGATGACAATGCAATGCACTTGAGTCTATTGACTACTAAATTATCCTAGTTGATTGTTATAAGTGACTAACAAGAAAATGTCTATGGATGCAACCAATGTAGGAAGACTATAATGTAGTGTGCTTAAGTTTGTTGTCCATAGACTTATCACAGTTGATTGTACTAAAAATGGGTTATTGCACCTTTTGTACACGTGGATGTTGAGTAATATGAGATATCACAATTAATATTTTACCAAAAATAAATAATTGCTTCTATTCTATTGTATTTAAAACCTTTAAGGCACTTTTCAATATTAAAAACCTACAAGAAAAGAGGGGAGTGTAATGGTCTGATCTGACCTCAATCACTCCCTTGATAATTGATCATTGCTTATGTATCCACTACTCCAAGTATAAAAATCAAACCCACATAGTTCTCCCACCTAAATTGAATGTTAAATTTAATTTCTAGGAGATGGCTTTGATACTTGAAAATGATAGTTATTGACTTTTTTAAAAAGGCTCTTAACTTGGATTATGGTTTATCCTTATGAGTGATTTTGAATTTGGGAAGAGTAAGGCAGATTTTACTAATGTGTAATAGTATGCAATCTTTAGAGAACTAAATGTAAAGTAGTATAATGAGTAACTCTTGACATGTATTTATAGATGAATCTTTTGAAAATTTCCTTTAGCTTATAGACCCAAAATATTATTTTCAAATTTGGAAACTATTTGTTATTTAGCATAGAATGTGGTGGCCCTAAGTGGATAAGATTGTAGTGCACTCATTTCATCTTAATGTAGATTTGTCCAAAAGGATCAGGGATAATTTCCCTCTTTTGGAGACAATTTAAAGGTAATTTTAAATAACTTGAGCATTTGGCATTATGTATTTTATGAAGTATTAATGACAAAAAAATGGTTGATCCTGACAATATATAAATGTATTAAATGAATGGTGAAAAAATGTAATGTAATTGGGTGTAATTCATGTGGTTTAGTATGTGTTAAAAATTATCATTGTCAAGTACCTATGACCAAATATATGTGTCTACATTTGTAAGTCACTCATCTCAAAATAATAATGAACTATATCATGTCTTGTATAAATATAACATCATGTAATATCATTTAACCATGTGAAGATTATGTCATCATAATAATGTGTGTATCATTTAAGTCATGTATGTAACATATGGAATGTAGGAAATGTAAGTGTCATGTCTAGATAGGTATATCAATGAGGTATGAATTATAAGTATCTTTGAATAAAACTACATAGTAACAATGACACCCATCAATGTTAGAAATCTCAACAAACACAAATGTTAGTTGACACACATAGGCCAAAGGGCCATATAAAAGGGACATAACATGTTACAAAAATCAAGGTGAAAGGCCATATGTAGGAGGACATAATTTTTTTGAAAACAAGGGACATCAATGTTTGTCTCATTAATAAATCCCAAAGGCCATAGATAATCGTCACACTCAAAGTAATATACCATGTAAAAGAGTAACAACATCAATGGAGCATAGAAAAAGATACTAATCTACACCATTCATATATATTAGTATCATATCATAGTCAAATAACATATCACATGTCATGTGTAATAAATGAGTAACTATCAAGGCATGTGTAATAAATATAGGTGGATTAACATGGTACAAGTGCATATAAAGATATAACCTATAATAGTGAAACTTGTGGAACTAGATGCATGTAGTGTGGCCATTAGGTAGAGGGAAAACCTACATATGTATGTCCATGTGTAATACGTATGTCCTACATAACATTCATATATCATTGAATGCATGTATATGTAAATAATATTCCATCTAGATAACATGTGATAAATAATATATGTTAAAATTTAAACTAGCCATCGTGTCATGCTCATGTCCCAAGTTTTTGGATTTTTTGAATAGTTGAATGTTTTTGTAGTTTTTATTGTTTGATTTTTTTTGTATCTTTGAAATATATAAAACTTTAAATTTTGTATAATTTTGATGCAAAATCATGATGTTCATAGGGTTTCTCATAGGCTTCCATTCAAGTGTAACTAACTGATATGCTCTTGTACTTATCATTTTTATAATCACAAATGAAGCCAACCAATTTTGATTGAATTTTCCTTTATTTTGTTTATCAACATTGGTGTTCTTTTAATTTTCCTTTAGTACTAAATATCCAATTTGATATTCATGGTTGTGAAATTTATTTCCATATGCTCTCTTGATATGATCTTGGTAAAATTTAAAAATTTCAATCACATGTATGTGTTTATTATCAAGTGTTTCTAATTCATGCAATCAATTCTCTCGATATTCATTATATTTGATTATGTCTTTGAAATAAATACATAAAGAGTGATTCTTTGATTTTAAAGGTAATATCAATTTTGTTCTAAAGACCATTAATTAATTTTTAGCCTTGGTTTTTGTGACCCTTATGCAATATGTCCATAGTGCATAAATAATCTGGTTGTGGCAATCTATCCCATTTTTTATGACTTTTTTGCTCAATATCTTCATAAGTGTTTGTTTGTCGCCTCTGCTTCTTTTTCACAATGTGGATATATGGTGTATAAAATGTGTGATAGATCTTATATTTGGTATAAAATATATGTAATATTTGATTCTTGAATGAAGACACACTATCTATGACAATAGTTGAAGGTATTCCAAATAGTTCTATAAAGTTTGTATTAAGAATTTGCATATATCTTCACCTATATTTGAAGATAATTGTATAATTTATATTATTTTATTGTAGTATTATGTATTTTTAAGTATGAATATGTGACATTATGATTATTATGGATTTATATTTCTAATCAAGTCAAACCTCCAAAGGGAAAATGGCCATGGTTAAATAATAGGTTATAATTCTTGTGAAGGAACATGATTTAAATTACTATGCTTCTGACATTTTAAACATAACTTAGCATGATCTTGATGCTCTTACTCCATTTTAGGAAAATAGTACCCTTATCTTAAGAGTTTATGAGACATTTCTTTTTTTCTAAAATTCTCCTCGTATTTAGTTCATCATTGTGGACTTCCATTAAATAAATTGTAGCTTCATCACGGATAAGGCACCAAAATAACTATCCATACAAATATATTTTGATTTAATATCCTCCAATAAACACATAATGCATTTTTTCTTATTGTAATTTTAATTTATCATTATGTGTAGCATTTTTTAGGATAAAATATTTATATAAAAAGTTTTATATATCACTTTAACATTCTAAATTCACTACATTACAAGTAACTGCTAGGACCTCGAGATCCTCTACTTCCATTGAAAAAATGGATGGAAGTTGTAACTATCAGATAGTAAATATTACATAATCATCATTAATTTCAATTATAATGAAGGAAGTTTTGCTGGCCATGGCATCAACTTGCCAATTATCTTTTTGTAATATGATTTGTATTGAAAAAGAATGAAAATGTGTTTATAACATCTATACCATTTCCTTATATGGGATTAAATTTTATTCCTTTGATTGATAGATGAATAAAAATTAATTATATACCAACTGATAATATCTTTATATCAAGAGTGATTTCATCTGTAATGTGTGTTGTAAATAATCCTAGTATTAATACCTCATATTCTATTCTGTTATTTGTTTATGAAAAACCCAATTGATATGCAAATGGCATAGGTTTCCCTTGAGTTGTAATGGATATTATAACAACATCAATATGTTTAAACACATTTGAATCCATAAAAGTACATGTTACACATGTCATCATATGTGTTATATGAAGAAAATCATCTCTAAATAATCATTAATTGGAAATATATCTAATAACACGCTATGACTAGTTGGTCTGTAATAACTTTTATTTTTACCAAATTTTGAGACAAATTTTAGATCAAAATCCATGAGTAATATTACCTGTTAAGGTGTGGAGCTAAAAGCTTCACCAGATGAGTGGATGCTGAAGTTGCTGGATTTACACAGTCACCGACGATGGCAAGGAGTCAACTAGTAGCTGTCGGCGTTGGTTATATATCGGCCGACGTCGATCATGTGCAGGCAAATAGGGACCGATGTCAGTCATCTATGAGTATAGAAAGTCTATTTTCGTGGATGGAATAGATTGTTTGCATGATTAGATTAGCTATTAGTTGTAAGTCCACGTTTCTATTTTTGGCAGGACTGTTTTAAGCCTTTGATTAGGAGGTGTATCTAATGGTTGTGAATGCATTGCTCATGATCCCTAATCTTATATAATAGGGATAGATCTTCATAGCTTGTGTGTATGTGTAAGAAAGAACAGTACAAGACATATTGTATATGTGTGTATCAATCCAAGTTGTTGGAATTGATTGTAAACTCTTGAGTGAAAGAGATCTGTACATCTGAGAGGTGTGAGAAGAAAGTGTGATTATTCTTCATTGTATTTCCTTCTGGAAGAGTTTAATACAAGTTTTCAGGGTGGTTTCTTGTATCTCTTATTCTTTGCTATTTCTGATTCTAGTTACTTATTATTTTGGTTTAATTCTGTGTTTAGTTGCTTACATAAAAGTAATCAAGTTTGTTGGTTGATCCCCAACAAGTGGTATCAGAGCTCAGTTTGACTAACAGGTGTTTCAAATCTAGTTAGTGTTTGTTGATTACAGGTCACTCACAGGGGTTTTTGTTTGAGTGGGAGAAGCAATGGTAGAAGAAAGTAAACTGAGAATGGAGAAGTTTAATGGCAAGAATTACCAATTATGGAGAATGCAGATAAAGGATTATCTGTATCAGAAAGATCTATACTTACCATTGGGTGGGGTTGATAGAAAGCCCACAGATATGGAAGATGAAGAATGGGAAGTTATTGATAGAAAGGCTCTTGGATCTATAAGATTGAGTCTGGGATCTTTTGTGATTTCTAACTTGTCACAGGCAAAGACAACAATAAAAGTAATGGATACTTTAGCAAATTTATATGAAAATCCCTCAGCTTCAAATAAGGTATATCTTATGAAGCAGTTATTTAATTTGCAAATGTAGGAAGGTGGATCTGTATCTAATCATCTAAATGATTTCCATGGAATTGTAAATTAATTAAATTCAGTCAAAATAGTTTTTTATGATGAAATTAAGGCTCTTTTAATATTATGCTCTTTACCTGAAAGTTGGCATAGTTTAGTAATGGCAGTTAGTAATACTGCATCTGCTACAAATATCTTGAAAGTAGATGATGTTGTTAGTGTAATCCTGAATGAAGAGACTCGTAGGAAAAGCACAGGGGAATCATCAGGTAATGTTTTAAGTATTGAAAGTAGGGGAAGGCAAAGAGAAAAGAGTAAGCAAGGTAGATCAAGGTCTAAGTCAAAGATGAGCAATAGATCCAAATCTAGAAATGGAAAAAGAAAGATAACCTACTAGAATTGTGGAAAGAGAGGACATGCAAAGAAAGATTACTGGTTGAAGGTTAATGAAGAGAGTCAGCATGAAGGTAATGAAGAAGCAAAAGTTGCAGGTATTGTTGCACAAGATGCTCTTTCACTTTCTTTGCATAATAAAATAGAATCTTGGGTTTTAGATTTTGGGACCTCTTTCCATGCTACCCCAAATAGAGAATTTTTCAATGATTATGTCCAGGGAGATTTTGGAAAAGTTTATTTAGGGGATGATGAGCCTTGTAAAATTGTTGGCAAAGGAAAAGTGCAACTGAAATTGTAGAATGGAAACACATGGGTGTTGAAGGATGTCATGCATGTCCCAGCTCTGAAGTGAAATTTGATTTCTATAGGAAAGTTGGGTGATGAGGGTTGTACAATAACTCTCACAGCTGAATCTTGGAAGGTTACCAAGGGAGCACTTCTATTAGTCAGAGGTAAGAGAGTAGGTACTCTCTATTTATGTAATTGTATTACTGATTATTCTCCTTCTGTATTATCTACTTCAGATGTGGATGCAAAGTTGTGGCACTGTAAGCTCGGCCACATGAGTGAGAAGGGAATGACTATTCTTAAGTCAAAAGGTAAGCTTTCAAATTTGAAAAGCACAGATCTAGATTTCTGTGAGCATTGTGTTTTTGGAAAATAAAAGAGAGTAAGGTTTGTTAAAATTGGGTCAACAAAGAGGAAGCACAAGTTGGAGCTTGTTCACACAGACATGTGGGGACTAGCTCAGGTAGCTTCTATTGAAAGATCACAATATTATGTTACTTTCATTGATGATGCTACAAGAAAGGTATGGGTCTATTGCATAAAGAAGAAATCTGATGTTTTTGACACTTTTAAGATTTGGAAAGCTTTAGTTGAGAATGAAACAAGCAGGAGATTGAAGTGCCTTAGATCTGACAATGGTGGTGAGTTTTGCAGCTATAAGTTCAACTGGTATTGTGATATGAATGTAATACATAGGCAAAGGATGGTTCCAAGGACACCTCAACAAAATGGAGTTGTTGAAAGGATGAACAAAACAATATTGGAGCGTGCACAGAGTATGAGGTTGCATGTTAGTTTGCCCTTACAGTTTTGGGTAGAAGCTGTAGACACTGTGATTTACCTGATTAACAGAGGACCCTCTACTACTCTAGATGGTAGAATTCTAGAAGAGGCATGGACAGGGAAAAAGGTAGATCTTTCATTTCTTAGAGTTTTTGGTTGTGAAGCTTTTGTGCACATTGATAAAGAAAATAGAAAGAAGCTAGATGCTAAGTCTATGAGGTGCATATTTATTGGTTATGGCTCTGGAGATTTTGGATTCTAGTTTTGGAATCTAGGAACTAACAAAATAATTAGGAGCTGTGATGTTGTTTTCAATGAAAAAGTGATGTATAGTGATCAACTCAAGAAGCTGAAGAATTTTGAGCAAGGCCATGAAGATTTGGATGAGGTGATGATCCAGAATGAGCTCATGAGAAAGAATAATCACAGATAGGAAAATACAGAGACCGATGTCAGTTAGGCAGGAACCGACGTTGGCAATACAAGAATCGATGTCAGTCAAACAGTGACCAGTGTCAGTCATGTGGAACTGATGTCGGTCAATTACAGGCCTGGAGGTGACTGAGGTCGGTCACTGTCAGAGAATTTGGGCAGACAGCAAGTAGAAAATGAGTCTCAAATGCCCATCAAGAGGTCAGAAAGGGTAAGTAAACCTCCAATTCGATATTCCTCTTCATTATTCTAGTTATTGCTCACTAATGGTGGAGAACTAGAGAGTTTTGATGAAGTAATATAGGTGGAGTCCAAGAATTAGTGGGAGCTTGGCATGAGTGAGGAAATTGATTCCTTGAAAGAGAACAAAACGTGGGATTTGGTTGAGTTTCCAACATGAAGGAAGACACTAAAAAACAGATGGATCTACTGATTGAAGGAAGGTGAGAATGGATAGATGAGATATAAGGCTAGGTTGGTAGTGAAAGGATTTGCACATAAACTAGGTACTGATTTTGGTGAGATTTTTTCTCCTGTAGTTAAAATGACTTCTATACAGACTGCATTGTCTTTAGTTGCTATTGAGGATTTGCATCTTGAGCAGCTTGATGTTAAGACAACATTTCTTCATGGAGATTTGGATGAAGAAATATATATGAATCAGCCAGAAGGATTTGAGGTCAAAGGTAAGGAGAAACTTGTGTGCAGATTAAAGAAAAGCTTGTATGGTCTCAAGCAAGCTCCTAGACAATGGTATTTGAAATTTGATAGGTTTATGACTGAGCATGGCTTCAGTAGATGTCAATCTGACCATTGTGTTTATTTTAAGAGATTAGATAATGGTAGATATATTATTTTGTTCTTATATGTAGATGATATGCTGGTTGCAGGTTCACACATGCAAGATATTTTTGAGCTTAAGGTGAAATTAGCTCACACATTTTCCATGAAGGATTTGGGAGCAACAAAGAAAATCCTTGTCATGAGTATTAAGAGAGACAAGAAAAATCACAGGTTGATTTTGTCTCAAGAGGATTATGTGAACAAGGTGTTAGAGAGGTTCAATATCTAGGATGCAAAACTGGTGAGTACACGTATGGCTGGACACTTCAAGTTGAGCAAAGAATAGTGTCCTAATTCACATGAAGAGGTAAAGTACATGAGTAGAGTTCCATATGCTTCCGCAGTTGGGAACTTAATGTATGCAATGGTATGTACTAGATTGGATATTGCCCAAGTAGTGGGAGTTGTCAGTGGGTATATGGCCAATCCAAGGAAGGAACACTGGAAAGCAGTCTAGTGGATTCTCAGATATCTGAGAGGGACCAGTAGTAGGCATTTGTGCTATGGAGGGTCAAACACTTCTCTACATGGTTATGTAGATTTGGATATGGTAGGTGACTTGGATGGCATAAGGACCACCATAGGATATGTTTTCACTATTGGTGGAATGGCGGTTAGATGGATTTCAAAGTTGTAGAAGGTTGTTGCCTTGTCTACTATAGAGGCAGAATACATTGCAGTCACAGAGGCTAGCAAAGAGATGATATGGATGACATGGTTCATGGAAGAGCTAGGAAAGGAGCAAGAGAGTTGAAAATTATATAGTGATAGTCAAAATGCAATTCATTTGGCTAAGAATTTAGCCTTTCATTCAAGAACCAAACATATATAGCTTAGGTACCACTTCATAAGATAGGTATTGGAGGATGGTGAGTTGAAGCTAGAAAAGATCCATATAGATGAGAACCCTGCTGATATGTTAATAAAGCCTGTAACAAAGGAGAAGTTGAATCTTCATTCAACTTTTGTTGGTCTTCAAGATTGAGTTTGAAGATGTTGCTGTATAGGTACTGGTGCAACTGTTTATCTCCAAGTGGGAGATTGTTAAGGTGTGGAGCTAAAAGCTTCACCAAATGAGTGGATGCTGAAGTTATTAGATTTACATAGTCACCGAGGACGGTAAGGAGTCAACCAGTAACTGTCGACATCAATTATATATCAGCCGACGTCGGTCATGTGCAGGTAAATAGGGACCGACGTCGGTCACCTGTGCATCTAAAAAGTCTATTTTTGTGGATGGAACAGATTGTTTGCATGATTAGATTAGCTGTTAGTTGTAAGTCTGCATTTTTATTTTTGACAAGACTATTTTAAGCCTTTGATTAGGAGGTGTATCTAATGGTTATGAATGCATTGCTCATGATCCCTAATCTTATATAATAGGGATAAATCTTCATAGCTTGTGTGTATGTGTAAGAAAGAACAGTACAATACATATTGTATATGTGTGTATCAATCTAGGTTGTTGGAATTGATTGTAAACTCTTGAGGGAAAGAGATCTGTACATCTGAGAGGTGTGAGAAGAAAGTGTGATTTTTCTTCATTGTATTTCCTTCTGGAAGAGTTTAATACAAGTTTTCAGGGTGGTTTTTTGTATATCTTATTCTTTGCTATTTCTGATTCTAGTTACTTATTATTTTGGTTTAATTCTGTGTTTAGTTGCTTACATAAAAGTAATCAAGTTTGTTGGTTGATCCCCAACATTACCATTTAGCTATGTGTCTTGATAATTATGTCTTTGACATAAATAATTTGATTGGATCAATTTTTTTTATAAATTACATTATATCATTGAACATATAGTGATGTAATGTATGTGAAATAAAAAGAAGGCCTAAACATAATTTTTCCATACTAGTGTAATTGTTATCATAACAACAAGTGTTCAAATAATATAATATACATATCTCTCTAATCATCATTATATTATGCCAAAAAAGCTCCTAAGGCATCAATTGTAGCCAATATGTAAGATAGTAAAGGTTTATCTAGTGTTGGAGGGATAATAATAGGTGGATTAATTAATGATTATTTTATTACATTGAAACTCTGTTGAAAATTTTCATCTCATTCAAACTTTGTATCTTTCTTGAGAAATCATGTGAAGGGTTGTGTCTTATCTACTAACTAGGCCAAAAAATGTCTTATTTATTGAATTTTTCCTTCTAATGATTGTAATTATGATAAACCTTTTGGAGGAGGCATGTCTAAAATGGATTTGAAAGTTTGGGATCTATCTCAATGCTTCATTGAGATATGATGTAGCCCAATAATTTTATCGAAGATACCCCAAATACACATTTATGTGTCTTCAAACACATATTGTATTTCTATAATCATTCAAAAAAATGCAAATCTAAAACACGATCATGTCATTGTTTTAATTTTAGAAGTAAATTTTCCAATTAGTACTACACTATTTTATGTATATAATCATGAAAAATATGGGTGATTGACCACTAATAAGTAGCCCTAACATATTTTAATCGAAACAACCAGACTACATAATAAAATGTTCACCAAGGTATAATAAATGATGTTTTATTTTTATCTTATAGATTGATTTCTATTTGGTTGTATCTAGAGAACTCATATATTAATAATAAAATCTCATAACCAGCTATAGAATCAACAATCATGGAAAGCTTTATTCAAGTCTTGATAATCGAATATGCTCATTAGGTTTTATAACTAGTACTATATTAGAAACCCACTTGGGATAATAAATGGATTCAATAAATCTTACATCTATTAATTTATATATTTGTTATTTTACCAATAACACAACTTTTGGATGCATTTTTAAAATATTTTTTTATATTGGCTTTGCATATGATAAATTACAATGTTGTGTAATGCAATTTTGGGATCAATTCTTGGCATATCTAAGTAAGTCTAAGAAAAATTTATGGGTAGTCATGTAGAACTTGTTGGAGTGCCTTTCCTTCCTCCTTTTTTACACAACTGTTAGTATTACAAGTTTAGGATCTTTATCTATTCCATTAAAATATTTTATTGTCTCTTCATTGATAGAGTTAATTTTTCTTCTGTATATGGTACTATAGGAATTTTATCTAGATAATTTACTCACATATGGACATTTGTGTCTTCATCTATCCTTATGATATATAGAATGGAATTATTCATCTTCCCTAAGGTATTCTATGATAGATTCATCATTTGAAAATTCATCCAATGACCAAATCTCCAGGGAAATAATATTGTCAATCAATTTTGGGTATACCAACTGTAATGTAGATGTGTTATGAACTTCATGTGCTGGTTCAAACTCTATTTTAAAGAAATTTGTATAAATAATAGTCATTGTAAGTATTTCCCTTTTAGTTTTTCTTGATTTTTTTATGTAATCAAGGTCTTGTCATTCTTTTTTGAATAACAATTTGGATAGGGTTAATAATACCTTGTTCATGTTTCACCAACCCTTATCATGTATATCCCATATTTAGTAAATATTTAAACCCAAAACCATATTAACTGTGGTTTGTTAATGATTATGAAAATTATAGTATAAGAATAAACTATTAGTTCAGTTGGTTCAAATTATTATGAATATGGTTGTATATGAAGAATGTAATGATCCTTAAGTTGAGTTAATGCATAATATTTGAATGGTTACTAATCTAAAGGACATGTATATATGCATACTTTATTACTTAACTTTATACATGCATGTAAGTTATATGTAATTACATTTGTCTCATGGATCCATGGTCTCCCTAATAGAATATATAATTGGGTTCATTAGGCATGACCTGGAAAACTATGGCTATTGTTTAAGGGCCCATGATAATATGTGGTGTCATTTGTCCTAATACATTTCTTAGAATATTTTCAAATAATATAATATTCATATTTTAATAATCAATATCCTCTACCTTAATAAAAATTATATTTGAAAAGGATATATTACAAATGTTTATCCCTAATCCATTATCCATCAAACTCCCTTGACAATATTACTTTGTGCTTGAACTTTAATATACAATGGTAGATGTTGACCTATAATGTGCTTAGGTGTAAAATCCTCTTTATCAAATGAGATTATTTATTTTGTTCATTATGTTTTATTGAGCATAAAATCCATGTAACATGGTTCCACATCATTCTGTAAAGTTTTATCACACAATGTTACATATAATATATCTTTGTAGACATGCACTATCTAAAGTAATTATAAAAGATAAATTTTGTCATGGGTAGTTTTAATTTGATTAATGATGTCACACTCCTTTCATTTATTAACTTTTTTGTCAAGTGGTGGTGGGGGTTGAGGAGGGATATGGTAATGTCATTTAGTTTTTACTACTGGACTAGACATCTTACCCATTCATGTTGTAATAGTGTGAACCAAAAAATCCAATATAAGTCAAGGAATAATATAGAAATAGGATATTATTTATCACTTTTAAAACTAGGGGAGGAATGATATGATTCATGTATGCCATTTGGCACCTATTGGTAATAATAGGCATCTCAAATTGGATGATACAATAATAATATTGGTGGAATATTTGGAATTGTTAATTGGTAATTTTAGCCTTATTAGTGAATTTGGACTTGATCTTATTTACCCATTAATCTACATAATCAATTTGAAGAAGATATAATATCCATGTAGAAAAATATGAAATGAGAAATTTAATTAATTATGTTAATCGATAATTTCCATTCAACATGGTCATGATTAGTGTGTACTATCAAGGAAAAATTAGAAACCATAAACTAATATCTAAAACCTTAAAGATAAAACCCTAAGGGAAAATGTAGGCTTTTGCACTATAAAATGTGTGTATAAGATCACCAATATGTTCTAACCTAATTTGGATTAACAATTTATATTGATCTAATTATGATAAAATTTTGAAAAAAAAAATCATATCAATATATATGGCATTCATGCATATATTTGAATGTAAATGAATTACAATTGACTCTTATGAATTGATAAAGGCATATGCTAAATATGGAAAATACTAAAGTGATCATGATACTTAGTTTTTTGGTTGACTCTTTGACTATGACTATGTTATTGAAGTGAAAATTAGTAATAATAATGCCTCTGGTTCACTTCGCTCAGGAATAGATCTACTACCTACATTAGGTCAGTTTAACAAGATCAGGTCAATATTATCAATTGATATTACCTTCTTAGTCAGTATTGACCTACACATAAGTGTAACTTAGTGACTATGTAATCACTTGAAACTGTATTTGCTTGTTTTATGTTTTTAATCCTAAGCTCTGGTGATGTGTGCATATCCATAAATCATCCTCCTTTGCCTTGAAACCCTATGTTTGTGAGGACTAGAAACCTACAGAAATGGGGGAAGTGTAATGGGTTGAGGTAAACCCAATCACCCTCAATTAATGATTGACCACTTCTTCTAAGGTAAATTAAGCCACACATATTTCTCCCACATATTATGATTGTGTTATTGTGCTCCTTCATTATGTGTATGTAGTTAATTATTGGATTTACTACTTTACAATGTTTTCTTTGACCTAAATTTTGAGTACTTCAGAATTGGATTATCACTATTCTAATTGATAGGTATGCAAATTGGGAAGATTAGGGAAGTTTTTTTTAGTGTGAAATAATGTATAGATGTATCACAGATAAGTGTCAGATGATGCCAAATGAAGTTGAATGAGACCTTAATTTTTTTATATAGAGATCCATTTGAATAATTACTCATACCACTAACACTCTAGGCTTATAGGCTGACCCTAAGGATGGGTTTGATTTTATAAATTATTCATTATTGGGATCAATATTGTTCCAACTAGTGTAGGTTATTATCAATTGGTGACAATGATTGTAATTATTATAATTGACTCGTGTATAGGTGGGTTTCTCTTAGAGTCTGGAGATGACAATGGAAGATATTTAGTAGGTTAAAATAGAAAATGAGATTAATGTAGGTGTATGACATTATAATGGAAATTTTGACTCGTAGGATATGATACAAGTGTGAAATGATTTAAAATTATAACCTTATTTGGGAGATCAATTCATGCATGGAAAATGTGTGTCAATCTTGTCATTTTCAAGTATTGATGACTAGATTTTAGTATATACAATGAGTCACTCAATAACTTCATGTTATAAATTTTTTGACCAAAAATGTTCTACTAGACCTCCATCTGAAAGAATGCCTACACTTTTTTACCAATAATCAAGTTAGATTCTACAACATCATGGAGTTTTTAGATTGATTTTGTCTCTTGAGAATGGCTAGAAGAGTCTTAGATTTTCAAAGTTTTCATCTTAAAATTTGTATGCTATGATCACTTATTGATAATTTCAGACATTTATTTTGAGTCTAATACTCCTAGTGGTTCCTTAAAATTTCATATGATGTGGTTAAAAAATAAATAATTCTTAGAGTTGGTAATACAATGGTGGAATGAATCTCCAACATTCTATTACACTAAATATTTTATTTTCATGTTTAATCTCAAATACCTAAAAAAAAACTATTGAGAGAATGGAACTAATACTCTTTTCAAAATATTTATGATTTTAAATATAAATTTGAGGAGTATTTAGTGAACATAAGTGGTGCCATACAAATTGGGTATTACATAGATCAATTGTTAGATTGAGAAAAAGAAATCCTTCTCAGGCTTGATGACATATATTCTAATGAGGATATCATTAGAAACATGGATATCTAATGGTGATAATAATACCAAATTATTCCATAGTTCAATTAACCATAACCATTTGATGAATAGGATAACTAAAATCCATAATCACAATAACCTTTTCCCTAAATATTCAACATACATTCATAAAGAAGCTAAAAAATTATTTCATCATCTCCTTGATGATATTTCAAATAATACACATGACCTTCACAAATGTTTACTTAAATTCATTCAAACCATTATAACTCCTGATCATAATAAGGATCTTATTGTTTCCTTTACTAGATATGAAATTTGAGCTATAGTTTTCATCATGTTAAAGGATAAGGCACCTAAAGTAGACAGGGTTTTGACAATGTTCTACTATATCTTCTAGGACCACATTAGAAAAAAGTAATTGTAGTTGTAAGTAAAATTTGGTGCTCCCATAAAATACTCAAATAATTTAACTCTAGATACTTAACCCTCATCCCAAAATCATAAAAATCTCCTTCATATACTATTAGAAATTTGTGAAAGACTCAAGGAAATAATCATGATTTTGATCTCACCAAAACAAGCAAGCTTTATTAAAAGGAATCAAATTATTAATGGCACCAATTTGGCTAATGAATTTTCCCACTCTCTTTAACTATCAAAGGTGAAATGCATGATAGTAAAGTTTGAATTTAAAAAAATATTTTGACTACATCAAGTCCGATTTTTTCCTCAAAATCCTCACATGCTTTCAATTCTCCAAAGAATGGTGCACTAGCATCTACAATTGCATCTCTTTATCACACTTTTAAGTATCAGTCATTAGCTCACCCTATGGTTTATTCTCATCCACAAAAAGGATCAAACAAGTTGGACCACTTTCCCCCTTTCTTTTCATTCTCCTCACAAAATCTCTCAACATAACCATTAAAGAAGAGGTCCAGCCAAGAAAAATATTTGGGGTTAAAATATTAGATGGAGTCAACCCAATTTCCCAAAATTATTTACAAATAATACCCTATACATGGGATAGGCCTGCTTCAAATAATTCCAAGCTTATAATAATATTCTCATCCTATACTCTCTTTCATCAGGTCAACATGTAAATGAAGCTAAATAAAAAATATACTTTTTAACACCTCCTCAAGGCTTAAAACAAAGATGATAGTGAAATGGGGCTTCTCAGTTGGTAGCCTTCCAAGTCATTACCTAGGTATCTCATTCTTCTAAGGAGTTATAAATAAGGATTTATGGAAGGAAGTTATAATTAGGTTGGACATCAGAATTGCATCTTGTAAAGGAAGGTGGTTGTCTCTAGCTAGTATAATTACATTGTTGAAATTAGTACTACAAGGTATCCCAACCTACATTATGTCACTTCTCAATATGTTAATGAATGTTTATAAATCCATGCATCATAAAATGAGAAACTTTATTTAGCAAGAAACCTCCCAATAATGTTTAATCCCTCTCATAATCTAGATTAAGTCATGTACTTCCAAACATGCAAATGAAGTAGGTATCACTTACCTACATCATCATAATTCATCACTTAAAGCCAATTTATTTTAGTGATCCTTTAGCTTCCACAATCAACCCTAGAGTACCATTACATGAAATAAATATTATGATAATATGGACCTAAATAGGGTATTCACAATTTAATTACTCTCAAAATGATCCCACATTTGGAATTATATTTTATTCTAATTTGGTTTTTAATTTATTTTCTTGATTTTTTAGAAGTGTGTTTTAGTAGTTATAAAAATCATAAGATTTGTCATTCTAGGCAAATTGGTCTTCAATTTAACTATATTTGTGGTGTGAGGGGTATTTATTCAATACTCAAGCCATTAGACAAAAGTATATATAGGATTTACTTTTCCACATACTTCATGTAGATATCCAAATCTAGCTACAATTGGCTCTCAACCAGACTTTAGACTGATTCATACCAACCATTACAAATTAAGCTTAGGAATCATTGAATGTCCTAAATTTGTTCATGCATTATTCATCAATGCTTAGAATCATGTTCAGGTATCCATATTTGGGATATTAGCATGTATGAAATAATAACCTCTCATGGATTCATCCCCAACCACCCTATGACCTAACTACTGTCAATTTGGCATATGAGCCCATTAAGTAGGGAACTTGATTAAATATTGAAATATATAAAATGATAATCAAAATCAATTAATAAATTAAACAAGATTAAATTCTTAGTTGAAATATCCATTTTTAATTAATGAAATCTAAAAATGGAAAATCAAAATATCAAAATATCAAAGCCTTTCATCATTACCTTTATGAGTTGTCAAGATCTTCCAAAATATCCTAAAATATCAAATTTGAGAGCCATTCCTAGTAATTAAAAATCATAATTATATGACAACTATTAACTCAACTGGATTTACTCTCAACTCACCTAGGGTTAGTTTTAACCCATTTTATGTTTAAAGTCAACCTTGACTCACCTGGTGTGAGAGGTAATGCTTGAGATTATAAATACAAGGCCATACCCCTTCATTTCTAAACTCATACATTGTAAAGTTATTATGTAATATTTTCTTCGTAAGCCTTATGCAAGTAATGTTACCATGCCCAAATATTGTACCAAGTAATCAAAGCCAAGGTGCTAAAGAGAGAACAAGCCAAGCAAGCTTCATTATCAAAAACTTATTGATGCACAAACTGATCAATCCATTCAACAAACATTTAGAGATCCAGAAAAGGTAAAAGAGTGTGTTATTTTATGTTTTAGTTGTGCTTTCATATGTAGTTTTGTTACCTATTCTCTCCCTAGTGTATAGGCTAGAGATGTTAGGATTTTAATGTGTTTATTTGAATTTTATTTCTTGGACTAACACAAGACTAACTTCCCCTCTATGTATTCCTTGTCCACATGTTGGCATGCATGGTATGACATGTGCCCCATAAAGTTGATCCCAAGGACTATTAGAGCATTCTCCTAACAATTTTCATGTAAAAAATCATGTTTGTTGATCAAAACAACTAGAAATTGGAGACTCAAGGACATTTTTCTAGAATTTGTGAAGTTACTTTGTGTAGTCATGATGTTTCTCTCTAAAATTGCAATATTTCACAATATCGTTAATCTTACAATCATGATTTTGTCATATTTCTTGCATTTTTATGCCTAACTATTATGATTTGCTAACCATTTATGTTTAATAGGGATGACTCATGATATTGACAATATCGTGACTTTGCATTTGTGATATTGATAATATCATGAATTTACAAGTTGTGATATTACCAAAACTCTTTTAATATTTCAAAAACTTCAATAATATTGATTAACCTCTAACGTTCTATCACTAACCATTTTATGTTATAGGTAAAGTTGCATTATTGCCTATATTTCTACAATATTATGATATCGACTCTATGAGTACTGATATTTTTTTTATTTTTAAATTATTGTGATTAAAATAGTGATATTGTGTTAAATACTCTATTTATAGGCAAGTAGTAGTATTATGCTAACTATTTTAGTTTTATAGGGATAGTCACAATATTACTTTGTGTTTCTATGGTTTTGCACTTTGGGTAAAATTTTGGAAACCCGAGAGCAAGATTTGAAAAGCTATTTGTTCACTCATATTTTTCTTCTAAGCACAAAGACTCCATAACATGTTTTTTAGGACCCAAAGGCCAAGAGGAAAACATGCAAAGTTGTAAATTTCACATTTCAAATTGGTGTTTTAAAAATCTTTTTGCTTAAGTAACTTTTGATGCTAAGGGGCTCAAATTTCATATCATATTTCATTTTGGTGTTATAAAATTAAATTTCAAATTATTTAAATACTCATAAGAGATTCATTTTATACTTGTTTATTGAAAGTTTTTGTTTTATCAAAATGAGTGACACATGTATGGTCTCCCCCATCCCCTTTAGGGAACTTGGGTGATCAAAAGCACTCACTCTTTGCATTTATCATTTTGGTCCAAAAGCATGAAAGGAAAATCTCTAAGTCCCTCTCCAAATTCTATATGATTTGGGTGACCCCAAAATGACCATAAAGCCCTTCCACTTATATTTATTTTATGTATTTTGGATTATGGATGGGAGTTCATCACCTCTCCATGGGTTCTCTAGGGAAGCATTGATATGAGAATTCATCTCCTAACATCATTTGAACCTCACTCCATAATGGGGTATATAAATTGAGGGTGACCCACTAGGATGCTTATTTTGAGTGATTAAAACAAGCTTTATTAGTGATACTCAACCTCAAAACATAGGGGTAACTCAGACATCTCACTACACTAAGCAATTGATGGATGTAGTGGTTGTGAAAAGGATAAGACCTTTTCACAACAAAATAATTGATGTAGATCTAAATGATGTGATTATAGATCTAGTGTTAACCACACTTGGGACCATCTATAAATGAATAAAAATTGATAGTTTAGGATAACCCCAATTGTTGTGGACATATTTTTGATGCAAGGTGAGTAGCGCAAAGTTCTATGTTGCCATATGAAATCTTGAGAGAAGAGGGAGCCTAAAAACCCTACTTTTCATGCACTTCTAATTTTTGGATTAATAAATTAAAATCATTTCAAGAGAAAGTATATAGATGAAATTAGATAGTACTATACAACCTTGTAAGTTTTAGGGTTTAGGATGTTACACTTAGGTGTTTATGTCATTTTGTCCTTTTTACTTGCTTGGTTTTGAGTCTAACTATTTGTTTGTCATACCACATCAAAAATGAGTCTTATTTATATATCACTCCTTTATTTGAAGAGGTGTTATGTTATCCATTTGACATCATACCTTTGGCTTAGTTTTTCATCAAACTTTTGTGTGTGTCACTTAATTGAAAAGGGTGTCATTATGCATCCCAATTCATTTCAAATATTATGCCTTTGAGTCTTGAAATAAAAATTGATCATATATTTAGAGCATGATAATGTCATTGTGTTGCTCTAATAATTTCAAAGACTTGTTGTCTTATGTCCAAACTTCTAACTTTGAAATCCAAACCATGTAGGCATTTTAAATCTATACCTAGTACTGTCATGTTGTTCCTTCTTGTCTAGATTATTGCCTATTTTGAGAAGCTTAATTTTCTAAGTTGAGTTTAAAATTAGCCTTGAAAAGTTCAAATCCAAACATTGATTGATTTTTGCGTATGCCTCATGTAAATTTAGCCTAGATATTGATCTTTCACTTTTGGGTTGTGTAACTTAGGTTAATTATTTACTCAATTTGAAAACTATTTTTTTGCCTAGATTTGGGGAGGTAGTCTATCTTCTATGTGTGTATTATTTCATGTCTTTTGTTGAAAGATCAAGTTTATGTTTAAAATAAAATGACTAGTTTGTGTCAAAATATTTCAAATTTTTTAGATTAACTCTCTTACCTTTTAGACCTCATTTTGTTTAAGGTCTAGCTTTTGTGCCTTTTCCAAAAGACATGGCAATACTTATTTTGGGCCTTATTTTTCAAAAGAACCTAGTAACTTTTGTTTATTTAGACCTAGTTTAGACTTGTTTGAAACACTTTGTACCTAGTTTGGCATTCTAGTTTTTATTCATCCACTTGACCCTTTTGTGTAAGGCATTTGACATTAGACTATTTTATACCAAGTTTTAGCACAAACCTTTTTGGAGATATAGATCCATTCCTTAAACCAAGTTAGACCAAGTTTTAATTTTTTTGTCTTTTAGACATTATTTTTAAGAGTTTGTATAACTCTAGGGATATTTTTTGAAACATTTATCATTGATTTGGATATGTCTTATTATACTTGTAGTGTACCCATGTACAATCTAGGTTATGATAATGTGGTCACAAAAGATTACTTTGTTCAAGACCCCTATGGTGAATATGTAGTTTTTGAGATGAATCCTTATCCTTTTTAAAATACTCAATTTGGGGAATAAATCTAGGATCCCTTATCCCATTATTTGGTTAACACACTACCATCCTCAGAGCAGGACGAAGAGTAAACTATGTAGTAGCTTTCTAGAATACCATTGGTTATAGAACAAGTCCAACAAAAACCTATTATGTTACAATGCCATATACATACAATACTTATCTATTTTATCATCACTTGCTTGAAAATAAGGAGGAAATTTTAGTCAGAGCCACAGAGGTAGGGGTCAAGTTTTCAACAAACTTCCCCCATAAAAAATTTTCTAGTCTAGTTAGAGTGCCTTTCAACTACCTTATATCCAAACCATTGAAGAGGCCTCTTCTATCAATCCACAATCACTCATACCGATGTCATATAAAATCCAAATATGCTTGTCCTAGGAAAAGGCCTCATGGAAGACCACTTCCTATAAATGCAAACAACATATCAAACCTATTTGAAATTAATGCTTAATTTTAATAAAATGGCCATGTCAAATGCCCCTCTCATCAAGTTAGCTCCTTAAATGGGGGTATTAATCAAATTTACAAGCCAATACAATTCAAGTATAGACCCATTTATGTAAATCACTTTAGTTGGTAACATGCTCAATATCCTAGCTATTTAATAAGTGTTTACTACTTCTACACAAACAATGTGCCAAACACAATGGATAATATGTAAGTGTTGTCTAATCCAAGATAAAGTGGTTTAATTACACCAAAAACTCATTAATAAAAAGTTCATTTAGTTAATAACATGAGTGGTTCATAAAAATAGGGGGTAAGAACTCCTACATCCCAACCACAACCAGGTACCTATAATCCTCAACTAGCTATTTTATCAAGCATGCAACCACAAGGATTAAGTAATCAAGCATTGGCTAGTGACTTTCCTTAATAAAATTTAACAAATGCTAATCCACCCTAATGTGTGACTACTAACATTCCACCACAACAGGCACAATCTAGTATACCAACATAATAGAGACAAAACATTCCACTACCTTAACATGGGAAACAAATGTTTTACCTCATCAGGTAGTGATAAGTGTATGTCAATAGTCATAGATCAAATATCCTTTAAAATCACAAACATTGTCTAATCAATAATATATGCCCATTAGTCAAAGACAAACACTAAACAATTTACAAACATCTAATCCACAACAAATTTTTGAGTAACAAAGAGGTACCATTATCTAAATAGTACTATTTAGGAAACAATTACCTTTTGTTCCAAATGTGCCACAAATCTAATGATGATGATTTCATCCACAATAAGTTCCCCTTAATCAGCCAAGTTCAACTAGTCAGAATCATGTCCTTAATCAGCCTTAGTAGGCATAATACTTTACCCCAATCCATATCCTTCCATCTCAACCACAATTACCTCAAAATTAGGCCTATTTACTGAATCCAAACTAGAATATGGAACCACAATATGTGCAATTCCAAAAATATCATCCCAATCCATGGATGCATATTCCTAGTCAGTTACCTAACTAAACCAACATTAGACAATAAACAATGCCTCCATTATACCCTAATCAAGGTAATCTACCTTTGATCACCCAACTTCCACCTTAGGCCAATATTCCATCTAGTTTCTTAGCACAAGAGTTATAACAAATGAAGGATGTAATTTCCACCATCCAAGCAGGGAAACAAACTAAGAAATTCAAATTAGATGATGTGTGTTACCACCCATTCAAAATGGATTATCTACAAATACCATTTCCTCTAGGGTACGAACCAACAAAGTTTGATAAATACAAGGGTAAAAGAGACCTAAGGCCCATTTAACATAATTATTTATCGCTTGCCAGCTAATGGATTACAGTGATATTTACCTCCTCTTATTGTTTCCCTAGAGTCTAGTGGATAGGCTTTGGAGTGGTTCCTCAAACTGTCAAAGAATTTATTATCTAATTTTGATGACATTTTAAACAAATTTATGCAAAATTTCTCCTCTAATATCAAACATGATATTTCATTGGTAGATTTGACTCAGGCTAAACAAAAAGCTAATGAAAGCTTTAAAATCTATCTATAATGATGGAAAGTAATTTTTAGTCATTTCACTCATAGCTTACCAGATAAATAATTAGCTATTGCATTAACCAAAAATTTGTAACACCCAACGGACTTACCATGTAGTTTCACGTGACTACAACAAAGTTATAGGTCATATTGTGGGAGGTCACATTTCAACTATCACCATTGATCCAAGACCAAGAGTTAATAGAGCAAGACCATTGCTAAATAATTCTAATTAACCCACTACCCGTGATATTTTTTTAACCTAGGACCACAATTAGGCACACTAATAAGTAGGGATTACTAATTTTAGACCTTATACCAATAACTCATCATTACCCCATGACCATATATAAGTGCACCAGCAACTGAGACTTATCCTATCTAGCTCCCCTCTACCATCATTTTTTAGAAACAATAGCCATGTATCTAATCTTGATTGTGAAATCACAACTCGGTGGTCAAATATTTCCATTCTTGGCCCACAACCACCTACCACCAAATCCATCCAACCTACCATCTTGTCTAGGAATAAGCAATATACCATTGTTAAGGATAAAATGTTTGATATTGTGGAATAAATTCAAAAAATACCCACACAAATTTTCATTTTGGATTTATTACGTACATCTACTATCCATAAGAACATCTTAATGGAGTTCTTAGGCAAATCCCAAGTTGAAAATGACATATCCCTAGATAAATTCCATGCTTTGGTTGGACATTTAGCCCAAAGCCAATAATTAACATTCAACCAAATGTCAGGATTAGGAGCACAATTGATTACCAAGCAACTAAACGTGGAATTTAACCAGAAGTAAATAGTAACTAGAATTCAAAAATAACATAGAATATGAGAGACAATACCCAATTGTATTAATACTCTTCCAGAAGGAAATACAACAAAGAAGATTCCATAGTCTTCTTCCTTACACTCCTCTAGGGCTCCCACACCTCTAGGGCATAAATAGTAAATCTCTTCAAGAGCTCACTCTCTCAATTACGGTCCCAGCAATCAACTCAAACATAGAGTTGTTGTTCACCTCCACCAGCTAGTAACAATACTACCAGTCCACCAGTCAGTAACAATACTGTCGATCCACCAAGTACTCCACATAATCCAAGTCTGAGTATACACACATACTCCAAGTACACAATGTACTCCAAGTAGATCTCACCTAATCTTGTTACCTGTTGTGTTGTTGACCTCCCTTATCTTGCACACCTGCAAATCAACCTAGTTTTGCACATCTGCAAACCTAGAACTCGCACACACACACACACACACACCTATAGATAAACCAACCTTACTTACACATGTAGATCTCCTTCCTGATCTTGCACACCTACAAACCAACCTCATCTTACATACCATGAAGAACACTTGTCCTCCAAACTAGCACCCCTGTGGATCTTCTACCAGACCTTGCTCTCTCACAGATCTACTTGATCATACACACTTGGCACTATGGCACTATGAGGATCCAACCTTGCTCTCTTCCCTCTAAAGGAGCTTATCTTTGCTCTCTCTATCTAACACCCTAGGAATCCTTGCTTTGATCCCTCACACTTTACAATACAACCCATGAGTCTATTATATAGATCCCATGTAAACAATAATTAGACATCCAATTACAATAATTAGATCCACAACTCCAAGACTAAATTTTTTTTTACATGCAAACAACTAGTTTGTCAAACTAACTATTTGTCAACTAGCAGTTTTGAAACTACACAGGCAATCAATGTTAGTCCCTATCTGGCTGGATATGACTGATGTTGGCCGATACCTAACCGATGTCAGTTGCTCTGCTAACTGGATATGACCGACGTCGATTGATCAGACTGACATCGGTTGCTCTGCAACTTAGCAACCTCTCAACAACCTCCTATGTTTGCATCAGTGAAGCTTTTAGCTCCACAACTTAACAATCTCCCACTTGGAGATAAACATCTACACTGTACCTGTACCTGTACACCATCTAATTTGTTTCCTGGCTTGTATCCCTCTTCAAGCTCAATCTTGAAGACCAACCACCACACATCCTGTGGTGCAACTCCTGTCATCCAAGTAACCTGCCATATCCAAAGTGCTTGACCCTGCATAGCATGAATCCCTATTGTTGGTCCCTCTCAGATACCTAAGAACCCACTGAACTACTCTCCAGTGCTTCTTTCCCAGATTGGCCACAAACTTGCTGACAACTCCCACTACTAGGGCAATATCAAGGAGTACACATGTACTCAACCTCATCATGTGATTAGGGACCCTGTTCTGAGAACTATCCATCCATAGGTGTGCTGCCCAATTTTGCATCCTGCACTACCTTCACACAATCATCCTGTGACAACATCAACTTGTGATCTTCCCTGTCTCTAGGATTACTCATGCCAAAGAATTTTGCTACTCTTGAATTCTTCATGACATACCACTGCACTAACTTTACCTTTAGTTCAGCAACTCCCTGTATGTGTGACCCTGCAACAAGCATACACACAACATACAGTAATAGGATAATGTTGCAATCATCATCCAACTTGGTAAAGTAAACACAATGGTTACAATGACATTGACTAAAGCCATGCTTTGTCATACACTTGTCAAACTTGTACCACTATCCTGCAGCTTCCTTAAGACCATATACCCTAGCCTTTTATCTCACGTGTCCATTCTCTCTCTTCTTTAACCCAACTGGCAACTCTACCAAATCTACCATTTGGTTCTCTTCCAAAGAATTCATGCCATGCTCCCACTATTTCCTAGATCCTACCTGCTTTGCTTCTTTAAAACTTCCTAGTTCTTGACCATCAATGAGTAACAAGTAGTGTAAAGAAGGGGAATAATGAATTTGAGGCTTACTTACACTTTTAGTCCTCCACATGGGCATTTGAGACTCCTTGACAGCTTGCTATCTGGCCAAAATCTGTTCCAGTGATCGATGTTAGTCACCACCCAATCTGCATCTGATCGACGTTGGTTCCATGCAACTGACCTGACTACCGACTCCAATTCTCTAATCGACATCGGTCACCACCTGCCTGACACCACTAACTTCTCTAGTCTACACATGACTGACATCGGTGCCTACCTGTTTGATGTCGGTTACCCATGACTGATGTCAGTACCTGTGTTTTCTTGTGAGTGATGACTTCTTACCCGCGAGCTTACTTTGAATCAAAAACTTGTCCAAACTACCCTACTTAGAAGTATCCATCCCCATTCACTGATCTCTATCCATCATCTCCTCCATGAACACCAAGGCTTTCTAGTTCTTAATTTTGTCAAATACATCAGACTTCCTTTTCCTGTAATAAATCCAATCCTTTCTTGTAACATCCCACTACTCACAGAAATCTTGGTCTATGCTCTCTGAAGCTGAAATCTTACCATTTGACTTAAGAACATCCATTCCCTTCTCACTTATGTGACCAAGCCTACAAAGCCACATCTTTGCAACAGAAGTGGAATCAGTAATACAAGCAGGTAGATAAAGAGTACCTACTTTATTACCACATGCTAATTCAAGTGCATCCACTGTGAGAGTTCCTGTGCATCTCTCATCACCCAAATTTTTTGTAGAAATTAGCTGCATCTTTAGGACTGGGACCTGCATGACCTCCTTCAACACCCATGTGTTGGCCATCTACAATTTCAGCCATACTTCCCCTTTGCCAATACTTTGACAAGGCTCACCAACCCCTAAATAAATCTTTCCAAAGTCTCCATGGACCTTAACATGGAAAAATACTCTATTTGGGGCTACATGGAAAGAGGCAACATAATCTATAAACCAAGATTCTACTTTATCCAAGGAACATACAAGAGCAACTATGCAACAATCCATGCAATAATATCTGCTTCTTTCTTTCCTTCATCCTGATCTGCTACCAACCAATAATCTTTCTTTACCTGCTCTTTCTTTCCATAACACCGTAATTGATCATTCTTGCTTTTGAATTCCTCCATTCTTAGTGTAATTGTTTTTGCCATTGCTATACTCCCAGTCAATCAAAAACCCCTTAGAGTGACCTGTAATCAAACACAAACCTACTCCCTGCAACCTTAGCTTTGATACCACTTGTCAGGATTAGGAGCACAATTGATTACCAAGCAACTAAACATAGAATTTAACCAAAAGTAAATAGTAATTAGAATTTAGAAATAACATAGAATATGAGAGATAATACCCAATTGTATTAATACTCTTCCAAAAGGAAATACAACAAAAAAGATGCCACAGTCTTCTTCCTTACACTCCTCTAGGGCTCCCACACCTCTAGGGCATAAACAGTAAATCTCTTCAAGAGCTCACTCTCTCCATTACGGTCCCAACAATCAACTCAAACACAAAGTTGTTGTTCACCTCCACCAGCCAGTAACAATATTGCCAGTCCACCAGTCAGTAACAATACTACCGATCCACCAAGTACTCCACGTATTCCAAGTCTGAGTATGCACACATACTCTAAGTACACAATGTACTCCAAGTAGATCTCACTTGATCATGCTAACTGTTGTGTTGTTGATCTCCCTGATCTTGCACACCTAAAAATCAACCTGGTTTTGCACACCTACAAACCTAGACCTCGCACACACACACACACTTGCAGATCAATCGACCTTACTTACACATGTAGATCTCCTTCCTAATCTTGCACACCTACAGACCAACCTGATCTTACATACCATGAAGAACACTTGTTCTCCAAACCAACACCCTTGTGGATCTTCTACCAGACCTTGCTCTCCCACAGATCTACTTGATCATACACACTTGGCACTATGGCATTATGAGGAGCCAACCTTGTTCTCTTCCCTCTAAAGGAGCTGATCCTTCCTCTCTCTATCTAGCACCCTAGGAATCCCTGCTTTGATCCCTCACACTTTACAATACAGCCCATGAGTCTATTAGATAGATCCCATGCAAACAATAATTAGACATCCAATTACAATAATTAGATCTGTAACTCCAAGACTAAAATTAGTCTTTTACATGCAAACAACTGGTTCATCAAACTAACTATTCGTCAACTAGCAGTTCTAAAATCACACAGGCGATCGATGTCAGTCCCTATCTAGCTGGAGATGACTGACATCGACCAATACCTGACTGATGTCAGTTGCTCTGCTCACTAGATATGACTGATGTCGGTTGATCAGATTGACGTCAGTTTCTCTACAACTCAACAACCTCCTATGTTTGCATCAGTGAAGCTTTTAGCTCCACAACTTAACACCAAAGTGATATGTCATCCTTTGGCCCTCTTTATAACAATCCATTTTACATTAAAGTTATCATAAAATGACACAAATTGAAACATGTCCTCATAAACAATGGGCCAAACCTGAATATTATGTCTTTAAAGCTCATCAATCATCTCAGATACACAATAGCTGATCTATAGCCAAAAATGATTACCATCAAGGCTTATGACAATGAAGAGCATGAATCACAAGGCACTATCATCTTTCTAGTTATCATTGGGCCCTTAACCCACAATACACTTTGACATGTGTTAGACCTAGACCTATCTTATAATTTTCTCTTGGGAAGACCTTGGATACATGAAATTTGTGCAATTCCATCTATATTGCACCAATGTCTCAAGTTCTCTCATTCATGCATGGAGGTCACAATCAATGGATATTTTCATCCCTACAAACATTGCAAACATATGGAGGTCAAGTATGAAAGCTATAACTACCATTTTGGCCTAGATTCAGTGCCTAAACATTAAAAATAAAAATAAATGCTTGTTGACTTACTAGAGACCAATTGCATAGACCTAGATATTCTTTATTCATCTTCCCATATGCCACTTCCTAAATTATCTAATCATTTTACCATATCATCTAATGACCGAAGAGAGTATTTGACCCATGACACATTTCACATTACCAAGCTTCCATAAAACTCCAAGTCTTATGGAAGACCTAAAGCCATGCCACTTTGCATGGAATGGTAACATAAAGGAAAATATAAACTTCATAGTCCAACACCAATCATTTTCACATTGGCCATTGACCAATAAGAAGACCCTTGTAAATGATGAATCCTAGTCATACAATGAAAAACTAGTTGATTGTTAGAAAAATGCCAAATACCCCATTCTTAACAAGATCATGGAAAATCAAGCTTATGAAGGAGGAGGCCTCAAGCCAAATCAGTAGGGAATTCTCAAGCCAATTTCTATAACTCGGTATAAAGGAACCTATAGTCTTATATTTAAACCACCTGGGGGTGACCTCACATAACTTATTCATGTTCTAACACCAATGACTAGTGATAATGATGTCGATAGTGAAACAAAGTCCAATCACAACATTCATGAAGACCTTTTTGATACCAATCTATTTGACACCCATGTCATTTGTACCATTACCCTAGTTAACCAAAATAATCCATTTCCTCTATATTACCCTCAACGTATAGCCTAGGATCAATAAGAATCCACAATGCCTATAAATGAGTTTGAGAATGATGAGGCCTTTTGTGATTTTTTAGGCCTAAGAGATAATGTTCCATTGAAATACCACAAATAAGCAGCCTATTTTGGAGAATGGGTGAACACCCTTAGCCATGAACCATGAACAAATAAATAAAACATTGAGATCCCAAAGTGAAAACCTCTTTGAGGCACATTTGGACCAAGGTAAAATTAAAGAAAAAGGCTAGTCTTCTGGTAAAAACATATTTTAGGTGCCATTAGATGGGGTTGTTCACCTTTCCTTAAACCTATCTTAAGAGACCACCAAAGATGAACTTGCCTATGGGTTTGAGTTTAGTTCTAAAGAATAACATGCCTTTGACCAAATTATCCAAGAGTTTTTGAAAATGTTTTTAACATGGCCATCCCTACCATTAGGAGATTCCAATTCATATTGCCTAGGAGAACTTGAAGAGCTAGTCCAAATAGAGGAATTTGCCATTGTAAGTCAATTCAAATCATTACCAACCATTCTAGAAGATAGATCAAATCTCCTTATAGAAGACACTATAGAATTCAACATCAAGACTCTAGATGACTTGAAATGGATCAAATTAGGTGCATCAAATATTTATATCTTTTAGAGGGAATTTGTTGACATCTTTGCTTGGGCCTATTTAGACATGCCAAGTTTGGAGCTTGCCTTAGTTGTATGCCACCTTGTTATACATCTTGATGTTAAACCTGTGAAGTAAAAAATTATGCAAGATGTATCCTCATATTTTTTTATTAGTAAAAAAAATATTTGATAAAACTCTTAGAAGCGTGATGTATTCGATTGATTTACTAGTCAAAGTGGATCTCAAATGTTGTGCCAGTCATTAAGAATCTAGAAGGAATCAAAATATGCACTAATTTTAGAGATATAAAAAAGACCTACCCCAAGGATGAATTTCCTCTACTAAGAATTAAGATGATAGTTGATTTTAAAGTAGGGTAGGAAATGCTTTTATTGATAGATGTTTTTTTAGGATACAACCAGATCTAAATTGCACTAGAAGACCAACATATGATAACGTTCACCACTCCATGGGGAATGCTTTTTTATTAGGTTATGTTATTTGGTCTCAAGAATATTAGGGCCACATATTAAAGATCCATGACCATCATATTTCATGATATGATGCATGACATTGTTAAAGACTATGTCGATGACATATTTAGTAAATTAAAGACCCATGACGATCATCCAGTCATACTAAGAAAGATATTTGAGAGGCTTTATGAATATATGTTCATACTCAATTTGAAGAAGTGTGTTTTTATAGTTATTTTAGGTAAGTTATTAAGCTTCATCATCTCTTTTTGAGGAATTGAAGTTGATCTTGATAAAGTACAAGCCATTACCAAGATGCCACCACCTTATAATTTGAACCAGCTCCATAGTTTATAGGGTAAGATTTAATCTATCAGACGCTTAATTTTTTAGTTAGCTAACAAATTCCATCCATTTAAAAACTTAATAAAGAAAGGTGTTACATTTCATAGGGATGAATAATTCCAAAAATCTTTCCATCACCTCAAAGATTATCTTGGCAATCAACCTATTTTGTTACCTCCAATGCTAGGAAAGTCATTTTTGCTATACCTATCTACCATAGACAAAGCCTTGGGGGAACTTCTAGTTCAGCATGATGACAATAGAAAAGAACATGTCATGTACTATTTAAGTCTTACATTGGTCGCATATGAACATAATTATACACCTATTGAAAAAACTTGTTTAGCTATGGTTTTTACAACACATAAGTTATGGCATTATATGCTAAACAACAAGACCATGATTATTTACAAAGTAGATCCACTCAAGTATCTACTATCTAAGACAACTTTTTAATGCCGTATGGCAAAATGGATCATGATTATGAGCAAGTTTAAGATAGAATACGTTAACCATAAGGCTATAAAGGGACAAGTTCTTTCATATCAGCTTATTAAAGATACTCTTGTAGATAGCGAACTACTAAATTTTCCATTCCCAAATGTGTCCATTATGACCATCATTAAAATTCCTCTTGAGGATCATCATTAGAAGCTATATTTTGATGGGTCATTCACATCACATGGATTTAGGGCAGGCCTATTGTTTATTACATCACATGGGAATCTTATCCCTAAATCATTTTGTATCAACTTTCCTTGTACTAACAACATGGTTGAATATGAAGTACTCATTACAAGGCTTTATAAAGTATTACTATAAAACATATATCATCTCAAGGTTTATGGTGATTCTCAATTAATCATTAATTAGGTCATATACCACTTTTAGATAAAATATGATAAATTGGCACCATACAAAGCTATGATTGACACTCTCAATAAGTAGATTATCGACATACAGTTTGAACACATACTAAGGGCCACTAACATAACAATAGATTCCATAGCCACCATTAACTCTTTGATTTTCCACATAGACAAGGCAAAAGAATACCAATTCCTTATTTAAAATATTTTAGTGCTTGCTAATAAACTTTCAACCATTACAATGATCTATGATATTGTTGGTCCCAGATATATATGGTATTCATACCTTTTTACTTACCTTCATGACCATATCATTCCACCCAACATAACATGCAAACAAAAAAAGGCCTTTACCTACCAAGATTCATGTTATACCTTACTTGGACCAACCCTTTATCATCATAATTTTGATGAAAATTTGCTTCATTATTTAAATTTGATATAATAAACATTAGCATTATAGAAAGTTCATGAAGGAGTATGTGGAACCCACACTAGTGAGTCCATCCTAGCTAAAAATCTCTTATGTATCAATTATTATTGGCCAACTATGGATTTTAATGTAACTGCTTATATCATAAGGTACGACACATGTGAAAGGCATGCCAATCTAATTCATGACCTAGCTAAAACACTAAAACCAATGATTAATCCATGGTTATTTGTTACATGGATCCTCAATCTCATTGGGAATATTAACCCTACCTCAAACCAATGATGGCCATAAACACATCCTTACCACTATCAAATATTTCACTAAGTGGGTTGAAGTTATACCCCTCACTTATATGACTAGAAAATAGATTTCCAAGTTTATTTTTAATCATCTCATTTACCACTATGGTATCCAATCCAATATTATATTTGATAATGGTAGATCATTAAAGAACAAGGATGTCAAAATGCTTTATGTTAAGTACAAAATTACTCAACATTTTTATATTGAATATTACCCTCAAGGTAATGGCAAGGTAGAAGCATCCAATAAAACAATTGTTAATATACTCCAAAATATTGTCAATGATGTTGGCAGTGATTGGCACCTCCAAATATTTTTCACCCTCTAGGCATACTTCACTAATTCTTGTACGCTAATAGGAGTAATTCCATATTCCTTAGTTTACAAAATTAAGGCCATTCTTCCCATTGAGGTCGAGTTACCTTCTTTGTGTATTTCATTAAAGCACATCCTGGGTGATGAAGATTACTGAGTAGATTGCCTATAAGAACTAGATTTACTTGATGAAAAATGTATGGCCACTATCAACAGCCTTCAAGCATACCAAAACCAAATCTTTGGACACTATAACTGAAAGATCAAACATAGAGAATTTGAAATTGGTAATCTTGTTCTCAATTAAAATAAAAATAACACCACGAATAAGAAGAAGGGTAAGTTCATACCTAATTGAATAGGCCCTTATATCATTGTTTTAAACTATGGATATGGAGCATATAGGCTCGCTACACCAAATGAGGATGAATTTGATGATCTGATGAACATTAAACACCTTAAGTGATACTTTGCTTGAGAGACTTGAAGCATTGTCTATGAGGCTCATTTTTGTTGTACCATATTATGATCTTCTCTATACCATATCCTATACCATTCTACCATACCTTTCCTATTGACCAAAATTGTTTTTACTCTCCCTACCTAACCCCTTTGACTTTGGTTCTATTCCATTAGTTCTTCGAGAACTTTCAATAAGGGGATTCATATCACATTTCAATAGTTGATTCAGTATTGTAGACAAAGTATCTTGGACTAGTATGATAGTGGTTTGGCAATTACATACTTCATTTCTTATTTTATTTCATTTCAAGTGCTCCTGATTATAAGTATATTTGGGAAAATCAATGTCCCACATCATGCTACTAATTGTAACTGCCTATGGGAAAATTAATATCATTAACCTATGTCATTATTTCTTAATTATAACCACCTATGGAAAAATTAGAAACAATACCTTTATCATGCCTTGAAGTACCACCTTGTCATTCCTATGCCATCTATGCCATTTTCCTAATTTGTCTAATTTGTAAACTTATTGCTACTGAGTCAGATTCCTCCATTGTAAGGAAGAAATATAGTGACTTGAGGTCCCATCTTGGGACTATATAGGTAATGTTCAATTCATATTGAAGTCAACTCAGTTGCCCTTTAGTCACACTCTTGTTATTTTATGAGTAATTTCAAGCTTGAACACTCTCATCATTTTATAATTTAGACTGTTTCATATCTCATAATTCTTGTTTGAGTTGAGCCATGTAAAAAATCCAAAAACATTTGTAAAAGATCTAGAGAATCATAAATATCACTAAATCAACTGCTTCTTTGCCTTCAAGATTCTAGGACCCCTAGCTAATTCACAAGAAACCACTTGTCATTTAGTTTCCCCATCCTTGTTGGCCCCTAAGCTTTACACTCTCACCATTTTGAAAGTTTTTATTTTTCAAATTATGTATTAACCTTTGATACATTGATGACTACTAGGCTTCATCTCATGCTCTCATCATGTTTCAAGACCATTCTAATATTCCTCTACCTCATCTATCATGTTTTATTGATAATCATTTTCTTCTATCCCATCTCTTAGGAGAAATACATTTGGCCTAAAGTTAATGTTGGACCTTGCATCCATAGAACTATGTAGGTAACATCTACTTTCCTAGTGCATCTAGAGTTAGCTCGACTACCCATTCTTTTTCTTATTTTCTCCCATTTTGTTTGTTTGTTTCATTGTATCCTATAACCTATGGGCAATGTTCGTCATCTTGTTTATTATCTATTTGTGTTAACATTGTGATTAACCATTGTTTATGTTATTAATGTTTCTTTATTTATTTTTTAATGTTTTTTTTTTAATTCATGTCTTGTCTTTCTCTTTATTTTTTTGTTTGATTTCATTATTGTGCCTTGACTTGGTATATATGTATTCATTGGGTGATTCCTTGGGCATTGTATTTAAGTGATTCCTTGGGCATTGTATTTAAGTCCATCAATATTCATACATCAACATTGTCATCATGGTTTTTATCATTGGTGCATTATTTTTAAGTGTTTATTGGATCGCATGTTAGTCCTTATGAATAATTTAGCTATGTTATCATGGTCATTTATATCATGATGCATACCATCATGTGTTATATCAAAACTCCACTCGATAAATATTTCAAGAAATGAGGCCGTGGTATTTATCCTTGGCACCTTAAAAATTATTGATCTACTCAAATCATTTCTCAATTATAGAGTAATTAAATCACAATAATTTTAATCCTTACTAGTTAGGACAAGCATCTCCATACTAACAGGTTTCCCAAATTCATCTTTCTCCTCTATACCAGTTGACTCTTATTTTATGAGTATGGATTCAGTATGTAATCCCCCTCTTCTAATTTTATATATTACTTTCATCATAGTACAATGATTCTAACCACCTTTGGGTAAATCACATGTATCATCCCACCTATAGTCCCAATGATTATAAATACCTTTGGGTAAATCATTATATTTTGATATATTTAGATGTTATTGATCATAACTACATTTGGGAAAATCATTATCATTATTTTGTCTAACTGGGCATGTTTTCATTGGGCTAATAATTATAACTACCTTTGGAAAATCATTATCTCTATCTACCCAACTATGGCATATTTTAATCCTACATATAATTATAACCACCTATGGGCAAATCATTGTTTTTCCATTTTAATGATTATAACTTCCTTTGGTCAAATCATTCTCTTCTTACCCTCATCTCTTTGTTAATGATTATAACTGCCTATGGGAAAATTATTATGCCTTGATATGTCGATGATTATAACTACCTTTGGGCAAATCATCATGCTTATCTACTTAATTAAAAGGTAGGTCACTGTGCCACTAATTATAATCATTTATGGGAAAATTAGTGTTTTCCACCCCTTTTTACCTTTTGGTCCCATCATTTTCCTTCTTTTAAGGGATTGATCATCAACCTTATTTTCAATTGCTCCCTCGAGGGGGAATCCATAGATAATCCATTATAGTTAAAATATTAGGCATATAGGAAATTTTAATTCTTTAAAAATATGTTATTGTGAATATAGCTTGCAACACCTTTCCAAATAGGTGTAAACTATAGACATCCAAATCTAGCCATAATTGTCTCTTGACTAGACTTAATATTGATTCCTACCAACCATTTTAAATTAATCATAAGAAGCAATAAAAGTACCAAATTTTTTCATGCATCATTCATCAATGCTCATAATCTTGTTGAGGCATCCCTATTTGGGATACTAGCCCATATGCAATAATAACCTCTCATAGATTCATCCCTAATCACCTTATAACCTAACAACTATCAATTTGGCCTATAGACCCATTAAGTGGTGCACTTGATTAAATCTTCAAAGAGATAAAATGTTAATTATAATAAATTAAACAAGATTAAATGATTAGTTGAAATATCTATTTACAATTAATGAATATCTAAACATAGAAATTCCAAAAATTAAAATATCAAAGCCTTTCATCATTACCTTTATGAGTTTTCAAGCTCTTTGAAAATATCCCAAAATATCTAATTTGAGAGCCATGCCTAGTAATTGAAAATCATAATTATATGACAATTATTAACTCAATTGGAGTTAGTCTCAACTCATCTAGGGTTATTTTGAATCCATTCCATGTTTAAACTCAACCTTAACTCACTTTGAGTGAGAGTTAATTCTTGAGGCTATAAATACAAGGCCATACGCCTTCATTTATAATCTTTGATATTATAGAGTTATTGTGTAATATTTTCTCCATAAACATCATGAAATTAATGTTACCATGCCCAAATCTCAAGCCAAGCAATCAAAGCCAAGGTGCCAATGAGAGAAGGAGTCAAGCAAGCTTCCTTGTCAGAGACTTTTTGATACACAAGCTAAAAAATCCATTAAATAAGCCATTTGGAGCTCCAATGAAGGTAAAAGAGTGCATTTTTTTATGTTTTAGTTGTGTTTTCATATGTAGTTTTGTTACCTATACTCTCCTTATTGCCTAGGCTAGAGGTGTTAGGATTTTAGTGTGTTTATTTGAGTTTTATTTCTTGGAATAACACAAGACTAACTTCCCCTCTACGTATTCCTTATCCAAACCTCATAGTATATTGTTTACACATAGGGTTTTTGATTTTCAACCATAGGAAGCCTTTTAGTTGTTTATTTTTATAGTGCACTAATAAGCAGTTATCCCTAGTAAGTTACTCTCAATATACCTTAGAAAAGGGAAAGTGTGGGTATGGGATGGTGGAATCCTCCATAGTTAGTTCATCTTTGGGCCTTGTTCACTATTTACATATGGGATCAATAAATCTAAGACCCTAAAAATCAAACATGCCATGTCTAGTTACACCATTTATGCCATTTACAAATTCAAAGTTTAAAAATTAATTCATAGCTATATTAGATATTCATCATGAATAATTTTTTATTCAAGTAATGATTATTCAAATATTTGATATATTTCATAATAATGCAATAAATTAGGGAATTCTATTGTATTTTATTTACTAAAATTAACATTTAATGCTAAAACAATACACCTATGACCACTTATTATACACACTTAGCCTATGCTCAAATCCACAATTCTAAACCACTATTTCTATGCTTCTATGTAGATGATCCTTTATCCTTAATTAATTTTGATAGTGAACATTCTTATTCTTCATTCCAAGTAGCCTAGACTCACTATTGGATTGATTTACACTTCTAATTTAATTTTCTATACTCCTCAGACAAGGTCATTCCTTTAGGGTAATCCCTCTCATCGGTAGTGTCTGAATCGATAAGTTTTGTCCTCTCACCAAAAAATAGATAATTTCTCAAATTAAAATTCACCTAGTAGGTAATCCATGAATTTCATAAGTCCCATTTTAGTAAATCATAAAAATAATATTATATAAACACATTATTTATTTATTTGTTCACTAGTGGGAAAGAGAATTCTATTTTTCAAACACCAAAATTAATCTAACTGCACATTGAGAGGAAAACACTTATTATTCTCAATTTTGAGTCCATACATCCCAAGTAGCCCTGAACTAAATATGAATTTACCTCCAAGGTCACCATTGATTACTGAAGATTGAACCAACATATAACATTACACCAGTATGTCATACAAACCACTGTAGCATGGGAGAACTACATGGAATTTGATCCCTCTTCAGAGTATTGGTATGTAAATAGCGTTAAACACAAGGGTTGTTGAGGTTAAGCACAACTTCAACCCTTAATCTTTTTTTCCTATTTTACTAGATTTTTTCTCCATTACTTGTTGGTCTAGGTAAGGAACACAGTGGTTCTCGTATTGAATCGAGTGACCCCGATCACACACACAAGACCTACAAGTGAAGACACACTGATCTAAACTTACACATACAAAAAAAACCTATCAAATATAGGTTCAACCTATAGATGATAGTGCGGTCTAGCCTTGCCAAAATAATTTGGCCTTATTACAAATTTAAACAAAGCCCTATTCCTAATTCATAGCAACCTCACACAACCACATAGTTAATCACACAATTCTATTATAGTATATCATATCTGAGTGCCATATAAGTTATTTTATTTATTATTTTTCCATTTTAATGTATTTATTTAAATACCAAGTTCTAAATCAGTCTTATGTAATTATTGCATATTTTATACATTCTAATTTTTCTCAATAGTTTTTAATAATTAGATTAACACTTTCTTAATCCCCAATTTTGATAAAACATTTACCATAAAATAAAATTTCAATCGAACATGATACACATTTCATTTATATGGAATCATGAATAACCCACCCTATAATTCAAAATTAATGTAACCAATATATCCTTCTTTAACTCCCTCCACCTCCCACACATCCTCTTGATGGTTTTTGTATGCATGTTTGATCAAAAGTGCCTAAGGCTTGTGCTTGTGAAGTCCTTCAATAACAAATAGTCACTATGAAAGCATAAATGGAAGAGTTGAAAAATCAAAATCAAATTTTTATTTTACTAATCACATCACTTGAAAATAAGATCACATATACAAAGAATCTAGAGTATTCCAATGTTAATCATATATTTACATCTTCATCTAGATATTGTGTGCCTCAAAAGATATCATCTCAAGTATGGTTTCAAAAGCAACATACATTTAAAACTAATGGTTCAAGGATATTGCATAATAACCAAAGTAAAACTTTAAGAGATATGATTCAAATAAATTTTATTACTTTACCTCCTACATGTCCTATAAGAAGATCAAAATATTATTGGACATATAATAGAACATGTGAGCATCATATGGACAATTTTTAGACTTTGAAGAAAAAACAAAATTATCATTGATGTGGTGATCTTATAATAGTTAAATCAATCAAATAACCTATGAAAAATTGTTGGGATTTTAAGAATAAAATACAAAGTATCATTGATAGTGGTGATCACTTACAGATAAATCAATTAGTCAATCCACTGACAATATGATTGCATATCCTAAGGAAAAAGTGTAAGAATAGCAAATGGAACAAATAGAAAAATAAAGATTACAAAAGGAATGAATATAGAAAAAAAAAAAAAAAAAAAAGGGCAAATATATAAAGAAAGATTACAAAAGGAAAAAATAGAGTAAGAAAGATTACAAAACACAAAATCAGAATAAGTAAGATTAAAAAGGTAAAATTAGAACAAGAAAGATTATAAAAGGCAAAATCAAAACATGAAATGCTACAAAAGGAAAATATAGGAAAAATAAAACTTGCACAAATTACATCAAGAGAAAATACAGTAATAGAATTTACATCTTGATAAGTTACTAAAATACTAATTACCAAAATAGAAGTTTCAAAAACAAACTCACGATAAGAAAGAAAGCATATTTAAGAAAGTATTTTTCATGGAGAGGTTTTAAAAGCAATATGTTCCTAAAAAGACTAATGGTACAAATGTGGTTTCTAAGGATTCAACCACTATATCTATTTCATGCATAGAATAAAACATAAGGCCAATATTATGAAAGTTATGATTACATCTCCAAGTCAACAAGTCATTGAAGAAACCATCTCTCTTCTTATTATTCAAACAATGATACTTGATTCTTCTCCAGTTCTGAACATGATGCAAGATCTTGATAATGATGTACATACTCAATAAGATAATTCCAATATATGGTGTAGTTAATTTTATGTATACATATGCAAAACATGATAATAGTGGCATATCACAATTCAAATAGCAAGAGGAAGATTATGATTATGATTATGATAATCTTGAGGATCGTCATAATGAAGACAAAATAAATAGAAGTAATGATTTTCCAAATAATGATATAGTTAATGATTCAGTAGATGATGGACATGAGTGGTGGTATACCTTTAATTTCAAAAAAAAAAAAAAAAAATCATTTATCTTATTTGATATATGACCTACATAAAGTCATTTCATTGATGGGATCATTAGTTAAGAAGAAAAAATTCCATTGTAAATAGTTTCTTGATGGTTGCTTAATTTGCTTATGCACTCTATTTATTTATATTGACACACATGTGTACATATGCATGTGCATAGACATTTCTTCTTATCATTGGTTTTATTTTATTTTTCATTTACCTATTTATTTTCTATCTTGATCTGAACATCCATGAATGTACCCTAAGATGACTCTAGTACACATATTTTTAGGCATGCTACTTTGGCTTCCATTGAACTTACATGATCATATACATCTACATATCACATGAGCAAACATTTATTCTTTCCTAATGTGGGCATTGTTGGTTGAATATTTTGTCGATTAGCGTATTGATAAACAAAATAGGTCTGATCAGCCAAAGTAGGAAGATTAGTCGTCCAAATGTGTAGGTTTACCACATCAAAAGGGGACTGATTTCTCCTCTCATCAAGGGGAGGTTCCCTATAGATAGGCTATATATATATATATATATATATATATATATATATATATAGAAAATAATACTCAAGGGTAGGACAAACCATCCATCTCTCTTTCTTCAGAGATGATGTGTGCAGATCAAAGGAGAAACTCAAGGAAAATGATAGAAAGCACTCCTCTTCTTTTAGAAGTACTATTCAGCAAGCCACAAGAATACTCTAGGTAGTAACAGAAAAATGTAACAAAGGATGTAATAACCAGCAAATCAAGATGCAACACAAACTCTATGCCTGAATTGCTCAAGAGTAAGATATGAAGGACAATGAGGGCACAAAGTCACCCCAAGGTCCTTTACATAGAAATTAAAAGAAAACACACTAAAGGCAATTATGGGGGTGCAAAGTCTCTCCACAGTTGACTCTTTAGGACACCTTCTTGACTGCTATCACTAATTCTGCTTGTTGAATTAAAGGAACAAAAGATATATTAAGGAAAAAGACATAAGAATAGTTTCCTCAACAACAAAGATATTACAGCACAAAGTCTAAAAAACCACTTGCTTTCTTATTCCAATAACAAAATATGATAAACAAACTGAGCTCAAAGTCTCAGAAGTGTCTTTCAATTTGGGCAGAGTTTCATTCTGATTATCAAAAAGAGATACATTTACAATAGAAGAGAGTCCCTTATATAGCCTCTTCAAGAAGGACTCGAGAATAGTAACACATCATGTTGCATTGGAATCTGTTAAGAAGACAGGTTAGAACTTAGGGGCATTTTACCCATTTGATTTTATCAATGCAGAGAAACAAGTCACGCTATTGAAAGTTTGTAACTTTCAATGTCTACCTAGCGATCTGATACTACCTTCATCATTCCTCTTTTTTTGGTTAACTCAATCAGGTCTTGGATTCAATTTGTTATTTTGTTCCTTCCTCGCTTTCTACTAGTCTTGGCCTTGAAGTCTGTGAATGCATTCGGGTCTATAGATTCAAAGGATCAATGGCTATTTTATGAGCTTTAAAATTGACATTCACGTGCCCATCACTATGTTTTCAATGGCTAGTTTGTTGTGTTGAATTTGACGTCTTTGGGCGCGTCACCCCTTGGCCCTTCTTCAGCTTTCTTGTTTTGCACTTTTTTGGAAAGAAACTGCCCTTTGAAGCCTTAAGATATGAATTTTGAATGGCCTTCAGGATTCTTGATTTACATCTTCTCAAAGGGAAGGTGACCCTTCAGCTTTGAGGAAGTGTCCTTCTATTCAGCAGCTAGGAGTCCCCCGCAAGGGCACTTGCCCTTTGGGGTCCTTCGAAGGCCTTTTGCGGGCTTCCTACTGGCATCTTCCCTGAACAAATTATCGCAGACAAAAAGTCTGCAAAAATTGTTCTTATCACTTTTGCCTTGGTTATTTCTTTGGGCTTTTTACCTGTAGCTACTTCTTAAATTCTTTTAGACTTTTTATCCGAAGGAATTCCTTCAGACAAAATTTTGAAAGAATTATGACTATTTGCCTTAAACAAATTTTTTGAAGGAATTTACCTTTGCAGCCTTCTTCAAAAATGACCCTTCTAAAGGGTGTTTTTGTCAACCAAGTGCCCTCCACAAGGGCACTTGTCCTTTGGGAGGCTCTTTGAACTTTTACATTGGATCGCTCCTTTGAACCAAGCTGTTGAACCACTCTGTTGAACCAAGGCATTGAATCGCTTGGTTGAACCAAACATTGAACCAAAATAGTTCAAGCCGATGGTTCAATTGAATGAACCAAGTCGATGAATTGCTCCATTAAACCACAAGACGTTGAACCTCTTCATTGAACCAAGAATTTGAACCAAAATGGTTCAAGCCGATGGTTCATTTGATTGAACTGAAGTGATGAACTATACGTTAAACCAAAAGACATTGAACCAATCGTTGAACCAAGTTTTGGTTCAAAAGTTCAAATAAAGCCTTAAACTGACTGATGAACCATTTGAACCTTGAACTCGTTGAACCTTTGAACCAAAGTGGTTCAATGGTTCAATGGTTTAGTGGTTCAAGCTTCTTTTGCTTGAATGCTTGCCGATAGACATTTTTGATTGAACCAAGGCACTGAACCAATCCTAAAAATGACCAAGTGTTAGAAATTGATTCTTTTGGTTGAACCCACCTATAGAACCTATGAAGCCTATTGAAATGAACTTGCCTGCATAGTCCGTAGAAATCAAGTTTGTAGAAATCAACCTGTAAAGCCAAATGAACTTGGCCTACAGAGTCTATAGATTTTCTCTTCTTGCAGAGTCTGTAGATTTTTTCTTCCTACTGAGTCCGTAGATTCAAGCCTACAGAGTCCGTAGATTTAAGCCTGTAGAGTCCGTAGATTTAAGAGAAGCTTGAAAAATGAGGAATTTGAATGCCTAGGACAAATTTAGAAAAGGGAAGAGACAATTTTGGTCTGTAGGACCAAAATAGTTCAAATGTTGTCCCAAAAATGAGTGATATTTTTGGGGAACAACAGTTGGCTCTAGTTGGGGAACTTCTGTCAATTGCAAAAAGAATTGAAAGGGGTAGAATCCAGAATCTCTAGTGTCTTCATGTGTACCACTAGGTTATGGAGTCATGCTACCCAGGAATGAAAGGCATCAAAAATGGAAACAAACAAAACAAAACAAAAATAAAAATTGTACAAATATACATATATACAGATGCAATGATCTAATACTTCAAGAGTTGAAGTGTTTTAGATGCTGCCCATTGTGAGGCAGAGAAAAGAGTGTGCCATCTTAATATTTTAGTAGAAAGCTTTTTTCACCAATGTGCTGATGAATTATAAATGGGCCTCTCCAAAGGGAGTCAAACTTTCCATGCATCCCATTTGGTTCTCTCTTTTTGACCCACAGTAGGACTTGATCCCCAATCTGGAAATCACAATTTGTAGGCTTCTGGTCAAAGAGTTTCTTTACTAGACTTTGATGAGCAGCAATTCTATCCACCACCATGGTTCTCTATTCCTCTAGTTCAGTTAGACACGTGATTCTTTTATCAAGAGAACTTTCATATGTTTGATCTTCAATTGCATTTGCCAATTTCAAGGCTGGCAATTCTAAGGTGATTGGCATCTCAGCATTGATACCATAAAGAAGTTGAAAAGGAGACATACCAATTTCCCTCTTTGGTGTGATTCTGTTTGCCCATAGAGCATCAACCAATGCTTTGTGCCATGTCCTTTGATTGTCATCTGCTAACTTCTTGATGATAGTTACTAAGTTCTTATTGTTGGATTCAGCTTGTCCATTCCCTTGTGGAAAATAATCAGAAGAGTGAAAGAGTATAATTCCATAATGAAAAAAGAATTGTGTAATCTCTTGAGAGGTGAAACAAGTTGTATTATCAGTAATAATTTTGATTAGAACTCCAAACCTAGAAATGATATTCTCTTTGAGGAAGTTGTATACAACTTCTGAAGTAACATGTTTAGTTGGGATTGCTTCTACCCACTTGGTGAAATAGTCAATTGTTGTAAGGACATAATCATGTCCAGCATTTGAAGATGGGTTTATTGTCCCAATAAAATCAATCCCCCATTACTGGAAATGTTCTTCTATGATCACTGACTTGAGAGGCATAACAACTAACTTGGGTCTTCCAACAAATTGCTGATAGAGTTCACATTTTATCACCCACTTATGTGCATCTTGGAAAAGAATTGGCCAGTAATATTTGGCTCATGGAAATTGTGAGCAGTCACAGGAGCAAAAAAATGTCCTCCACAGGCCAGATTGTGGAAAGATTTTAAAAGTTGGCTTTGTTGCTCTTTGTCTACATAGCGAAGGAATACTCCATCTATGCTTCTCTTGTACAAGCCATTATCTCAAAGGACAAAATTGGTAGCTTTCAACTTGATAGTCCTCCTTTCTTTATAAGACAAATGAGCATGACATTCACCATAAGTAAGGAAATGAGTGATACCCGAATACCACTCATTGGTAGTGGAGACAAAAAAGACTGGTGGAGTCTCTTCCACTTCTTGTGTGTCTTCTAGCTTATTATCAGTAATAAATTGGCATAGGCCTTTACCCCTGACCAGCTTTGTTAGCTTGATGTCTAGATCAAACTCTTGGATCTTTGTAATCCAATTACCTCTTTTCGTGCCAAACTCCTATTGAGTTAATATAGACTTGATTGTAGTGTCATGAACTAAGGCAGTAGTGTGTGAATTCAGAATATAGAAGCAAAAATGTTTGACTGCTTTCACCAAGGCATAAGAATGCTTCTCTATATTTGAATACTTCATCTCATGTGTTTTGAGAGGGTAACTCATGAAAGAGATAGGAGATTCCATATCTTCCTTGTCCTATTGAACAAGAATTATTGAAAGAGTGTGTTTAGACGCGTAGCTATATATGATGAAATCTTTGTTGTAATCTGGACAAACCAAGGTAGGGGCGTGAGCAATGGCGGTTTTGATATCCTAAAATGCTGATTTACCTTCTTTAGTCCAGCTGAAGATGGTCTTCCCTTTCATCATGTTCACAATGTGTCTAGTCTTCTCAGCAAATTTGGGGATGAATCTCCATAAGAAATTCATCTTTCTAAAGAAATAATGAACAACATTCTTACTTTTAGGAAAATTAAGTTCTTGAATAGACTTGACTCTATCTAAGTCAATCTTTATGCCTTCTTTGGACACAATGTGTCCAAGGAGTTTCTCTTTTGTTACTCCAAAAATAGACTTTTTAAGATTTAAGAAAATACCATTCTGGTGACAGTGCTCCATCACTTGTTGTAAGTGGTGTACATGATCAGATTGATACTTTGAAAAGATAGTCAAGTCATCAAGGTATACCACGATGAATTTACCAATCTCATCTTTGAAAGCCAAATCCATTGCTCTCTGAAAGGTAGCACCAGTGTTTATTAAACCAAAAGGCATTCTCCTATATGCAAATGTACCCCAAAGTGTGGTGAATGTAGTCTTGTGTTGGTCTGTTTCACCAACTTCAACTTGATTATATCTTGAGAAGCCATCTAGCATTGATAACATCTTTGAACCTATCACTGTTTGAAGCACTTGATCCATAATTGGCAAAGGGTAATTATCTTTCAAAGATGCTTGATTCAAATTTTTGAAATCTACACAAATGCAAATTTCACCATTCTTCTTCCTTACAGGCACTATGTTTGCAATCCATGTAGAATGATGGATTGGAAAGATGATTCTAGCATTTAATATTTTTTGTATCTTAGACAGAATAGTATCTAGTGTTTTCAAATTATACTGTCTATGTTTTTGCTTATAAGGCATTGAGTTAGCCTTGAGAGGAATGTCATGGTAGATTTCATCAGGTCTAAGAGACTTCAGGTCTTCATAAGAATATGCTAAGACATCCATGTAATGATAGAGTAAAGAGGTGAACTTGAATCTTTCTTCAGGGGTGCAACACTTACCAATATTGACCATCTTGAGATTTTCTTCAGTAATCAGATTCACTTGATCAAATCCCTGAGAGAAACTCGAGTCTTTTTACTATTCTTTGATGAATATATCATGCTTGTCAAATAGCTTCTTAAGAGAAACCAAGACTTTATGAGTTTTGTTTCCTTTTAGCTATAAAAATTCTTCATTTATATCTAAACTAGATTCAGAGACAGATTCATACTTCCAAGATTTTCTACCTTCAAAACATAGTTGTTCAAAATTGTCTTTTTGTTCGAGGAAGGTAATGATTTGATGATCATCATTGAATACTTGCCAATGATCAGCATTGTCAGGAACACTTGGTCTATAGACCAGCTCAATGGTATACCTATCTTTTTTAAAATCTGAATGAGGAACCAAGAGAGTTCTTGAAATAGCAAGTGCATCAACTCTGTCATTAGACTCTCTAGGTATAGCAAAAATGATGAAAGCATCAAAGCTTTTAATTTGATCCTAAACCAAGTTATGGTACTGGCATAATCTTTCATTCTTGGTTTGGTATAAGTTCCTCACTTGACAAAGCACTAATTTAGCATCCCCTTTGGTATGAAGAAACTGGATGCCTTTTTCTTGAGCAGCCTTCATGCCAAGCAACAGAGATTTGTATTCAGCTATATTGTTAGTGTTGCTAAACTATAATTTGTAAGATGAAGGGAACATATCTCCTTGAGGAGATATCAAAACAATCCCAGCTCCTGAACTAGTTGAGGAATAGCTACCATTAAATTCCAAAGTCCATATCTCATATGATACTAATTTTTCTTTAGACTTTCCTTCATCAGAGATGGAGTATCCTTCTTGGTCTGTACTGCAGCCTATTAGTTTTTTTTAATGTTCTTGTTGAATTGATTTTTGAGTTGACACTTTCAAGAATTACATTAGGTGTTTCATGCACTTCATTTTTAGATAGAAAATAATTACCCATACCTATAGATTCAAAAAAAAATTGAACTTTAGGGGTTGATGTCTAGGTGACCACATATTTTGCTTCCTTTTCAGGGAGCAATCTCTTCATCATGCCTTGGACAGGGATCCTTGTCTTAGATAGATCCATGCTTAGTTCTCCTCTCATGTCCTTGCAAAATTTTCATCCAAGAAAAATGCCATAGGATGCTGGGACATCAGCCACCAAGACAGTCATCTTGATTCTCTTGTCTGGAAAGGCTGCAAATGCAAATTAGGCATCTTTGATTTGCCCCAGCAATGGTACTTACTTTTTCTCCATAGAGAAACATCTTCTAAATGTCTTGGTCAGTGTGAGATGAAGAGACTCAGCTACTTTATTAGGCATAACATTATTAGATGCACCTAAGTCTATAATACAGTTACTCAACTTGTGGCCATTAATTAATAGGGAAACATAGAAAGGTTCTATTTTTCTAGGAGCAGTTGGGGGAGTAATGACCAAATTATTTAGAATAGGTAAGTTCTTTGGAGAGTTAGGAGTTACCTTTTTGGCCTTTTGTCCTATAGGGATAGTTTGGTTTTTGACATATTGGACCAGCTTATTCAATTGATTAGGATTGGACTGCAAATATTCAAACTTAGACATTTATATTTTTGTCTTTTTGACATGATCGATTATGTCAAATGGTTGAATTGAGCTAGGTACAGAGAAAGGTACTTTAACTTTCTAAGTTTTAGGAGGGCTGGGAGGTGGGTTGGTTTGTGAATTTGAATTAGAAGGGGAAGGTGAAATTGATGTATTTGCCTTTTGGGTGATTATCAAATCTTTTGACTGAAAAGGTAGAGTGGTTCCATGCTTAGCAATCATGACTGTTGGCTGCAGTTGCTCTTCTATCTTCTCTTTATCAGCCTACTACACTGATTGTTTTTTGGACATGGTAAACACTACATATGATCCATCAAAAGCTTCTCCTTTGCTTCTGGGTTCATCCTGGTAGTTCAGGAAACCAATGTGGGAGTCACCAGCTGATTCTTCTTGATTATCTTCAAAGATATCAGTGTCATTTTCTTGATTCAATTCAAGCTGGAAAGAGAACTCTGATTTTGCTTCAAGATATCCCATTGCTAAATTAGTTGGAGGAGATTCTAGGGCAAGTTCCCCTTGTGGGGGAGGAAGGTGATTCTATTGCCCTTGATTCCTGGTAGCATTGCCCTAATATGACTAATTTGGGAATGTCCTTTTGTATGAAAGAGCATAAGATATTCCTTGAGCGATTTGATTTTTGAAAGCAAGCAACTCATTTTCTAATTTTTGCACCATTGGATCTGTGGTGCCTGTAGATGCATATTCAAAAGATGATGAAGATCTATTTCTATTTGGATCTCTTCTTATCTTCTTTGCTAAGATGAGATCATCTTCTATCTCAGTGGCCAAAAGTTGAGCTACAACAAGATCTATTTGACCAGCATGTCTCAAGAGAAAACTTACTTCAGGTAGCTGAGAATTAATGAAAAAGCATTTGAGATTCTCAGCTGTAGGTCAAGTTATTATAGGAATTCTATTTCTCAGTTTGTCAAATTTGGCTATGAAGTCTCTCATAGGCTCATGAGGTTCTTTCTTCATCTATGTAAGCTGAGCCAAAAGTGTATGTGCATTTTCTATAGGTTTAAATCTGGCTTCAAACTTATCTTTAAGAGTATTCCAATTAGTTACTAATCGAGCCTGTAGATGATAAAAACCAATCTACAGCAGCACCTTGTAATGTTTCTAAAAATAGCCTAACTACTACATCTTCAAATTCTACTCCGATTACTCCACAAGCTATGCTAAAGGCTACAATGTGCTCATCAGGGTGAACTTTCCCATTGCCATAGAATTTGGGTAAGTTCTTCCTTGAACTACGTGGAAGCTCATGTAGAGGTGGAGTAAGATTGAGAGGACCAAAAGCATTACCCCAGGGGCCTTGAACTGCCATTGTAGGATTATGAAAAGGAGGGATAACAAATCTCAGAGGGGTAACTATAAGCAAAGCTTTATCAACATCAGAAGTAGATACTTTGTCTGGCAATGGAGATCTAACTTTAGTAGGAGGAAAACTCTTGGTTCGTTGGAGATGAGATGGTGAAGGAAACATATCAAAATCACTTTGTTGTACCAACTTGAATATAGGATCAATGATACCTTTAGCCCTTTGGCTTCGTGTATACCTTGAATCTGCCAGATTGTGAAACAAAAATGGAAAAGAATTGACCTTGCTTCAGTTAAAGCTTGAGGCTTTAAACTATGCATTCTTTCTCAGTTAGTGTGGAGGTGAATGGAAGATGGTTGGGCTATAAATGGATAATGGGTAAGACATGAAACAGAGTCACCAGAGTCTATAATGGATAAGGGTTATAATGATAATGGGTTATATCTAGGTGATGTTTCAATCTGAAACTTGAGGTTTCAGAATGCACATAACTATATCCCCAACAGATTCACCAAAAATTGTTGGTTGAATATTTTGTTGATCAGTAACTGATAAACAAAATAGGTTTGATCAACCAAAGTAGGAAGATTAGTCATCTAAATGTGTAGGTTTACCACATTAGAAGGACAAACCATCCATCTCTCTTTCTTCAAAGATGATGTGTGCGGATCAAAGGAGAAACTCAAGGAAAATGATAAAAAGCACTCATCTTCTTTTAGAAGTACTATTCAGCAAGCCACAAGAATACTCCAGGTAGTAACAGCAAAATGTAACAAAAGATGTAATAACCAACAAATCGAGATGCAGCACAAAGTCTACGCCTTAATTGCTTAAGAGTAAGATACAAAGGACAATGAGGGCATAAAGTAGCCCCAAGGTCCTTTACATAGAAATGAAAAGAAAACACACTAAAGGCAATTATGGGGGCGCAAAGTCTCTCCACAGTTGACTCTTCAGGACACCTTCTCGACTGTTGTCACTAATTTTGCTTGTTGAATTAAAGGAACAGAAGATATATTAAGGAGAAAGACATAAGAACAGTTTCCTCAACAACAAAGATATTATAGCACAAAGTCTAAAAAACCACTTGCTTTCTTATTCCAATAACAAAATATGATAAACAAATTGAGCTCAAAGTCTCATAAGTGTCTTTCAATTTGGGTAGAGTTTTGTTCTGATTGTCAAAAAGAGATACATTTACAATAGAAGAGAATCCCTTGTATAGCCTCTTCAAGAAGGACTTGAGAACAGTAACACATCATGTTGCATTGGAATCTATTAAGAGTATAGGCTAGAACTTAGGGGCATTTTACCCATTTGATTTTATCAATGCAGAGAAACAAGTCACGCTATTAAAAGTTTGTAACTTTCAATGTCTACCTGGTGATCTTATCCTACCTTCATCATTCCTCCTTTTCTGGTTAATTGAATCGGATCCTCGATTCAATTTGCTATTATGTTCCTTCCTCACTTGTTATTGGTCTTGGCCTTGAAGTTTGTGAATGCATTTAGGTCTGTAGATTCAAAGGATCAATAGCTATTTTATGAGCTTTAAAATTGACATTCGCACACCTGTCACTATGTTTTCAATAGCTAGTTCATTGTGTTGAATTTGACATATTCAGGCATGTCACCCCTTAGCCCTTCTTCAGCTTTCTTGTTTGGCACTTTTATAGAAAGAAACTACCCTTTCAGGCCTTAAGAAATGATCTTTGAATGGCCTTCGGGCTTCTTGATTTACATCTTCTCAAAGGGAAGGTGACCCTTCATCTTCAGGGAAGTGTCCTTTTATTCAGCAGTCGGGAGTCCCCCACAAGGGCACCTACCCTTTGAGGTCCTTTGGTGGCCTTTTGCGGGTTTCCTATGGGCATTTTCCCTAGATAAATTCTTGTAGACAAAAATTCTATAGAAATTGTTCTTATCACTTTTACCTTGGTTATTTCTTCAGGCTTTTTGCCCGCAGCTGCTTCTTGAATTCTTTCAGACTTTTTGTCTGAAGGAATTCCTTCAGACAAAAGTCTGAATGAATTATGACTATTTGCCTTAAACAAAAATTTTGAAGGAATTTACCTTTGTAGCCTTCTTCAAAAATGACCCTTCTAAAGGGTGTTTTTGTCAACCAAGTGCCCTCCACAAGGGCACTTTTCTTTTGGGAGGATCTTTGAACTTTTACATTGGATCGCTCCTTTGAACTAAGTTGTTGAACCACTCTATTGAACCAAGGCATTGAACTGCTTGGTTGAACCAAAATGGTTCAAGCTGATGGTTTAATTAAATGAACCAAGTCGATGAATAGCTCCATTGAACCACAAGACATTGAACCTCTTTGTTGAACTAAGGCTTTGAACCAAAATGGTTCAAGCCAATGGTTCAAGCTAATGGTTCATTTGATTGAACTGAATTGATGAACTAAAGGTTGAACCAAAAGACTTTGAACCAACCATTGAACCAAGTTTTGCTTCAATGGTTCAAACAAATCCTTGAACCGACTGATAAACCATCTGAACCTTTGAACCAAAGTGGTTCAACGGTTCAACAGGTCAGTGGTTCAAGCCTCTTTTGCTTGAATGCTTGCTGATAGACATTTTTGATTGAACCAAGGCAATGAACCAATCCTGAAAATGACCAAGTGTTAGAAATTAATTCTTTTGGTTGAACCCGCCTGCAGAACTTGTAAAGCTCATTGAAATGAACTTGCCTGCATAGTCTATAGAAATCAACCTGTAAAGCCAAATGAACTTGGGCTGCAGAGTCCATAGATTTTCTCTTCCTACAGAGTCCATAGATTTTTTCTTCCTACTGAATCCATAGATTCAAGCCTATAGAGTTTGTAGATTTAAGCCTGTAGAGTCCGTAGATTTAAGAGAAGCTTGAAAAATGAGGAATTTGAATGCCCAGGACAAATTTTAAAAAGGGAAGAGACAATTTTGGTCTATAGGGCCAAAATAGTTCAGATGTTATCCCAAAAATGAATGATATTTTTGGGGGACAACAAGCATGAAAATTATTATCTCCACATACACTATCGATCCACATTGTCCTAATTCATACATACATTGGGGGCATATTCCCCACTTTTATTTAATCCATAATTCCATGTTATCACATATAGTACACATTATGCCTTGACACATGGATTGTTTGGATCCCTCCATTTATTCTATTTTCAAAACCTTGCTACTTTATCTTGCATATATATCAAAAAAATTCAAAAAATGTATAAAATATAATGTGTGTGTGTGTGTGTGTGTGTGTGTGTGTGTGTGTGTGTGTGTGTGTGTGTGTGTGTGTGTGTGTGTAAACATTTAAAATATTCTAAAAAATCAAGAATCAGGACATGAGCATGACATGAGTTGCTAGCTTAATTATTTAAATATGTTATTTATCACATGTTAGATATATATCATATTATTTTTCATACACACATTCATTTTATGATGTATATGAGTTTGATATATGACATAAATATCATACATGGACTCTTAGATGTTAAACTCACTTTACCCAGTGGCCATGCCTTTGTTGAGGGCATATTATTTTATAGGTTAAAGTTTCATAGTTTATCTCTATATATGACCTCTATACCATGTCTATATACTTATTTTACAAGTTTCCTTTTAGTTACTCATATCTTACATTATGTTAAATAGATATGTTAATTTGTTATGATATGACATTAATACATATAGATGGTGTAGACTAGTTTTCACATATTCTATGTTCCTTCAATGTTATTTCTTTCTTTCATGATAGGATAGACATTGATTACTTATTATTTTAATCCCTTGGCCCTATGTATGTGATATTTTATTGGTATGTATGACATTTGAACATATCTAATATGGAACTTGGCACTATGTGTACGATATTTGCTTGGTATGTGTGATAATTGAACATGTCCATTTGCCTCTGTCCTTTAGCCCTATGTGTGTGATTGATGCATAGATAAGGGGGAGAAGTATACAAAACACCATTGTATAGATGTAGTCTTGAAAAATATCTCATTTTCATATGATATGCTTGTTTTAAAGCCATACACTCTTATCTCATTTTCATATACTTATCCATGCACTCTTAGGCTAAAACCTTTTAATTCACATTTTATATGTTTATTCAAAAAATATGACCAATTTTCACTAATTTTTCATGGTTAAAACTCTCATAAATTCCAAAACCCTAATATAGGGTTTATCATGCCCTACATAGGCCCAAGAGCATAAAGAATTCAATATATTGAGTTCAAATGAGTTTCAAAGGTAAAAATTACACCCCAAGGTATGTTTTAACCTCACAAGAATTTTATAATAGGTGGGAATCCTTGGTTTACTTTTACTTACTTTGACTAACTCCAAGTATAGGAATATGTGTAACACAATTGACTGTGTAAGGTAGAATTGGTTACAAGTTATCACATGATTAATTTTAGGTCATTTTACAAGGTTTTAGGACTTCAAATCGGTATGTATAATAATTTTATCACTCTTAAAATTATAAAATATCCTCCCCTCTAACATATCAAATCTTCTTCTTCTCCTCAAATCTCAACATTCTAAAATCTAACATAGGATTGTGTAACATTCAGGGGACTGTGTCTTAACAACTACTTTAAAGGTTGATTTCAAGGTTTGTTTTTTATGTATAATCACCTATAAACATGTAAATATCTTATATAACCAAATATATCCACTCAAACCTTTAATTATTCATTATATCTCCTTGGCATTGAACATATAACAGGGTCTCTTTTGCATATATACAAGGGTCTATCTACACCAACAAGGTTTGATCCTTTTAACAGTGTTTAATCCTATAAAACCTAAGCACCATATGATTGTCATAAAATTTATAATAAAACCACTATAACTCACCATCTCCTATCTCAAACATGGCCACACTTACATCTCAAGAATAACTAACTTTTTGCATACCTTAGATTATCACCACTGTGAATAGGGGTTTAAGTGTATATTGCCTTATCTAAGTTTCCTTGGTTAAAATATTCACTCAATCACTCAAGAATATATATGGTTATTAATACCTTAAAATATCATTACACAATAAATATTCTCTTTATTCCACTCAATGCAACTATTCCAACCTTGTTCTCTTTGACTGTAATCTACACTCCTTCCAAAACATACAGACACACATAGGTTCTATGCATATGTATAGCCTTTAAGGATCACCTAAAATAGAGTGTATATTTAAATAATAATAAATGTAATTGGAAATGGAAACAACATATTAACAGAACTTATCTTCATTCTTTTGAATCAACATTCATTACAAAATAGTCCACCAATGGACTTGAGGATCTTTCTTGAGGGTTCTTGAACATTTTCTCATTTTTAGTTTTCCTCTCTCTCTTTGGAAACATATCTATATTAATATAACCTATTATTCCATCCAACTTCTACAAGTGACTTTTCCTCACCAAATTAAGTGTATGTTTTGGTTGGTGGTTACATCAATTTGGTTATCATAACCAACTTCAACATACAAGAGTGGTTCACATTAGTTTATGTGACTTGATTTAAGGAATAAACTCGAAATTCATTAAAAAATCATTATTATGGCTTGAGTGGACTTATAAAACTAACTTTTCTCACCTAACCATTCCAAACCATGCATAGACCCTCTTATCCTTTGTTACAGTATTTGAATTTTCAAATTCTTAGTTTTAGAGGGAAAACTCCTAGAAGCTATTTGACATACCTTGATGATTCCAAATAGACTCCAAAGATATAAATGGACCTAAGAAGGTCCTTCACACACATTTACATCAAAATTTGACCAAATTTAAACTCTTATTGACAAAAACACAGAAATGATGTTTCCTAGCTTGATGTGCATGCATCATAGTCCCTAGGAGGGAGAAAACTTGTGCCACCAACTTTATTTATTGCCTTCCAATTTAAATTTTTAGGGTCACTAATACTCAACATGATAATTCTCCCTATTTATTGTTCCTTTTTCTTTTCTGAACTCTTGAATTTCTTCTTTTTGGTCTTGTCTAGCCTTCTTTTCCATGCATCTTCTACCTCTATGAGTTATTATAACTATTGTACCTTTTTTTTGCTTCACATTATATCTATTATAAGTCACTTTGAGCTTCATCATACTTAGCTACAACCATATAGGTCTTATGATTCTTTCTCATGATTTTTCTATGGCTTGTTTTCTCATGAGTCTTACTTGATTCTTACTTGTTTACTGGTTTTTTATCCTTGTTCATACTAATTTATTATTCTTTAGGTTCTAATGGCCTCTCATGTATCTCAACCTCTATGCTTTACTCATATATACTCTCTTTTGTTACCTCTTCTTTACATTCCTTCACTACTTGATTCCTCTTTCCACCATGTTTCTCATTATGGAAGAACAAATTCTTGTTCCTTTCATCTTCATCATAGTACAATATGATTTGACCACTCTTTGACTATCCATGTCCATGATTATCAAATGTTAACTTAGCTTTATCTTGACCAATGGAGAAACTCACATTTGATCATACTCCCTTTGATTGCTTGTTTGTGGCATTATTTGCACAACTCTTTGTGTTTCTTTTTGCTACTCCTCTCTTAATGTTTATCAGAGTTCATCATTAACCTTTTCCTACTATAGTTTATCTTCTTTCATCCCCTTGGATGGGTTGAACATGTCCTACAACATTTCCAACTCTTCTTGCAACTTGATTGCATCTAGTTCTTCAAAATCCTCATCAAATCTTGGTCCACATTATTATTCATTATCTTGGGTAAATTTTTTCTTTGTCTTCTCCTTGGGCTCCCTCATTAATGAAATTCATATTAACTTACTTTAAATACATACCATGATTTTTAAGCACACTTTGAGGTTCTTCATTCTCATCTTGCCTTGCTGCACACTCATTCATCAATGCAATGATTTCCATATACAAAATGTCTTCACCATTGAAGTCAAATTCACATACATCATCATAAACAACATTTGGAAAAAAATATTGCAAACACTTATATTTTATGCACTCATCCTCATTATTACATGGTTGTACCTTCATCTCATTAGCTTGATTTAATTGTACCATCTCTCATGTTTTCTTAGTTGGCTATCTATCTTCCTTTAACTTCATACTTGCTTGGAACACACTTGAAATATGATATTCTTGTGCTCTTTTCTTGCTATTTTCAACCCAATTATTGCCTTGTACCTTTTTAGGTTGCCATTGTATTCTCATTGCTTCTCCTTCATGCTTCATGCCTTGGTTATCTACTGTGCCATCTTGTTGTTCTTTTCCCTTTATCCTTTGTTTCCACATTTGTGCTTGATTTCCACATGTTCTTTTGCCTTGTTTGACCTCTTGTTTAAGATTCACCTCTTGCTTCTCAATACATATTTGTTTTATCCACTTAGTCCAAACATATCCATTCCCTTGTTCTCTTTTTAAGGGCTGCATATTAGGTTTTAATTCTTCATAGATGAAATCAAAATCAATGTTCAAACACTCATTTACCTCCAAATATGACTTATGGAAGCTTGTCTTCTTTCATGTCTTCTTGGGTGGCCTTCATGTATTCTTGGTGAGCCATCTCTTTGGTTTCAGCTACTAGACTTGGAAATGCATCATAATGTTCTTATTCATATTCATCTTGAATATGTGGAATGTTCTCAATCTTTAACACTTTGTCTTCTACAAGGGACTCTCTTTCTTTGTCATCCTATTTTCACTTGATGGGTGATGTTCTTGGCCCATCCTTCACCAAATTTTAGGCCTTATGTTTGGCCTTCACCAATTATTTCTTCATACCTATATACATAAACTTGAAATCAATGTTAGCATACAAAATGAGAGACTATATAGTCTCTTTAAATGTCTTTTGCATAAACACTCTCCACATCTTTTTATCTTCACTCTCATGTGCTCTTCTTGGAACTTATATCTCCTTCTTGTTCTCTTCAATGAGAACTCTCTTCTATATTTATTTTTCTTGTTTATCACTTGTAAAAATATCATATATCATGCCTCTTTAGGCTGTCCGCTCTTTCTTCTTATCATTTCTCAAGACACTCATCTTATACCTTCTCTCTTTTACAAGTGACTCTAGTGGACACTTCACTCTTTTCTTCATATTATAGTTATTCCATTAGATTCCTTATCTTCTTAAGATATTCACCATGAGATATATATTTTCAATACTCTACCCTAATTCTCTTATCATGTCTTCCACTTCTCCATCTACACCCATCTTGTCTCACTTGTTTGCTTCCTAAGCCTATATAGACCTTCCTCATAACAAGCTTGTCAATCTTACCTCTTAGACCTCTATTTTGACTTTCCTCTTATTTTTATCCTCTATCTGGGACCTTTTCTTATCCATCTTGACTCTCTTTTGGAGTCTTCTTTCTTCTCTTTCTCTCTTTTAGCTCTAAGTCTCTTTCTATGTCTTCTTCACTAGTCCTTTCTTGACTAGCTTATAGTCCTTCTCATACGAATTTGGGGTTGTTTTTCTTCTCTTTATCAAAATTATACTCCTTTATTCTGACCTCAACATATCAGACCTGAAACTATATTCTCCCATAATACCCTTCAAGGTGTCATCTCAAGTATTCCTCATAGTATGCTTCATCAATTTCAAATAGAGATGTTTCAAAGAACTCAAAACAAAAATCAAACCAAAATTACCTTGATCTGATACCAAATGATTAAGAGGTAAGGGGGATAAATATACAAAACACCATTGTCTATATCTAGTCTTGAAAAATATCTCATTTTCATATGCTATGCTTGTCTTGAATACTCTAATCCAATCAAGTTTCTTTCACAAGGATCACTATGCTTGATGGTCTCCTTGAGTGTTTCCTATTTTGTACATATAGAGGCACTTATTTATTGATTTAAATCACTCTCACTATCAAACACTTTTCAATCCTAACTCCTTTCACTAGACTGATCTCTATTTACACTTCCCCTCTTTCACTAGGTCTCTATTAGGCATGCTTCTCAGGTCTTGAGGACCAAAACTTGTCATAGATATCAATGACTCAATATTTTATCTTTTATGGTCTTATATGACATTATAATAATTTTCTTAACCTTTTTAAATTAATTAATCACCCTTAAACACATATTTCCACATAACATACTCATCACGACTCCTCTAGGCTTGTAGCTTTTTTTTGCCATTTCTCCTAGGTTTGACCAAACTAGGAACTCTTTTCAATAATTTATAATATTTATTTATACCCTCTATCTTCCTTTAGTTTTGTCTCAAATTTCAATGTATAAATACACTTATAGCTATCACTTCCTTCATTAGCCTCCCTTCAATTAGGCCTAATTAGCCCTATTCCAAACCCTTAGCTCTATAAACTATAGTTCCCCATACACTATAAACATTAAAAAAAAAATTATTCACCTTTTACATGTTTATTCAAGAAATATGACCAAGTTTCACTAATTTTCCATGGTTAAAACTCTCAAAAATGCCAAAAACCTAATCTAGGGTTTTCCATGACCTGCACAAGCCTGAGAGCCTCAAGAATTCAATATATTGAGTTTAAATAAGTTTAAAAGATAAAAAATCCATATTAAGGTCTATTTTTACCTCACATAAATTTTCTAATAGGTGGGAATCCTTGGTTGACTGTCACTTGATTTGAGAAACTCCAAGTACAGAATTTTATGTAACACAGTTGACTATGTAAGGCAAAATTGGTTACAAACTACCACATGATTAGTTTTAGGTAATTTTAAAATGTTTTAGGACATAAAATAGGTTTTTATAATCAATATCTCACTCTTCCAATTCTAAAATGTCCTCCCCTCTAACATATCAAAGTTTGTTCTCCTTCAATCTCAACATTATGAAATCTAACATAGGACTGTGTAACATTCAAGGGACTCTATTTTAACAACCAGTTTCAAAGTTGATTTCAAGGTTTTATTTTTATGTATAATAACCTATCAACATGTAAATATATTATATAACCAACTATGTCCACTCACACATTTCATTATTCATTCTATCTCCTTGGCATTGAACATACAATAGGGTCTCTTTTGCCTGTGTACAAGGGTCTATCTACACCAACAAGGTTTGATCCTTTTAATAGGTTTTAATCCTATACAACCTGAGCACCATATGATTTTAATAAAAAATTTAATTAAACCAATATACCTCACCATCTCCTATCTCAAACATGGCTAAAATTACATCTCAAGAACAACCAACCATTGGAGCATATCCTTTTTTAACAATCCACAACAGTTTCATGCTTACTTAACCATTTTTAGTAGAGGTTCCTAGTTTCCAAAAACTCGATAATTATAAGTAAAATTATGGGAAAGGTAATGGATCCTTATCTTGAAGAAACATATATTCCTAAAGACATATCATAGAAATATATAAGACCTAGATATTCTAGCTAGTGTGATTCTCATCTGAAGTTCATCAAGATAACAATAAAGATTCAACATTCATTTCATAATATAAAATATCCACTCATAAAACATTAGATATATATAACATTATCATATATAGTACATTAATTTTTAGATAAGGTTACATCACACATTCAATTACATCACCCAAAAAACTTATCCTCTCTTAACAAGAATCAACCTATTACACTGTGTTTTACAAGAGACCTCTATCTCATGGATCTAGTACCTAGTTCTTTGATGTCCAACCCCTCTCGAATCTTTATAGCTTACATATATACATAATTCACTATCCCTATCTTAGGCACATGGTTAAAATAGACTAAGTTTGTAATATTTAACAAATATAACCTCATTATAGGCTTCCCAAGTTAGAGAAGCCCAAATCCACAAAATCTATTCAAAAGAGAATATGGTTGATGACTAATCATCTTGTGTATGCTGACCTATTATACTATTGACATGTCTTTATGTTATGATGGAATCCTATGTGCATACTTTCCCACCAACACTTTCCTAGACTTAATTAGTTGTCTTATCCTAAGACAATGTAAAAGTAACACAACTAAAATGTAGAAAAATTCAAAATTACAGAATCCTAAACAAAACATCATAAGATAACCTACCTCCCTTTTGGGTTTTTAGTAGGCTAATGAGACCAAGTTGTCACCCTTTCAAATTTTTAACTAATTATATCTTTGTGAGATAGAATAATAAATGAAATAAAAGGTGCCAACAAAAAATGGAACCTACAGTGTACCTAAGACTAGGCAAGAAGTGGTAGAGATATGGTTGAAGACGGGGTCATTAAAGACTCGGTTGGCTTCCTCTACTAAAGAAGCACCAACAACTAACTGGGAGGAATAAAAATAAGATCATTAATCATAGGATCAATGGAGTCATCTAGTGTATCCAAGTCCTTCTTATAAGTTTACCATTCTAATAAAGCTTATTAGATTGCCTGAACCAATGCACACAGGGGAGCTTGAGCATACAACAAATGCTAAAAATTAGCATCATCACATGAAGTATTATTATCCTTCATAGATGCAACCTTTGAATCAATATCACCAAAAATAAAAGGTGGTCCACATATCTATTCATTTGAACTACATCAAAGGCATTATGTTTAACCTGAGTCTACCACCCTACAAGTTGATTAGTAATTATATCTCATGCATTGATCAAGGCATTTATTGCATCATCTATAGATTGTGGAGTAGTTTGTGCATTCAAAAATTTTGTGGAAGTGGTCTATGCCATAAAAAAATTGGGCTATAGACTAGTCCAAATGCCTTGGAGTTATTGGTACCAATCCAATAGATTATGAGTAATTTTCTTAACTTGTTGTATAGTAATATTGAGTTGCATTTGATACTCAATAAGCAAATCACACAATTCTAGAGTCTTAGATTTGATCATCAGGCCTTGATGATCATATTATATATGCATTTTACTATGATGCTAGTCCTGGACAAGATGATTGAGAATCAAAGTAATTCAATCCACATAAGACAGGTTGAGATCAATAGTGACCTCCTGAACAAGGTCTAGGAAAGCAGTTTATAGAGCATCACATGCATGTTGTAGGGCTTGTTATAACCCAATATTCTTAGCTTCCAATTGTGAAACCTTATGGACCAAAGATTGAGCCTTTTATGATTAATATTTGTAAAATATAGCCACACATTCAATTTATTTACTCAATGAAAGATGAGTAGCATCGAGAGAAAGATCCGTTAAGACTGGCATGCTACCCAAAAAAGTGGCCAAAATAGTGGCCAGTGCATGTTGAACAAAATTAAATAGAAACAAAAACATCATTCTCTAAGATTTTGGTATAGGCATATCCAACATGGACATCAAATACAAACTTTCTAAAGTAGATGGTGGTTGCATAATCAGTTATGTTGTACTTTGTGTCAAAGGATCCAAAGGCATTTGAATGGAAGAAAATTCTATGGTGGGAGAAGACTGAGTCTTAATAGTGGCCAAATATGGTTTCTCCATAGATGGAACTTGTCCCAAAAAATAGACCTCTCATTTTTTGAGACAACATGTGAACTATTTTGGTTTAAAAGACCAAAATAATCTCTTCCCTTCTCAAAATTTATTCTGAGCATTCAAATTCCTCATTTTTCAAGCTTCTTAGAAATCTATGGACTCTGTAGGATTGAATCTATAGACTTTGTAGGCTTGAATCTATGGACTCTGCAGGAAGAAAATCTATAGACTCTACAGGAAAGAAGCAAGCTCTCAATACTTAGGCGATTTCAAAGTTGGTTCAATGACAAGGTTCAACCAAAAGAGTTCATCAGCAAGATTCTAAGCAAGGATTAAACCATTGAACCATTGAACCTTGAACCATTTTTTTTAATGGGTTCAAAGGTTCAACATTAGCAGCAAGAGTTAAACACATTTGTTTAATGGCTCAACAGGTTCAACGACTAAATAGTTCAATGCATTTGGTTCAAAAAGATCAAAAGGACTTAGCCAAATAAAAAGAATGAACTGATTGAAGAACTGATTGAACTATTAAACCTTGAACCAAAGGGTTCAATGGGTTCAAGGTTGAACGGGTTCAATGAGGCTTGTTTCAAAGAATCTTGGTTCAAGCGGTTGATAGAAACAAGGGAATGAACCATTGAACCGTTGAACCAAAATTGGTTCAATCGGTCGGTTCAAGTGACAAGTTCAAAGGAGTGCCCCAAACGTCAAAGACACAAGTGCCCTTATAGAGGGAATTTATGTGGCAAAAGTGACTAAGGAAGGAAACAAAAACCTGACAGACCTCAGCGGATGTTGCCAAGTGTCATCTTTTGAGCCTTATTTCACTTTTTTTTTAAGAGCATCGAATCCTGCCATGTGTCACAATTTGAGATTCACATAAAATTGACTAAGGCAAATTTCCAAGGGACAAACAACCCTTGCAGAGGACACTCAGAAGCCGAAGTGAATCGTTGCAAAAACTTGAAAGGCTAATTTGGAGCTCAAACAGCGCTTACAAAGGGTAGAAAGGGGGCACATGGACCAATTCAAAGGCCAAAAGAGCAAAGGGATTTCCTTTGGAAAATTTTCCTTGACAAAAGTGACAAAGAGACAATTCCTTCAAACCAATTGTCTGAGAGAATTCCTTCAAACTTTTTGCTCTGAAACAATTCCTCCAGACTTTTTCCTCTGAAAGAAAAGTTTGAAGAAATAAAAAACCCGCTATGATACTACGTGTCATCTTCAAAGTCATAGTGGAAGCTACCACGTGTCATCTATTGAGACACAATATCAAATGCAGTGGAAATTGCCAAGTGTCATCTTCCACAAGGTTCTCAAAAGACTAGCAAGAAGCAACTAAGGAACAGAGCATCAAACTGAATCAAGGACCCAATTCAAATAACTAGAAAAGGAGGGATGAGTAGGAATGACCAAAAACATTTGTGCATCAGATATGTTTCTAAAAGTAGACCGCCATGTGGATATTGAAAGATGCAAATTTTGAATAACATGACCCATTTGTCTACATTGAGAAAAGCAAATGGGTAAATGCCCCTAAATTCTAGCATGTCTTCTTAACAAAATTCAATGCAACATGATGTGTTACTATTCTGAAGTCCTTAAAAAGGCTATATAAGGGGCTCTCTTATTTTTGGAGATCTCTCTCTCTCTCTCAAATTATTAGAAATGAAACTTTGCCCAAATTAAAAGGCATTACTGAGACTTTGAGCTCAGATTGCTGATCATATTTTGTTATTGGAATAAGAAAGCAAGTGACTTTTTAGACTTTATGCTATGATATATTTGTTGTTGGGGAAACTATTCTTATGTCTTTTTCCTTAATATATTTTCTATTCCTTTAATTCAATAAGCAAAATTAGTGAAAATAGTCAGGAAGGTGTCCTGAAGCCAACTGTGGAGAGCCTTTGCGCCCCCACAATTGCCTTTAGTGTGTTTTCTTTTTGTTTCTATGTAAAGGACCTTGGGATGACTTTGTGCCCTCATTGTCCTTTGTATCTCATTCTTGCACAATTGAGGTGGAGACTTTGTGCTATATCTCAATCTACTGGTTACTACATCTTTGGTTGCATTTTGCAATTACTACCAGGAAGATTCTTGTGGTTTGCTGAATAGTACTTTTGAAAGAAGAAGAGTGCTTTTTGTCATTTCCCTTGAGTTTTTTCCTTTGATTTGCATGCATCATCTCTAAAAAAAGAGAGATGGATGGTTTATCCTACCCTTGAGTATTATTTTATGTTTATGTTTATATATATATATATATATATATATATATATATATATATATATATATAATCATATCTATAGGTAACCTCCCCTTGATGAGAGGAGAGATTAGTCCCCCTTTTTATGTGGTAAACCTACACATTTGGATGACCAATCTTCCTACTTTGGATGATCAGACCTATTTTGTTTATCAGTATGTTGATCAACAAAATATTCAACCAACAAAACTAAATTTTGAGAATCTTATGGGTTGGACTAGCAGTAGCATCAACATGAATGACTTTAGCCTATATCAATGCAGCTATGATATCTTTCATTTATGGACATTGAGATTTCTTCTCTATCTTAGTGTTGCACTATCATGATGTCTCAGTGGTAGCGATGTTGTTCTTTGGTCATAGCTTATTGGCTAATAGTGATGGAAACTTACATCGTGGTTCCTACTTCCTGAGCATTGTGAATGGTAGGAGCTTGAGCTCATGCCTGTGCATCCTACATCTTCTACATAGCTTCAACTTTAGCTCTTTTCTTTTCCTCTTAGCAATAACCGAATCAAATTCTTCACATGTGGCTTGCTTCTCTTCCCCAATCAGGGACTCAGACGTAACTTCTTTATTATTTTTAGGTGGTTCTTTAGATTGAGAGAGTGAGCAAGATCATGTGGCCATCTAAATTTGTGAGCAATAAATTGATCCCTTCCTCAATCAACCTACGATAACATCCTATATAGCCATTTATGTAAATGTTGTCTTGATCTAGGTATTATTTGAATTTAAAGGTTAGGAAGTGGCTATGGTAGATCTAGGGGCATTCATTTCAATGACGTTTGAGTCATTGAGATCCTCCTTCACCATGCAAAACATGCATGTGGACCGCTTGCATCAAAGGGTAGACTCTGGTGAAATTTATAGTAATACATCCATAGGTTATGGAAAAGGTGTTCCTTTAAATAAAATATCATGTGTATGATCCATTTGAGCCTATTCAATCTTTATTACTTCACCCAAGCGGTCCACTGTAAAGGATGGTGGACAAGGTAGAAGGGAAATCCATAACTCCAATGCAACTTGTTGTAGATCTGCATGGTATGGACAACCTTCCAAAAGAAAAATTATTTTTTATGTTCATATTCATACAAATCACTTACCATATATTCTATCATTAGGTGGTATACCTTGGTCACATTAGTCTGTAGCTTAGGATAATTACACTGAGATGTGATCTTCAGGACATGAGGATCATCATACTAAGAAACTTGGTTCCTAGTTTTGCATTATGAAGGTAATGGTGGGCAAGATTAAGCTATCCATTTAACCTTTCTATGTTATGGGATCTCCACTGGTGTAATAAATAAACTTGGAATTGATTCTTCAGGAGGAACAAATTGAAGAGGAGTAGCCCATTATATGACCCGAGCTTTCTATAATGCCACCTCATGTTGTGCATTAAACATGTCCAAGAAGAATCCCATTGGAGTGGTAGTCATTGGTGGTAGCTCATGGATCTGAATAAATGTACCCTTTAGAAGGCATTAGAACACAACATGTTGGTCCAAAATTTTCATAACATCTAGTGAGATTCAAGGATGAGTAAATACCATCTGAATGAGATCTTTCTCCCAATCATCAAATAAGAGGACTTGATCTTGAAATTGATTTGTGGATTAAATAACCAAATTGGAAAATTGCTCATCAAGCCAATAGTCAGTGTCTAGGTGGACTTTCACCACCAAGGATTTCCATTGAGTAAACATGAGAAGAAATACCAAAAATTAGTATTGGAAGGTGTGGTTTGCTGTGCCCAAGACTTTGGCAATGTTTTACTCCAATTTCATGAGAAGGAATTCTATCCAATTGAATTATTCCCCACCATGGATCATTCGATGTGTGATATCCACCACACCCTTGGTAGCCTCGATCATGGTCTTGGTAGTCTACCAGAAGCATTGAGAAATACATTCTACTAACAACCACATCAATTCATTAGGGAAAAATGTCAGTACAATACCACAATTCCCTCTAACTATAGTAGCATTGATTTTGGTGGAGATTGGTGGTGCTTTAGTCTTATAATCAATGAGAGATTTGGCTCAAGTAGGCATTTTGATTACATGAACCACTACTTTAGTGGATAGATACACCATTACATCATGTGATAAATAAATACAATGCTAGTTATACTATGCCAAAAATAATTGCATTATGTTAGACCAATCCCCAAAAGTGGGTAACCACATTAGGTGCTTGGTGTTTGAGCCATCCAAATGAGGTACCAATCCATTCTATGCAAATAGTCTATTTCATGTATTTTTCACCATGACACTATCGTGAGGATCAAAAAACTTTATTTGCTGAAGTGAGACTGATATCCCCAAATCCTCCTTCAAAATGGTGAGTCTATTTTTGAAATTATTCTCAAACTTAGTGGCACTAGGAGAAGTGGCCATGACTACTTACTAAGAAAAATTGGAAGCTCATAAAGCTAAGAATGTAAACCTGAAATAATAATTACAAAACTCAATTAATAAAGGTCGATGGTCTATAATACCATTAATTGAATTATTTATACACTTTTGGTTCATATGGCCCTTTGATCTTGCATATTTAATATTTGGGATCCTAAAATACCTCACTTGTGTGAGCTAGTTTCAAATTTTAATTGATGTACACACCCCCATTATTTTGCATGCAATGAAAAAATCAGCTTGACAAATGTGGAATTTAATGTGGTTAATGTTGCACTAGTTTGTCTACTAAAAAATGTCTGATGGGACATGCCATCATCTTTTCATTATCCATACCTATTAGATATTTGATCTTAATTGCAATATAAAACTCTAACAATGACATTATAAATGCTTTCCTACATGATTTAGCCATAACTCCTTTTTAGCAACCATTATTCATAATCATGACCCAAGATCTGTTCAGGTGAAATTCTTGGAATTAATAGGTGATCCAAACCTATATTTCTTCGATAACGTCACTTAGAAGCTTGTCTACCTATAGTGATTAGATAACCAACATGTGTTAGTCTAGCTATACCATGCCTATCTTGTATCATTACCGACTGTGGTTGATCATGTGCTCTAAGAACAACAACTTACTATAACACACAACACACATAAAATTCAAACCAAACTTAAAATGATTTTTATAAATGTAACTTTCCTAACTAAGAGGGGTGTGTGAAACCACACTTTCTTTCTATAATTGTGAGCCTAGCAACAATAGACTTTGAGTCTACATCTTTTAACCTTTCTTGTCAAAAATTACCTTCTAGGTCCTGCAAGACTATAGTCCCACTCTACAAAATTTCATGAAAAACATATGGACCTTTCAATTGAATGGTGAGTTTACTAGGAAATGCACAAAACATACTATCATATAGCAAAACCAATTGCTCACAATGAAATTCTTTTGTGCATAGATTCTTATCATACCATACATGTTGGCTTCTTTTGTTAACTTTTTGCACCCATATGACTCTGTGCCTATCTTAATCCATGTAATTGAGGTTCAATAATTGATTTGTAAATGATTCTACATCACTGAGATGCATTGTATTAGCAACTCATAAGCTAGGCGTGACATATTTCATTAGTATAACAGCTTCCATCCCATAGACCAACTAGAATATAGTAAAGCCTGACACACACTTAAAATGAGTGCGATAAGCTTAGAGAACCATAGGAAGTCAATCCTCCCAATCGTATTTCTTAACATCATAAACCTTTGTCAATATCTTACCAATCACTTTGTTTGTAGCCTTTACTTGCCTATTCACTTGTGAATGGTACACCATGATTTTATGATGGTAAATCATAAATTATTCTATTAGTATCTTAATGGTCTTGTTAAAAGAATGCATACCCAAATCACATACCAATCATAGTGGGCACTCAAAATGAGTAATGATATTTTTATATAAAAACTTAGCAGTTTCCTTAGCTCCATAGCTTGGTGTAGCAGTAGCCTCGACCCATTTGGTAAAATAATCTCTTGTAGTGATTATGTATCTGGCATTACTGCATTTACTTACTGGATTAATAGGGCCAACAAAATAATTCCCCACTGCCCAAACGGTTGTTATGCTAACATAGGATGAAGATGCATCTCATCCCTATGAGTGAGGTTACCCATACATTGGCAAACATTTCACTATTTTGAAATCCTCTATGTATCCTCAAAAAGATATGACCACTAAATACCACTTTGAATTATTTTCCTTGTAGTAGATTCCCCCACAAAATGTCCACCTGTAACGCCCTGATGTGCCTCTTATAAGACTTGTGGTCATTCATTATCTAGTGCTACTCATCATATAACCTCATCCTTCCCCATATGATAGAGAAATTCATTTAAAATACTAAATGGAAGCACCTTGGTCAATATTTTCTTCTTTTCTAATTCATTATAGTGTGTGGGTAACATCCCCTACTCTAAGAAGTGTGCAATTTCTACCAGTTGTTTGGGAATCACATAGACTCTAAAAAAATGGGCATCATGAGACTCATTAGGTATATCTTCTGGGTCCTCACCATTATGAAATATATTGACATGGTCAAGACCAATGTTCTCCCACTGTGGCTTGACATAAATCTAAAAGTGGAATTCTTGGAAAAGCATTAACCAATGAGATATCCATCCACCCAACATTGGCTTGTTTATCAGATATTGTAGAGCTTATTGATCTGTAAAAAAATTCAAATGGGGTAGCTAAAAAATAATGTCAAAAAATTTGTAGAGAAAATACAATTTCTAAAGATTCCATCTCGATTATGGTATAATTTTTTTTGGCCATAGATAATTTTTGGCTTGAAAAATGGATTAGATGGTCCAATCCTCCTTCATTGGGCTATGCAAGCATTGCACCAATGAAAGTACCTAAAACATCAACATGCACATGGAAACGTTTACCCCAATTAGGAAAAATAAGGATTGACACAATAACCAACCAGTATTTGAGATCCACAAAAGCTATTTGGTACTCTTCTATCCATACAAAGGGAACATCTTTGCATAGTAATTTCTCTAGTAGGGTTGAGATAGTTGCATATATGTTTATGAATTTTTGGTAATACCCCATGTGTCCTAAAAAGGATTTCACTTTTGTGGAAGAATTTGGTGGTTAGATACTCACTATTACTACAATCTTTACTTAATCCACCAAAATTCCATCGCTATACATAACATGGCCTAATAAAACACTAAACAATGTGAAAAACAAACATTTTTTAAAGTTAAGAAAAATTTTAAGTGCTTTGCATCTTTCCAACATTAGTCTTAATTTTGATAAGTGTTCTCAAAATAATGAGCACACTTCCCAATATCTAAAAACACCTCTAGAAAATCATGGGTGAAGTCCTTGAACCTAGTTACTATAGCCTTGGGGAAAACCATAGGTGCATTATTTAGACCAAATGGCATTACCTTATATGAAAATGATCAACATTATATATAAAATTTCATCTTAGTTTTGTCCTCAGCTATGATGGGTATCTGATGATACCCACTAAATTTGTTAGTGAAGGAATATACCTCGTGTCTAGCTACAACTTCCAATACATCATCTAGAAATAATATTAGAAAGGGGTCTTAAACACAGGAATCATTAAGATGTGGTAGTCTCCATAGATATGAATCTTGCCTATTTTCTTCAATTGCATGACTATAGGACTCACCTAGTCTACTTTTTCCATAGAAAACATTATTCTTACATCTTGCATATGATTGAATTCAGCTTTGACTTTCATCTTCATATTAGGATTGAGATGATAATGGCTCTTCTTGATGCGGCATGCACCTTCCTTAAGTTATATATACATTTCCCCTAAATAAGGGTCCACCCCTTTGACTTTTGCAAAAGTAGTAGGAAACACATTTGCATAATCATGCAAAAGCTATAATACTTTTGAAATGTCCTTCTGCTCCCAATAGTCATCGACATGTCCTAATTTTGGTATGTCTTCCAACTTGATGTTCATAATTTATTATTTTGGAGGTTTCTAAGACAATTTGCACTTGTCTTTCAAAATAGACTATTGAATGGTCCACTCACCCTCTTACTTTGGAAATTATATCTATCACAATTGGTCTTCTTCAATTTCTTCATCTATGGGTTCAAGTAATATTTTTTTCAAGATAAAAAAACTTGGTGAGTTCAGGATCAAAAAACTTAGCAAGTTCGAAAGAATCTTCACTAACTAAATCAGATTCATCAAAAAACTCCTCTTGAATATGATGGCAAAGTTTAATTTTGATCTTTGCTTTACCTCTACACTGAGTCTACATAGTTGTAGCATCAATAAGGTCCTAGGCATCTTGTTGACTATGATTAACTTCCATGGTGATAGCATCAATAAGTTCAATAGCCTCCATCTCCTCTAGCTTTGAATCATGGTCATTGCAAAAATCTTATACTCATCTATGGCATAAGAATATTTTCATCTTTTGTAGTGCATTATAAACTAGAATACTCTCACTTTCAAATATGAAAGTTTGAATAAATTCATTCTACAACTGAATCTAGTGTTATGTCTCTCTATGGCATTCTTGGTGAATATACCAAGTAGTAGGATAAATCCCTAATGTGTAAATAAAATAATGTGGCCAATACTTTAAATTGTTTTCCTTATCCATCTGTACTTCATGCACTGTTGAATATGGTTATGGGGGCATTACCCTTATTGAAACATGGGTCATGCTCTTCACACTTCCATAGGCAATTGAAACTGTATGATGAGTAATTTCGACACTTATGCCCATGTCTTACTATTGCTATGATGTACTACCCAATAATTAGCTATAACTCCTTTTAATGTGTAATTAAGGGCACTTACCCTTTGGCTATCCTTAGGTATATGCATTTGAAACCACACTATAAAGTCACCAATGTCAAAGTATGGAGGTATTTACTGATCACTCACATAAACCATGTGCAAAGGTTTAAGATCTGATCATTTCTAGCCTAATTTAGCATGTAATTATCAGAATCACCACTAACAAAATTAGCTGGCCCCATGGAAGCATACTTTCATAAGTAGGCTCAATGTAGTCACAATCCATAGAACAAGGTTGATATAACAACTCTATATCAGACTGTGTAGGTGAGTGTATCAACAAAGATCATAATTCATCTTATACATCTATGAAAATATTCAAAGGTTTGAAAGAACCCTTACCCCATAATTTAGTGGTTTGTAGCTCTACTAAAAGAGAGTTGTACTGGTTTATTGGCATGTTGCATTGTATATCAAGTACACTCTGCATCATAATTCACATCTAGCTATTCCCTCTCATTGTGTAACGAGAATCAGGTTCCCTAAGAATTATATATGACTTGGAGTCTTTGTTAAGAGGGATGATGATTATACGATCATCCTGGTGTAATTTTATTTGATTCATTAATGTGTTGATGGTCATCTTACCATCATAGGCCCACTTTTTCCCTAACAAAACTGGGTAATGAGTTTCATCCATCTTCATATCTATTACTTTAAAGTCACCATGTAGAGTTAACTCTATGATTCTAATCTCCACATCTTCTAGATGTCCTATGGGCTCTACCCTACCATAGTTTTCCAAATTGAGTGTTACGAGACTGTAATTCAAAGAAGTTCTATTGATCACCTCCCAGGTAGATCATGGGATCATATTCACTATGCTCCCAAAATCAAACACAATGTTCAGTATCTCATACCTTACTAACTCTATACCTACTCTAGCATCGACATCCCATGGTTTCTTAGTCTTGACAAACCAAACCATCTTCTCAAGCCTTTCCTTTCCCTTTTGTGCACATTCAATCAAATGATGCAAGAGATTGGTGATATTTCAATGATATATCTTCATTTTGTAGATTATTAAGTAATTTCATCAAGTCTATCAATGCTATTACAAGCCCCTCTTGTTTAATGACTCACACAATCTACCCATACATCTATGCATCAAATGTAGCTTCATCTACTATAGCTAAACCTTGCTATTGAATGATCTGTAGAATTTGTATAGCTTCTTTCATGAATCCCTTCTCCTTTACTAGTACAAATAGGTATTAATTTTAGCTTTACATATGCCAAAATCTATTGGCATCTCCCAAGGAGGTAGTCTTTATTGTGCATACTACATTTTTGTCACTTCTTACATAAATGCATTGTGGTTGGGCTTAGAACTAACTCGATCTACATTTTTCACTCCTTGATCTCTGTGTTGTACTTCTAAAATAAGATAGTCATGAGTATCATGTTATTCTGATACTCAATAGTAAGCAAAGTAAGATTTCCATTCTAGATTTATAGGGTAGTTCTATTGCACACGATTGAGTTCCTCGTACAAATAAAATATAATAGGGTCTCTAAGGCCATTGTCACATCCTCACTACATACCTCTATAGTATCCACCTCTATTCCTTTGGTATCCCCAACCATCCGCCTATTGTGGCCCAAAGTTTGTTATAGTCTATGGCATATTCTACCCCGGCTAGATTTGTTAGGTGTTGTAACCACCATATTGGGGTTGATTTATATGTGGTGCCCAACTACCTTGTTGTGCCTAAGGAAGCACAAGATTCCAAGTATATTGGTAAGAGCATTGTAGTAGTTGTGTAGCTTAAACTCCACTAACTAATCCTTACATTTGAAATGACTATGTATTCTAAGCCCATGACAACCCAATCTATCTTATACTAGTGGGAGGGGTTTCTACTCTCAAAATAGCTTGTGACATCATTGGTGCTTATTGTGTAGCTTTTGTGAAGACATTCTTAGTAATGTCTTCCTTCAATTCTTATAGATCCCTGAAATTATTATCTTCATGATTAGTAGATTTGCAAAATTTATAGTACATACTCTATGGATTTATAACATACTATTGTAATAAGTGACAATGAGTTTTTGAGTGTCCCACTATGTGGTAGATGTCATAAAAATCCATAGTACTTTCAGGCATTCATTCCTATGGTGGCCTTATTATCCATACTCAATACACCAAAGACTGATTCTAGGTCACTCAAAAATATTTAATGGGGCCTCTAACCTTTGTAAAATATCTTAGAGGGTATTTTCTAAATATGTTTTGTTCTCTGTCAGGGTACCATAATCCTCTATTTGCTCCACTCTTACTGTAGCTATTCTAGCTTTTGCTGTATTAGTAAATTTAGTTTGCACTATCATAAACCAGATCTTAGGTCATAGTCCTTCTACAAACCAAGTGGCTTTATCCTTATCTTCCAACAAAAATTTGATGTTGTTGACCACATCAAAAAATTTAAGGTCATAATCATGAATAGTTTCCCTTGGACCTTGGTTAATTTCCTTTAAGTCTTGTATGGTTTGTCTTTTACTTTTCTTAACTTTGAACTCTACAATCAACCATTTCCTTACATAATCAAAACTTGTTGTTCTTGATTCCCTATGAAACATGAACTCTAATGTCCTTTTGGATAAAGCCCCAATGAGCTCATACTTCTTAATATTTTTATCCAAAATGCCTTTTACCTACCATTTCATGTCACACGTAAGTATTGCTTTGTATCTGTAGTTCCATCATAGGGTACTAGTGAAATGAAGGCTCCTAGATATAAATCCATAGTACCTAGGTTTGGTTGCAAAGGAATTGTTATATGCACTCCTCCAGATGGCAGTAACAATATTGTAACTTATGGAATTGATACTTAGAAACCTCTTGGTGTTAAAATTAGTGTAATCACTTGGGGAGGAGTGATCACTAGTGGTGTTTGTAGTGATGATCTTGCAGACCTAGTTGGACTATCTCCAAGTATTAGTATAGTTGTCAAAAATGGTCAACTTTGAGGAAATATAAAATATTCTTGTGATCATAAAGGTGATGAAGATCGCTTAAGCAATGAAAATGCCTTTGACTCATCTTTGATCTCTGTAATGGTGTCTATTTGCATTCTATGTTCCTCGACAAAATTTTTGATATGCAATACCCAATTAGAAACCTATTCAAGTAATAAAGGGTTAGTTAAAATGGCTGACACTTCTCAAAAATAATTCCTCTATGATTTAGTGAATCCTTGTGTTGTCCTTTTGAAATTGTAATCTATTAACTCTCTAATACCTATTCTTGATTCCTCAATCTCCTACTCTCTCTAACTTACAAATATCTAAGATTGAATATAAATAGGAGTATTTCTATAAAATATAGGCTCAAGGGGTGTGCAGTAAGGGGGTGAAATATCTCTTTGTCTGATTCTCCTTATGTGAAAATTTGATACAGTATTGTGCTTTTGGTTGACTGTATGTCTGAAATCAGGGAACTCTCTTACAAAAGTGAAAGATATCTCCTTGAGTGACTGTGAACTATTATCAGCTATCAGAGTATCTTCCTCTAAGGTTTTTCCCTTATTATCATCTTCCAATTGCTTAGTTATTTGTTCTTCAGTCTCACTAATCCTGGGCCCTTATTCTCTCTTATCAACTCTTTCCTCTCTTACCCTTTCATGAACTCATTCTTCCTCCTTTCAGTCTCCTATAGTTTTTCTACCTCTGCTCTTGATTCTACCTCTACCTCTACTCACAATCACTTATGAAGTCCCTGATATATTCCACCTCTTTTGTTTCTATATTTCATGTTCTATATCCACAAGATTCTTTTGATCCCTTTCATCTAGTTTCCTCTGATTTATACCAGCTAACTTTCTAGATTATCTCCACACCATCTCACATCCCGATTGCACACATCCACATATTGCCCTGAAAAACTACTCCATCATGAATGGGTAAGGTACTATGTATTTTTAAATGACTAACATATTTATAATAATTGGTATTTGATGTATAAACTTTCCTCTAGTCCCCTACATGAATAGATCTTGTGCAGCATCGAAATTAATATAACCATGAACTGTGAATTACATTATATATTTGTCTATTATGGTTTATGTCCAGTTTTCAATTACACAAGTCCAATCAACCTCAAAGATTTGTAACTATCTAATTAGCTCATCATCTAACTAAATTTTAGATGTAGATCTAGCTTGAAAATAAAATTTCTCTAATATCACTAACCACACAGTGAGTAAGCTCAGAAATTCACACTAGAAGATTTCATGTACTTCATAATATAGATGATTATCTATGAGTTCCTTTTTGGTATACCCTACCCTTATTGCCTCTTTTTGTGTGAAATGAAGTATTTTATAATCCCACCATTTTTCTAAATCCCTCTAATTTGGTAACCATCAGGGCATATCCTTTCTTTAACAATCCTCAATAATTCCATGCTCACTGCACCATTATTAGCAGAGGTTCATGGTTTCCTAGAACTTGATAATTATGAGAAAATTTTTGGGAAAGGTAACGGGTCCTTATCTTAAAGAAACATATATTCCTAATGACATATCATAGAAATATAGAAGACCCAAATATTTTGTCTAGTGTGATTCTCATCTAAAGTTCATCAAGATAGTAATAAATATTCAACATTCATTTCACAATATGAAATAATCAATTGCTCAAAAAACCTTAGATATATATAACATTATCATATACAATACATTAATTTTGTGATAAGGTTACATCACACATTCAATTACATTACCAAATAAACTTATCCTCACTTAACAAGAATCAACCTATTACACTATGTTTTACAAGAGACCTCTATCTCATGGATCCAGTGCCTAGTTCTTTGATGTCTAACTCCTCTCAAATCTTCATAGATTAAATATATACAAAATTCACTATTACTATATTAGGCACATGATTACAATAGACTGTATTTATAATCTTCAACAAATATAACCTCATTATAGGCTTCTTAAGTTAGAAAAGTCAAAATCCATGTAATTTGTTCAAAAGAGAATACAGTTGATGACTAATCATCCCATGTATGCTGACATGTTATACTACTGACATGTCTTTATGTTGTGATGGCATCATTTCTACGTGCTTTACCACTAACACTTTCTTAAACTTAATTTGTTATCTCATAACAAAACTTATCTTCATTCCTTTGAATCAACATTCATTACAAAATAATCTACCGATGGACTTGACCATCTTTCTTGAGAGTTCTTGAAAATTTTCTCATTATCAATTTTCCTCCCTCTCTTTGGAGATCTCTCTCTCCTATTTTATACTCCTACACCATCTAACTCCTACAAATGACTTTTCCTCACCAACTTCAATGTAGGTTTTGGTTGGTGGTTACATCAATTTGGTTGTCATAACCAACTTCAACATACAAAAGTGGTTCACATTAGTTTCTATGACTTGACTTAAGGACTAAAATTTAAATGCATTAAATCATCCTTCTTATGGCTAGAGTTGAATCCTAAAACTAAATTTGACAACCTAACCATTCCAAACCATGCATATGACCCTCTTATCCTTTGTTACAGTATTTGAATTTTCAAATTCCTAGTTTTAGAGGGAAAACTCCTAGAAGCTACCTGACACACCTTGATGACTCAAAATGGACTCCAAGGACACAAATGGACCTAATAAACTCCATCACACATATCAACATCAAAATTTGACCAAATTTGATCTCTTATTGACAAAAACACAAAAATGATGTTTCCTAGCTTGATGCTCTTGCATCAGTGATGTTTTATTCTATGCACAAAATTTTGACATGTCACTTGTATGTGGACCTTGGCCTTATGTGTGACATTGTTTTTTGTACTTGTTAGTGGTGTCATTATGCATATCATGCACTTATACTACATAGTATACTTTGAATATGGTTACTTTACTACATGCATCATTGCTATATTTATCTAGACATAACACTTGTATGCTTCACATTATATATGGTACATACATGCTTTAATGAAAATTACATTATTATGATAACATACTTCTCCACAATTTGACATGATTATACATGATTCTATATTTATCACATGATATAGTTAACTCTTCTTTTGAGATGAGTGACTTATGGGTTACAACCCTTATCTCCAAAGGGAGGATTTGTAATGCAATTTTATAAGATATTGACGACTCCATGAGCATAAAAAATAAATTATATAATATATTACATGTTTTAAAGATTCAAATTTCATATTTTATGATAAAACACAGGGGTCAAAGATTTAAAGTAATTTAAGAATCAAATTTTATCATAGAATATAGGTTTACAAAAATTTAAAGTAGTTCAAAAATCAAACACATGACATATATTGGCACATTGGTACAAATTATGGGGGCATATATACTCACTTTATAAAGACTTGTGTATAGATTCATAAACACTTGAATGCATAAGTATGGGCATATGAAAAATAGTTACAAGATTAAAAATTATAGGTTTCAATACAATTACAGTTAAGCATATAGATGTATAAAATTATATATCATTTGGCACATATTCATGGGGTATGATACTTGATCATGCACATGTACAATTTTCAAAGTCAAAAGGCATGATACTAGTTTATGTGCATATCGAATACAATAAAATTTATATATTCAAATACAAATGGTCATTCTTATAATTCAAATTTATTGAAATAGACATTATAATATGGGCATGAAATAATTATCTTTCAATCCTACAAATATAATCTAGATCTGTCTACAACGGTGTGATTTGTTCTATTATAAGTAATGTACATTTGAGTGGAGTGTTACTCAATAGCCTTGAAAATACTTATAGATAACCCAAGGTATGGATCCATATTTATGTTGTTTATGATGTACATTCGAGTCTAGAGTCATTCATTATCCCCACTTACTATTCACTTGGTTCAAGCTTATTAGTTTTGTATATTGAGTAAATTTTCCCTAATCTATCCAAATTTTAAATCATTCTCGAGGGGTAACCATAATCCAAGTCAATAATTCTCTACATAAATTTAGTATCTATCATTGTGAGCTATATAAATCCATCTTCTAGTTGCATACATAATCAAAGAATCACAATTATGCATTCACTCTAGGTTGGAGAACTACATGGAATTGATTTCCATCCTTGGAGTATTGGATACATAGGTAGAGGATACATAGGTAGGGGTCAATCATCAAGGGAGATATTGAGGTCATATAAATACATTACACTTGTATTCACTCAAATTTTGGTCATGAATAGGTGATAATGTTAGTTTTGGTCTTATTTCACTTTAATTAACTTTAGAACTTAATATAAACCTATTTCACCACCTCACTCTATCCTAAGCACCTATGCAGACATATTCCTTTCTATTTGTTATTTTATGCCTATAAAAATGTTCTAAATGGATAAAAACTCCTTTGATCATATGTATAGAGATCACATGACCTAAAATTCAGACATTTCCCTTAAAGATAATATCGACAAATAGGGAAAAATATTGGTATACATTTTTGTCCCTTATGGTTTGATCCTATTTTTAGCCCTTCTAATGATCAATTTTCAAATTTAAACCCTCTCTTTTAGGTCACTCAATATTTTAAAGATAGGTAGCATGATATTTTCCCATTTTGGATTGATATAAAGGCATAATTAGTAACCTATTCTACCACTTAGAAATTTTGATATAAAAGCATACTTACACTATTATAGATTTAGCAAAGCTTCACTATTTATTCCAATTCTAATTATAATCATATGAATTAGTCCTCAATGAATTGAATAGCCTTTTTTATCTAAGCCAAAGCAAAGCATGATCAATTTTTCAATCCATTTATAGATGCATTCATATAGTCAAAGGAACAAAATTTCATAAAGCACTCTAAGTGGAATAACTACACGGGATCGATTCCCTCTTTAGAGTATTACATATGTAGGCAATGTTAAGTCATCATGGGGATGATTGGGCTTAGCTCAACCTATTACACCCCCCACTTTATTTTCTTTAGGTTTTTAACTATTGCAAGCCCTATTAGGTTTTTAACTTTGATGAAGTCATTTTAGGACTTTTGTGCACATCCAAAGGTCAAATCTATGCACATAAGCATGATTTATGTTCTCACAGATGATCATGACCTAAAATTCAACAAAGGATAAAATCAACTAACTTAAGACTATAGTGACAATCAATTTTGTCCTCATTTGGATGATCTTTTCCTTTACTAGTTTCAGTTTCAATCTCTATGCATTTACAAATTTAGTCCTTATTATTCATATCCATCCATTTATAAGTTTTATATAGTCAATTCTCAAATATTAAATAGTGAATTCTTTCATTTTTTCATAGTGTTCTTTCATTCAATTGTAATTTGTTGATTTTAGTGTGTTGTTTTCATTTTATTTTTTGCAAGTTGATTTATATAATTTTATTGTATTTAATTCAATTTATATGAATTATATTTAAATACACATAGTAAAAATAAATTAAGATAAGGAATATTGGTGAACCTACTTTTTATTTAAGCAATGCTTCAAAACTTTTTCCCTAAGGTTTAGATAAATTTTTGATATCTGATAATAAATTAATTTTCTTTAAACCTTGCATCTAAAGCTGACACTGAAAGCATTTTATTTTGACCTCGGATATGATATCTAACACTGAAATCACTTTATTTTGACCTTGGATTTTAGGGGAATATACTAATCTCCATACATAAAAAATCATTTTGTAGGCACTTATATTTTAGCTTTCTATTACTTTATTTTAAAATTACAAATAGTAAGGCTACAATAAATTAGCATTTTTTTCTTCAAGTTTTTTGAAAATAAATAAAATCACATGTTAAGACACATGTTCCATTAATGCAAACATTTTTAATCAACTATGACATAAGAATAAGAGCAATCATATATTCAAGATGCTTAGTTTACAACCTCAATTCTTACACATCCTTCCTCATACCCACCCACCTCCCACACATCCTATTGATAGTGTTTATATGTATATTCATTCATTAGTACCTAAGACTTATATTTTTTAATCCTTTAAATATCAAATAATCACTATGAGAAATTCAATAGAGGAATTACAAAACCAAAATCAATATTTCAATTCAAGGATAACATAATTTGAAAGTAATATCACGTACATAAAGAATCCACATCATGTTAGCATTAATCATATATCTACATCTTATTGACCCCTAAAAGTGTTTAAGGCTCACATGAGACAAAGGTAACAAGGTATGCATAAGACATTTTTAACCATGACTAGTTTATACACATAGTGTGCCTAATGAAGATAACAAGAGATCATGGTGCATGCCAATAAAGCCATAATGTGTGCACACCCCAAAAATTATACCAATAAGGTTGACATGATCTGACATGATAGTTATAAATATGGTAAAAGTGACAACTTAACAACAACATACCCATCAAAGTTAGCTTGATTTATGGAAGGTAGATAATAGAGTTATAACTAACAACTTGATTCTAATAGAGAGATGGGAAGTGATAGAGGATGGTAAGGAAGGTGACATTTAACATAATGTCACATTAATTGTGGATGATGATAATTAACTACAATGAATTCTTAGATTGAAATCAAAGTTATTTAGAATCCTATAAAATGGACAGACATGAGAAGAGAAGGGGGACTGTTAAATGATAACAAAGTGTTACATAATTATTAGGAGTACTAGAGAGAGTAGATAGATTATGATTAATTCAAGTGAATTTTAGCACATTTTAATTAATTTAATATTTAGATTATAAGTGATGGAATGATGTTGTAATCCTTATTATGATTTTAGATTATTATTAGACACTACCCCTATTGGCTAGATGATTTAATTATATAGAATGATGTGTTTGGGATTTGTTTGTATAAGTACATAATTATTACCATTAATTTATAGAGAAATATAGTAAACTCTCTAAGTATTAGTGTGCATGTCACATCATTTCATGTAACTAACCATTACCTACCCTAATTTCCTTATTCTACACCTTAAGTTAGTGCACAAGGTTACCTTGTATGATATGTCAACACAAGAGTTGATCTGGTGAATGTTAGATAAAGTGCAGATGGACCGATGCACTTAGAATCAACTAGACTAGACTGACAACACATCTCTATATAAATATTTTATTCCTCAAAATCTATCATCTCAAGTATGGGTTAAAAAAATATACATCTACAAATAATGATTCAAAAAATATATAAAAGGATAATAAGAATTCAAGTGAGATTCTAAAATAAGTGCTTCAAAATAATCTGATCACATTACCTCCTATACATCCTTTAATGAAATCAAAATAATATTTTGCATATCATCGAATACATGTGCACCATACAAATATTTGTTGTCTTTTGAAAAAATTATAAAGTATCATTGATAGTGGTGATCTGATGTAGAGAAAATAAAAAACACTCTAACTCTACACCTTGTTTCTATTTTAACTTCTTTTGCATTGGATTCTTGGACTCACTCCTCATTCAATGGTTTACTAGATTCACCTTGGTTTGGTATTTAAAAATGATTTGAACTTTTTTGTCAGGGTTTTCATTAACCTCTCAATCCCATTCATCTCTCAACTATACCTTCCAAGACCCACACACACTTTTCAATCATCACCTCATACCTTTTCCCCAATTCTTCCTGCTTTGTCTCAGTGCTACTTGCCCTCTTAATGGACTTTTCTGGATGTGTACAAATTGTACCTTTAATAATTAAAAATATAAGACTTGAATATGATACCCTTTATCAATCTCTTTCCAACTATGAAATTTTAGATCCCAACTCATTGTTTTGACCAACTTTCTAACCCTCTCTTAGCCATTGTGTACCCCTATTAGGTCTCTTAGGGTTCCTTTTGATATCAGTCTTCAGAATCCATAATTATACATATGAACACACAAAATAAACCCTAAAATATTTTCAAATATTTTATGCCTAAAATTTCCACAAAGTTTTAATAAAAATGAATGGTGTTATCTCTCTAAATTGATTAACCCTAGTTTAGGGTTTACTAGCTCTTGAACAAGCCTGAGAGCTTATAAATAATATCTTGAGTCACCTTTCATTTCAAGAGTAAAAAAAACTTGTATTAGGAATTTTTAAACCTCCTTCAACTTAAAAAATCATATAGAACCCTTATTTATACATTTCTATTTTAAAATAAATGAAAACTTAGTTGATTATGATTGATAATGTTAATCTATAGGTCTGCCTTAGTTTTAACAACTCACATTACATTCTTGATCAATATAAAGGATAAATTAAAATATAATGTACTCACACATAAATCCAAGATGTTCTAAAACTTTCTAAATTCAAAACCTAAGTCTTATCTTTGAAATAAATCACGTCACAATCCATTTACCAGGGTTCAACACTAAAAATAGAGTTCTTTAGCATCTGTCTAATGTCACATAATTTTCCCACTTCATTTCTAAGATAAAAAAAGACTATAATAACATTCCATATGTTCCCAAAACATTCCCAAATGTTTTATATCAGTTAAAATTTGTTTATTTTGTCTTGTCTATCAAGAATTTGATACATAGGCTATAAATAAGAAAACATTTACCAGATAGGGGACTATTTACACTGCATTGAATAGGGATCTACCTTTCTCCTTCATTATTTTGAAATACTTCCTCAAATAAAAATATATTATTTCACAATCACTATTAAATAAATTTTATAAACATTATGATCAGTTACCAAGCTTCATTCATTCACCAAACTTTTAATACATAGTCTGCATTATTTGAACAACCGACAAGGTTATGTGTCAACAAATGTCTCAATTATTAATCCTTGCAATCACACCCTCAATATAATTACCATGACCTTTTTCAAAAATCCTTCATAATATTTATCAATTTGTCATTTTCCATCTACTTTCTAAATACAATTTCCAGCATTAGTCTTTCTTAGTAGAGCAGGGTCTGCACTTTAAGCCCTCAAGATCAGGGGTCTTTCACTCTTCAATCTTGTCAAATATTAAATCAAAAAACAAGTTACAACATTAAATCATGCTTAGATAAAATTTCAATACCATTATCTCATCAAACATCACACATGCATTCATCAACAAGTGATGTAAACAACAAAATATTAGAGACCTTCAACAAAGGTCCGTACATGTTCTTCTATTAGTAACAAAGGTTACCAAATTTCATGTTCTTCATTCAAAAATTTCTAAATTCCATTATCCCTCTCTACTAATTTAATTAAACATTAGAATCCTAAACTAAAACTAACTCTAAATCTCTAAGAAGGTGTGTAACTAAATCTTGATCAACTTTCCCATGTAGAATCTTGTGGGTTACAATGCAACTTTCTTTTTTTTTACAATATGACATATTTTGCCTTATAGCATCAGTATAATGAACTTTTATAACCCTTATTACATTCCTCAAGACCTTTAGACAAGTCAACATATCTATCACCTTTATAAATTTTCACAAGATTCCTTTTACATGACTTGACAACAGTCAAAAATTCAAATAATGATTTTGGAGGGAAACACTAGAATTCAAATTCTATGCATTGTATGGCTACCTAGACTCCAAAAATGGATTATTTATAACCTATATAAACTATATGACAACTAATAGACTATCAAAAGATAAAAATGGATCATGCTTGGGGTCATCTTGGGATGCCCCTACATCATACTACCAAGCTAGAAGAATCTTTGCCACAGGTGTTAAATATTGCACTTGGTATATGTTGTTTATTTAGAATGAATCTTCCTGATTGAAGGTGTTTACCTCCACTTTCATCTCATAGAGGTGTACATTTTCTTGGGCCCCACATTTAGGCCTTTTTTCTTTCATCTTCTCAATCAACATACCTGCACACAAAACAACAATGTTAAACAAATCATAGCTACTGCTATCTTCTTGCTTTGCATATACATGCCACTCTTCTTCTTCTTCAAATTGATTCACCATCTCTTTAAATCCATATTCAACCACTTCTAAAAATATGTTATCTTCCTCCTTCACCCATGCTTCTTGTACTATCCATTTCACTTCATACACAACTTGTGTTTGTTCTTTATATACCTCATTTTTGTGTAGATGTATAATTTTCTATTGTACTTCATCATCTTCATGACTGCCCTCAATCTCATGTATATCAATGGGATTCATACTCTCATTCCATATTTCATCTCCTTGATTCCTATCATAGGTCTACTACATATGGTTCATTTATTTATCAATTTATTCTTGTTCAATACTCTTCATCAACTGTGCAAGTTCATCCATCATTCCTCCTTTAGCTATATACTTTTTACCTTTACCTTTTATCAATAAACAAGATATTACAAACAATATTTTAAGCCTTCATGGCTTCCTCATGGGCTACCTTCACACAAATCTCAATCTCTATCTTCCTTTTCACTTTCTTGGTGTCAATTTCAAGTGACTTACTTTCCAACTCAGCTGCTATGTCCCTCACTATAATGTTGTCTTTTCTCTCACATGCTTTGTTTCCATGCTTGCTTTGGCCATCCTATTTCTTAATCACTCTCATTGGTTCTATATCCTCTTCTCTTAGACAACTATTTGTTTCCAACCTACATTCTTCACTTCTCACATAACCTAACTCCACACAATTCATCTTCCTTTCTTCCTTGGGTGTTATGATCAAACCTAAACTCTCTATTACTTGACTCTAATATTGTCTTGTCAATAACATTAGTACTTCATCTCTTCTATCTTATTCACCCTTCAATGGAATAAACATATATGATTGTCCATCCTACTCAATGGTATAGGTGTTTGTTATCCCATCATGTATGGCATGCTTATCAAACTGCCATGGTATCCCAAGCAACAAGTGACACACATCTATAGGTAAAACATCACATGAACTTGATCTTGATATCTTCCTATCTGAAACTCAACCCAACTTTGCTCACTTACTAGTATCTAATGACCTTTCTAAACCCATGCAACTGTATATGGCTTTATATGTGACATTATATTTAACCTCAAATTTTATACCATCTCCAATGAAATAATGTTGTTAGTGCTACCAACATCAATAACCAAATTACATACCTTACCATAAGCCTTGCATCTACTCTTGAATATACTTCTCCTTTGGGCTATTTCTTTACCTTGTTTCTACTACAACAGTACTCTCCTCATAAGCAGTGACTTATTCCTCTCTTATATTCTATCCTCATTCACCTCTCTCTGTTGCTACATACTTATATTCATATTCCTTGGACACTCTGCTGCCATATGTCCATCTCTATGTCAATTCCAACATTCCCCCTAAAATCTATGTCTTGGTCCTTATTTCATTGGACCTTCATCTCTTCTCATTTTGTGACTTGAAAATGGTTTGATCTCTCTTGCATGGTGTTGTCCCATTCCCTCTTGATCTTATGCATGCACTTATGGTCTTGTTTGTACCACCTCTCTATTTTGTTCCTCATCCATCCTTGCTTTCAAAGGTGTTGCCTCACCTTACTACCTATCTTCACCTTCTTCTCTTTGTTCTCTCCTTCTAAGAGTATCCTTAATGGCCTCCATCCTCATCACTAAGGGATCAAATAGTTGGGTCATTATTCTAACCAAATCATCCTCATCTCTGTTGGCTCTCTCCATGGAGCACTGCACCTAGTTACATGTCCTGCATTTCTCTTTAAAATACATACTATCAAATATTTTCACAATCCATAAGAATATTTCCCTAGGCTTTGATACCAAAATGATGCAGATAAAATACAAAAAACTCTAACTCTACACCTTGTTTCTATTTCAACTTCTTTTTCCTTGGATTCTTGGACTCATTCCTCATTCAATAGTTTACTATATTCACCTTGGTTTAGTATTTCAAAATGATTTGAAATTTCTTGTCAGGGTTTTCATTAATCTCTCAATCCCATTAATCTCTCAAATATACCTTCTAAGACCCATAAACACTTTTCAATCATCACCTCATACCTTTTCCCTAACTCTTCCTACTTTGTCTCAGTGCTACTAGCCCTCTTAATGGACTTTTCATGATGTATATAGAATATACCTTCAATAATTAGAAATATAAAACTTGAATATGATATCTATTATTAAGATATTTCTAACTATGTAATTCTAGATCCCAACTCATTGTTTTGACCAACTTTCCAACCCTCTCTTAGCCACTATTTACCCTTATTAGGTCTCTTAGGGTTCCTTTTGCTATCAGTCTTCAGAATCCATACTTATACATATGGTCACACAAAATAAACCCTAAAATATTTTCAAATTATTTATTCTTGATCTTTCCACAAAGTTTAAATAAAAATGTATGGTGCAATCTCTCTAAAATGATCAAACCCTAGTTTAGGGTTTACTAGCTCCTGAACAAATCTGAGAGCTTATGAAAATTAATATCTTGAGTCACCCTTCATTTTAAGAGTCAAAACCACTTGAATTAGGACTATGTCAACCTCATTTAACTTAACAAATCATATGGAATCCTTATTTATAACTTTCTATTCTAAAATAAATGAAAACTGAGTTGATTATGACAAATAATGTTAATCTATAGGTTTGCCTTAGTTTTAACAGCTCATATTACATTATTGGTCACTCTAAAGGATCAATTAAATTCAATGTACTCACATATCAATCCAAGATGTTCTAAAACTTTCTCAATTTAAAACCCAATACTTATCTTTGAAATAAATCATGTCATAGTCCATTTACCAGTGTTCAACACTAAAAACATAGTTCTTTAGCATCTATCAAATGTCACATAAGTTTCTCACTTCATTTATGAGATAAAAAAAGACTCTAATAACATTCCATAGGTTCCCACAACATTCCCAAACTTTTTAGATCACTTATAATTTGTTTCTTTTGACTTGTCTATCAAGAATCTGATACATAGGCTACAAATAGGAAAACATTTACTAGGTAGGGGACTGTTTACATTGCATTGAATAGATTTCTACCTTTATCATTCATTATTTTGACTTAATTCCTCAAATAAACATGTATTATTTCACAATAACTATCAAACAACCTTTAGAAGCATTATAATTAGTTATCAAGTGTAGACACCAAAATTACGTCACACATGTGCATAACTCCCTATGTCGGAACCCCCCTTGAGCCCCTTTTCAATAATAATAATTAGCCTTCCTAACCCATGCTTTTAAACCTCACACATTTAATTAATTTAAAATACTTAATTAAGTTAATTAAAAACCACTTACGCAACCTTACCTAGCCACCTCATCCTAAGACTAATTCTTAGCCTCTAAGTCACCTCAAGATTTAGTCCCCTTATCCTAACTACCCATGACTTATTTTTACCCCAAAAATAAATTCCTAACCAACTACATCCTTCTTAACCTCCCATTTCTACCATTTACTAATGGATATCACACTTGACATGAGAAAGAATAGAAAATAGGCTAAAAATAGCCCTTTTACCTATTATCATGCCACTGATGTCGGTTAACCCATGGTCGATGTTGGTGGGATCTCTGATGTCAGTTACTTAAGTGAAACTCTAAACTAATGTTCAGATCAACAAAAAATCAAGAAAACTCATTTTATTTTCTTACAAGATTTTGGCATCCAACTTTCCACATCTTAGCTTACTGTTGCCTTGCAGAAGTCAATCTAGACCAAGAAGCAAGCTCTTGAGAACCTATAACACATGCTTGTTTTATTTATTCAAGACATTGGTTTGATAAGCCTTAAAGGATCCATCCATTCAATACTTATCATTCAATCACCTCTTCAACTAAGTACATCACTTATTCTATAAGTCTTTAAGTAGTTACTTTATAATCACTTTATATCTATAATTTATTATTTTGTGTATTCTTGACTAAACCCCCATGAAGGAGTTATAAAGATTCTCCACTTATTTCCCCTTGTTTCAACACACCAAACCTTTAACCAGACTCATCCAAATAATACTCTCTCTTACACAACTCTCCCCAACCTTCCAGACCTGACCAAAACCATTTCTTAGACCCAAAAAATACTTCTGCAAGTTCATAGAAAATTATTGCCCCTACGAACATTGATCTCCCAAATGATATCAATCACACTTGCTCACCGACCTTGGTAGTCTAACTGACATCAACAACTATGGATTTTTAGTAACCTCTCTAAAACCTACCCAAATAACTTCTAAAATAAAAATTGAATATACCACCTACACTCTATTACTCTCTACTACACTTAGGTTGAAAACAATGGTAATATGTCTCTCTTTTACTCTCTCTTTGCTATTTATTACTCTTTTGTTTGTCAAAAGTGAATTGTCATCCCTAAGGAAGTTTGACACTTCCTAGAACAAGCATGTATCTTGGCAGTCCACTCATATATCTACTAATAAATATTTTTGTGGTAGTGCTTTCTTACCTATAGGTCATCCTCGTCAGCTAAAGAGGAGTGTTCAAAACATCTGGATATGATATGCAAATCAATCTGGGTTCATTCTAATTACTTATCCCTATCCTTCTCTATTTTTCTTTAGACTTGAAATAGACACAATTTTAGCAAAAAAAATTTGGCATGCCCGGTGGGACCCTAGAGTTTTCCTTGGGTTCATTGCTTGTTTTAAGCATTCATATAGGTGTATTATAGTGAAAATTTCATTTCTTGCACTTTTTCCTTCTTTTCTCCCTCAAAGTGAAATATTCAACATTTTATTTTTTGTTTAAGGGCAATGAACTAAAATTTCTTCTTCCTTGCTACTCTTCTTTTCTCTTTGCCTCTAAAATCAATTTATCATTTTTATTACAAGTTAAAAGAATCTCTTCTTTATTTATATCTTGCATGCACATTCGGATAGTAAATTTCATTCTCTACTCCTATTTCATTATTGTTTTCATTCAAATCTAAATATTTTAGATTTGGGTTTAAAACTTGCGGCACTTCATTGTTTGCTTGTTGTATATTAGCTCACCTAGTTAATTACAAGTATTATGAATGAATTGTAGTGCACCTATGTTACACAACCAGATCACACTCACAAAAAAACATCTAAACTCACCTGAGTCAAGGCCCATTAGGATTTCATCACTTGGTGGATCACCTTACCCTACCTGGCTATCCTACTTGGATTTCACCACCAAGGGGAGAACCCACTCCATTCTCTAGGAGAGTATAAACTCTAGGCATAAGGTATATTTTGGCTAAGCAACTTGGCTTGGCTTCTGTTCTATGAAGTGTGAGGATAAATCTCCTATAACAAGCCACGTACCTCGTCTAACACAAATTTCTTCTTGATCACTAAAACTAACCTGAAACTAGCTCTAGATTGCTTTATATTACCTTCGTTAACCAAATTCTCTTCTCGCAGTCTAATTAAGGTATATAAGCCAACACAAGACTAAAATTAAACTCTAGGAGTTAATAATTAGTGGTTATATGTTCTTTTTTTACTTTTCTATTGCCTTCTATATTTTGGAGTTGGTAAGGGCATTTTCCCATTGATTCACAAAATCAACACTATTTGTAATACTTAGGTTATATAACCTATTATATCAGCTTTTCTGAGTGTTCTTTCTTCTTACATAGACCTCTTGCATCCTCTATTTTACCTAGATTCTACCTCTAGGTTTTTAAAGCATCGGATTTTCAATCTCCCAAGATATCATAGTGACCAACATTGGTTAATTCCACCAATGTCGATAGACTTTAGCCTACCAACATTGGTTAATTCTGCCAACATCAGTTAAGTAACCAACATCAGTGACTATGTAATTTTAGTTTGCTCAAAATAACAAGCTAAAATAACCTAATTACCTACACCCAAACCTAGTTTTTCCTTATTTTTTCACAATACAGAGTATTAAGACTATTTATACTTCTTCTTGCATGGTATTGACGTGAGCCCAAGCCAAAATTCCCTCCAATTATGCAAGATGACAACCACTTTCACCATCCCCTCTTGTTGTTGATTCTATCATGGAGCATACTTCAGATACAAAGTATACTCCCAACCCTAACCAAATTCCCATTGTGCCTGAAGGAGATCAAGATTTTGCTAAATTTCTTAATCACAATGTGGCATCCCTTCAACATTACCTTGCCATGATCCGAACCCATAATTCTTTGGGTGACCCAATATATCGTATGCCAACCTCTCTAATGGAGACAACTTCAATTTCAATTGTATCCACTATTTTCCCCATGATTAATCAAACCACTAATTTGACAAGTAACCTAACCATAAATAATGTCCAAAGTTTAGCATCACCAACTGCCTAATCCCACCTAAACCATGGCGTGACTTCCCTACTTCACAACCATAAGCAATTCAGTCAAGTCTAACACCCTTTCAAAATTTGGTGGTACCTATTCCATCTACTCTCAGACCTATAATTACCTGAGTTATGACTCACCCTTCACCTAGTATAACCATGACAATAAGCCAACCTATAATAACAACACCCAACCAAAGCATAGTCTCTAACCCAACAGGACAAGCTCCTTTTCTTTCCACCCCCAACCTATGACTCATTATCCTTATGTTTCACCAACACAACCTCAATAAGCTATGTCATATGCTCCCTCTGCTTCCTATTAGGTTCCCTATAACTTAGGGGGTAACTCCCAAACCAATCCCCCTCTAGACATCATTAAGATGCTAATGGACAAGATGTCTAATCTAAAGACATCAATTTTAGGTTCAAAGAATGTGTTATCTTATGATTAGATGTACAATGAACCCATCCATCCTTTTGTGCCTATTTGCCCTTATCCAAGCCAATGAGAACTCCCCAAATTTACTCATTTCTAGATTAAAGAGGACCCACAACAACATTTACAAGTATTTAGACACGCTTGTTATTTAATAGGGCATGGTGATGAATTATTACTTCACACTTTTGCTATATCTCTTTTGGGTGCTACCCTGGATTGGTATAGCTCTATAACTCAGCATTCCCTTTTCTCATTTACCCAACCCACACAAATATTCCTAGACCATTTCTCTATTAACATTTCAAAAAAAGTTTCTATTATAGACCTTTATTCTATTAGACAATTTGATGATGAGTCTATTAGAGATTTTATCGCTCACTGAAGAGGCTTGATCAATCAACTCTCCTTCTTCTTACCCCAACCTAAGATTATTGAGCTCTTCTCAAGGGCTTGTGCTAAGCATATTTTGTCCACACTCTGAGTACAAACTTTTTGCACATTTGATGACACCTTTACAATGGCATAAAAACTCAAGATTTGGGTATAGATGAAGGCAGAGTCAAGTTACATAGTAAGAATGACAATTCCAAATCGAATGACTCTTCTTCTAAAACTTCTCCTTTTAACCAAAAATCTAAAGGCTCTGCCAATGCAGTGGTCATTAAATTAGCTTTTTCCACAACCACAAACCAACCTAATTCCTTGACTTCCCATAATTTGACTAAGCAATTCCAACAATGGTATGAACAAAGACAATACACTCCCATTGGGGATTCATATACTTCCATATTAGAAAAACTATTGAAACAAGGTGTCATAACCCTTCCTCAAATCAAACCTCCTATACAATTTGACCCCTCCCATCTTATTCCAATTTGGTACAAAGAGGATGAGTTTTATAGCTACCATTGAATTAAAGGCCATAATTATAATAACTGTTAAACATTCAAGAACATTGTTCAAGACATGCTTGATAGGGATGATCTCATCTTGGATAATCCTAATGCACCCACTAATCAAAATATCGATGTGTTTAAATAGCCTTTTCCTAATTATTCACCTAATCAAAATATTGTTTAGACCATGACTAACTCATGTGATCATAATATCCATATAGTTAATATGGTATTTCCTTTACCTCTAATTTAACCTCTCTCATAATAAGAGGCACCCATTTTATCGACTCCTCCCCCATAGTTAGTGGCATTTGTTTTGCCCATCCTTCCTCCTCAGGTAGAAGAGCCTATTTCACTAGTTTCACTCTCACATGAGGAAGAGCCTCCTTTACCACTCCTTTTGCCATTAGAGGAGCATGTTTTATGAATTCCTTTTGTACTAATGTTACCTATCCTCTTACATCTTAAAGACCATGGCTTACCCATTTCACAACCACATGTTGAGGGGAACATCATTACTATGGTATACCCTCTTGAGGAACCCTCTTCACTTGCCTCTCCTCCATCGATAGAGAGTAATACCGCATCCACTCCACCTTTAAACCTAGAAGAGTTAATGTTATCTACTACATTAGACAAGAGACCTATTGTGCCTACTCCAATTCTACCACTTTTACCACTTCTTTTACCTATGTAGGATCATATTTTACCTATTCCCCACCCATATGTTGAGGGAGAAATTATCCCTATGCTCTACTTCCTTAAGGAACCCTCTTTACCTACCTCTCCTCCACCCATGGAAGACCATGTCTCTTCTCTTGTCTCTGTCGAAGAAGACCCTATTGCTGCTCTTTCTCATCTTTGGCTTGAGGTAGCAGAGACAAACAATTTCCCTCTTTCTTAATCACCTTATCCTTCTAAAGAAGTAACCATAAAGCCTACGTCAACTTCATTTAAACCCTTATCATAGTTGGTGAAAACTCTAGATTTTTTTGACTCCATAAAGTTAGATCACATGGCATTTTAGGATCGACTTAAAACTCCTTATCCTAAAAAATGAGTGTCAACCTTTACCACTAACCCTCTCACTACCCTTTACCTCAAGTTCTTTGACAAAGCTAGAGCTTCTTCACCAAAATCATTAAAATCTCATCCATCTATGTCAGAACCCTCACCCTCATAGGCATTTTCCATATTAAAGTAGATCAGGTCTTTAGGCATACATCCCATCTCTAATATAATTCATCCATAGGTGATATTAGATCTAACTCTCCAACCACAAGTTAGAGTTTTTTGGCCTAAACTATAGAAAAATGTTAAGCTTCTAGATCTCGTTGGTCCTTCCCTCTTCAACCCTTAACTTTATCATCAATTTTTAGACTGTACCCCTCTTCTTTAGTTAGAGTATCACCGATCCAAGTAAAATAAAAGGCTAAGTTACCTCCACTACTAAATCTACCACCTGGTAGGCCTTTCACATTTGACACCATGATACCTAACACCAAGAAAGTGTTAGCAAAACATGTAACTCCACCACCACCAAACAAGGCACCATGCAAAATCACCCATGTGAGTCCTAAACAAAATAAGGTGTCTACTCCTATTACCACAACAAGTGCTAGCCCACTCACAAGCTCTCAAATACTTTTCCTACGTCAATTTTTTCAATATTTCATAATTATTCTTCCTCTCATTAGGCCTTATAGCCCTCTTGGATCAAAGCTATCTTGGTTTAATGATACACAAGTGTGTCTATATCATCAGTCACCTAGACATAACACTGAGAGTTGTAAAGCTCTCATAGCAGTCATTCAGTAACACTTTGATGTCAACACTCTCTTTTTTATACTCTCATTAACCTTCCTATTATTCCACCTCTAGCATCCACAATGCCTCATACTATTCCACCTAAATTCAAACCCAAAGATGTTGTCATGCCCCCTTTGCCACCTCCTTCACCTATGTTTGAGATCAACATAGTTAATGTGGCCATGTGGTCATAAAATCAAAAGGATAAAGGTAAGGAAAAGGTAACTTTTATTTGGGATCATACCTTTTCCAAAGACACTCCTCCAAATCTCAAGATTTCCATCTTGGGCGTTCTAAAACCAACATCTTCAGATGTTATTCAAAGCTCAATGGTGAGACGACTTTATCAAACTCCTATGAAAATGTCCTTATATGAGTTAATTCAAAACTCAACCCAACACTATCAAGCTTTGATTAGTGCCTTACAAGTAGTTGAGGTACAACATGGTGATCCCAAACCTCTTATATCTTTGGTTAGCTCTTTTAATTCCATCTCCCTGATTTCTTTTAGTAATTCAAAAATTCCACTTCAACACCCTAAAGATCAAGATCCTACCCTTTTTATTACTGCATATGTTGATAAAACTCATGTCAAAAGAGTCATGATAAATGGGAGAGCTAGTATTAATATCATTTCCACCCATGCCTACAAACATATATCTCTTATCGACGATCGCATGTCTCAAACCAATGTAATGCTCTACTCCTTTAACAATACCATAACTAATATGGTAGGCACTATTGTCTTACATATCCATGTTAGTCCCCACCAATTCCTATGTTCTTCTATGTTGTATAAGGAGAGTTCTAATATAACATACTACTTGGATGACCTTGGATACATGTTATGGCATGTGTACCCTAAACTTTGTACCATTGTGTCAAGTTTGAGCACAATGGGCAAGTGCATGTTAGACCCACTGACCCACCTCTATTTAAAACATGCAACATGAATTATAGTCCCAATGATGTTCTCATTCCATTAAATACATAATTTTATTTGCATGATACTTTTGACGATTCCACAAGCTTCACTACCCCATTTACATAGATATTGATAACACAAATTCCTGACAAAGATCCCATGGAAGAAACTTGTAAATGTTTATCACTCGAAGAATATCATTTGTTAATGCTCAACATGTTCCATAATCCACAAGAGTATGTAAAGCTTCATATGCACCTAAATTATGATCCTCATATTGGGATGGTCATCCCTTATAGTCCCCCTAACCTTCAAACTCATTTCATATATGGGGGAACTAATCAGGCTCCCACTATCGTTAATCCATCCTTTTCATCACAACCATTTATTTGTGACTTTTCTTTCTTGAGCAAGCCTAGTTTTGCTCACACCTATATTTATAGGTGTGCTTGGAAAGGATTTAGTTTGGGTCGTTATGAGTAGGGTGTTCATACACCCGTTGAATATCCCACTAGCAAAACCATTAAAAATGACAAAAAGAGGCATGGAGTGGGTTATGACGAACCAACTAAACTCACCAAAACTTCCCATGTACCAATTATTAAAGAGCTAGTCTCTTCTTCTCCACCTTATTCTCCACCATCGCCTATTGAATCAGAGGTATCTATACCTCCTAATTTTTTATTCAATAAATGCCATCCATTTGGGGCCTCTCACCTATCACCAGGGTAAGGAAACAAGGTCCCTTCCTCTCATTCATCCTGAAATGATTGATGAAGTCTCTCCCACTATTAAAATTTTCTAATGTCAAGATGATGATTATATTCTCACATACATGGGTGTAGATGATTCTTAAATCTAATGATTAATCCCATCCAAAACACAAGCTATGTTAAATGAATCAACCATTGACATCAATTTTCCCTCTCATGATAGCCCCTGCATCCTCAAGATTGGCCAATCTTTGGATTCCTCTGAGCAAGCTAATTATTCCACATTTCCTAATAACCATATAAAATCCTTCACTTGGTCTTATAGTTATATTATTGGTATTTATCCTTCTATCATCACCCATAACATTATCACTAATCGAGATGCTAAACCTGTTAAGCAAAAGCTTCACAAAATGCATCTTCATATTGCTCTCCTTATCAAATAAGACCTCTAATGCCTCCTTTATTTTAACTTTATCCAGCCCATCAACTACTCTAAATGGGTTTCCAATATTATTCCTATCACAAAATTGACTATAGGAATCCATATTTTCATTGACTAACATGACCTAAACCTTGCTTGTCCAAAAGATGACTTCCCATTGCCAAGTATCGACCACCTTGTTAATCTAATAGCCGACCATGAGATGTTATCACTTATGGATGGATTATTAGGATATAATAAAATCTTAGTTTATTTTTAGGATCAACACAAGACAAATTTAATTGCCCCATGGGGGACTTTTTGTTATCAAGTCATGCCTATTGGTCTAAAGAATGCTGGTGCCACCTACTAACATGCTATAACTTACATTTTCCATGATCTCCTACACAAAATTATGGAAGACTACATAGATGACTTAATAAGAAAGTTTAAACTTAACCAAGATCAATTTACTATTCTCAAAATCATATTTACTCATCTCCTCTAATGAAATGGGCAATAATTTGGGTGACAGTTCCACCCCGATTGATGACAGAACTTTCGGGAGCCATAACTTTTACACCGTAGCTCCAATTGACTCACCGTTTGAACCATTGGAAAGATAAGAATGAGGATAATGCCATGAGATGGAATGGATATTTTCCCAATGAATTTTGACCCCTAAAAACCCAATGGAAGTTCCTCAAATTTTAATTTTAGTAGTGTAGTCTAAAAATAGTAAGTTTCTAAAAATAGTAATTCCTCAAATTCTATATTGTTTTAAAGCATGGAAGTCAAACCAATTAATATCTCTCAATATTGGTGACATTCCACATCCTTCCCCTACTTTAAAAATGTGCATAAATGAAGATGTAACCCCAAATAGAAAATCAAACATCTCTTCCCAGAGATAAGCATATAGTTGTATTGCAATCTTGAGTAATAATACATCTCTTCTCAGAGAATTCATTGTTACTATGTTATTTCTATGTTCTTGAAATATTTATCAACTAGAACTTCTAAGTTTTAGATTAGTTGTATCAGATGGTTTGTCTTGAGAGTGTATGATCCCAAGGATGAGGTCAAGCTACAAGAAGCTTGGGTGGAAAATAGTAGAGCTTCCAAACTATCCACCTATTTGATCGAAACAACTTCATGGTGGAAGACACCAAGACATATGATCCTTTAAAGGAAATGGTTAATGAATCCCTCCAATGGCAACAAACACAGATGATGCAACAATTTTCCTAAATTCTTCAACAACTCCTGATGGGAAATTTTGGCTCCTTAGCTGCACTTCCTGGCTCCTCATCAATGGAACATCCTTTCAGTGCCCCAACACCCTTTAAGGTTTAAGTGAATTTTTATATTCCTACATTTGAAGGAAAAATCAATGCTGATGTAGTAAAAAATTGGTTAGATCAATTATCTTCCTACTTATCTGTAAATAAATTCATCGATGGAGAAAATATCACTTTTGCTCTTTTGAAAGCATCATTGCCCATGAAAAACTAGTGGGAAGTGTACAAAAATAGGTTCATTATAGATGACATTGGTCTTGAGGTGGAACCTACCTATGATGATTACATGGAAGTGATGAAAGAAAAATACTATCCCATTGGAGCATATGATGATCTATATGTATAGTGGCAACAACTTTGCCAAGGTAAGGACCAATCTGTTTAAGATTACACATATATTTTTCATTTAATTAGGCATCTAAGAAAGTGAGAAACATAAGACTCTCAAATATTGTGGTGGACTATAATGGTACATATGGGGGGAAATGAAACTCTTCAATTTAGAAACCCTCGATAAGGCATACAAATTCATAGTGAAGATTGAGTAGAAGCATGGAAAAAAGAATATGAAGAGTCAGCCCTCAAAATGGAAAAATTACAAGGAAGGTCAAACATGAGGCCAAAATTGGAAGAAAAAGGAGTTTCAAGATAAGAAACCCTAGAAGGGGCAGGTTGGAAAATGGTGTGATTACCACGAAACTAGAACTCACTCTAAAGAAGAATGTCAAGCCATCAAGTCACTACTTTCTGAGTCACAATACTTGACATCTACTACTCTGTCTCATACACAACCCACAGTCGAAGAGGATGAAGAAGAAATTATAGATGCTAAGCCTGAAACCATTGTTGCTTCATCACAAACTTGTGAGGAAAGGCTAGATGACAAGGAAAGATTATTTCACTGCAAATTATGGGTAAAAGGTAAGACTTTGCATTTCATTCTTGATAGTGGGAGTTAAAGAATTTAATCTCTGCTAAAATTTTGAAAAGTCTAAATCTATCCATGAAGCCTCATCCAAAGCCATACAATATTGGATGGTTGAGCCTAGGGAGAGACCTCTGTGTCACCCATCAATGTCTTCTTTCATATGCAATAAAACTTTCCAAGATGAAGTCTTGTGTGATGTGGTCAATCTAGATGTTTGTGATATACTCCTTGGTCAGTCATTCATGTATGAGTGACATGGCATCTATGAATCATGAACCTAAATAATCACCTTCACTCTTAGAACATAGTGCTATAGGGTACTAAAGGTACCACCTCCCATATCTGTCTCCCTGATCAATGCTAAGTAATGTAAGATATTTGTGGAGAAGAAAAAGTAATTTTTTATCATGGTGGTCAAACCATAGAAATCCAAGAAGGCCGATGTTGCAGTCCTAACTACACAATCAACACAATAAAAAAATTAGATAGGATGAATCACAAGAGAATATGATGACTTATTCAAGTCACCCACAGGAGTCCCACTACATTGCTAGGTAAAACATTCTATCAATTTGATCCCAGGATCACCTTTGCCTAACAGTCTTGTGTATCATAGATCAATTTTGGAGAATGATGAGATAAAAAGATAGATTCAAGAATTGATCCAAAAGGTTCACATCAGGCCAAGCTCTTCACCCTATGGCAGCCCAATTATCTTGGCACTAAAGAAAGATGGAACATGGAGGCTTTGCATTGACTATCAAGCCCTACATAAAATCACTATGAAGAATCGCTACCCTCTCCCTAAGATTGATGACCTGCTAGACCAACTCCATGGTATGAAGTTCTTCACCAAAATTGATCTCAGCTTTGGCTATCAACAAATTTCCATCAATCCCATTGATGTTTGGAAGACTACATTCCAATCTAAGGGGCTCTTTAAATGGTTGGTTATGCCTTTTGGGTTAACTAACACACTTGAAGCCTTCATGAGGATGATGGGTGACATCATACTACCCTTCACCAACTCATTCATGGTTGTCTACCTAGATAATAGACTCATCTATAGCAGAACATGGGAGGAATATTTGCAACATGTTCGTAAGGTGCTTCAAACTCTTTGGGAGCACAAGTTGTATGAAAATCTTGACAAATGCACATTTGGGATGACAACAATTTAGTACCTCAGGTACATTGTGAATGAGGAATGGGTCCATGTTGATCTAGAAAATATTTAGGTTATTTGAGAATGGCCCACACCAAGGACCCTCACAAAACTTTGTAGCTTCTTGGGTCTTAAAAATTTCTATCACAGGTTTGTTCTTGGATTTTCACATGTTGCTTGGTCACTAACCCAAGTGAATAAAGGAGGAGCTAAAGCTACATTTAAGTGGGGTGAAATATAATAAAGGTCATTTGAGAATTTGAAGAACAAACTTTGCTTAGCCCCTATTTTTGCCTTGCCAGATTTGCATCAACCTTTTAAGTTGATGACAGATGCATCTGAATATGCCATGGCAGTTGTCATCATGCAACATGGTCATCCTATTGCATATCACAGTAAAAATTTCACTGATATAGTTAGTAAATATCTGACATATGATAAGGAGCTCTATGCCATAGTGCAAGCCTATAAACAATGGAAACACTACAACTTGGGGAAAGAGACGGTCATCCACACTGACCATAGACCATTAGAATTCATCCAAACATAGAGCAAACTATGAAATGAGAGGCGGCAAAAGTGGGCCACATATCTTCATCAATTACATCTAATCATCAAACACAAAAAGGGGAGCTCAAACATAGCTATAGATTGTCCGAGTTGCCCACCAATTACTACACTCACAACAGTTCTTGACCTGTGTGAACATGAGACTGCCACTTGGGGTGCTCTGTATGAAGCATATCCTACCTTTCCTAATACATATTAGGTGCTTCAAAAAAGTAAACATGTTTCTACTTTATATTTAAAATATAATGTCCTCTGTCATATGGGGCACATCTATGTTCTAACCATAGAGCAACATAAGATGATATGGGAAGCACATTTTAGTAGGATAGCTGGACACTTTGGTATAGAAAAGACATTGGAAGTTCTTCAAAAACACTTCTACTAGCCCCATATGTGAAAGGATGTGGAAATATATCTCAAATATTACACCCCATGTGTGATATCCAAGCCAACAAATAAGAATCAAGGATTGTACATGCCATTTCCAGAACCAACCAGGCCTTGGGAATCTGTCTCAATGGATTTTCTCTCAGGTTTGCCCACTTCAAAACATGGTAAGGGTTGTATCTTTGTGGTAGTTGATCATTTTTCAAAAATGGATATCATGATTTCTTGTAAGAAAAATATATCTGTTGAAGAAACTGCTCAACTATATTTTAGTCATGTATGGCTCCATTTTGGTCTCCCCAAGTCCATTATCTCAGATCAAGATAGCAGGTTCCTAAGCATCTTCTAGTCCACTCTAGGGAAGATGATGGATACCAAGCTGATGAAGTCCACAGCCTTCCATCCACAGATTGATGGTTAGACATAGGTGATGAATCACTTGATTGTTCACATGATTCAGATGTATCACTCCAAATATCCATGCACATGGGATGAGGGGCTTCTTTTCATACAACATGGATATAATCAGGCCCTGCACAGCTCAACCAAGCACAGTCCATTCCAATTATGATTTGGGTTCCAACCCATGGCACCAATTGATATAGACATTTCATTCTCCACCATGGAATACACACCTCATGGAAGATCTAAGGCAAAAAAAGCAACAAAGCTCATTGAACAAATGCAACACATCCAGCAACAAGTTCATGACATCCTAGAGAAGATGAATCAGAAGTATAAACAATGCCATGACAAACATAGGATTGCACACCATTTTGCTATGGGTGACAAGGTCTAGTTTTATCTTTAGAAGGAATGAATCATAGGCCTACACAAAAAAAATTTGGCCGCTGCGATATGGTCCCTACACCATCACCAGAAAAGTTAGAGAAAATTATTTTGAGTTGAACCTACCAGCCTACCTTGGTTTGCATCCAATATTCAATATGGAGCTCCTCAAACCATATCATCCACATATATTAGACACTTCAGTCATATAAAAACAACTAGACATTGATGAGCTTGATCCACAGAGTTTTTCTCTAGTGGAGGAGGATTAGATTGTGGACACCTGGATGAAGACAACAAGAGGATGCTCTATTTCGCTTTATCGAGTGGTTAAAAGGGGCCAGCTTAGCCACCAAATTGAGTGGCTCATACAAAATAAAATCAAGACATAACTACCACACTTGATGAGAAACATTGACACAATGGGGACCATTGATTTTCAAGGAGGTATGAATAATCCGAGCAATAATTTAGGTGACAGTTCCACCCCAATTGATGATAGAACTTCCAAGAGCCATAACTTTTGCACCGTAGCTCCAATTGACTCGCCGTTTGAACCATTGGAAATATAATAAAAATGAGAAAAATATGAGATCATATGGATCTATAATAAATTAATTTTACCCCTTGAAAACCCAACAAAAGTGACCCAAATTTCAATTTTAGTAGTATAGTCTAAAAATAGTAAGTTTCTAAAAATAGTAATTCCTCAAATTATGTATTGTTTTAAAGCATGGAAGTTGAACCACTTAATCTCCCTTGAGATTGGTAACCTTCCACATCCTTACCCTAATTTAAAAATGGGTATAAATGAAGATGTAACCCAAAATAGAAAATCAGACATCTCTTCCCAGAGATAAGCATATAGTTGTATTGTAATCTTGAGTAATAGTACATCTCTTCTCAGAGAATTCATTGTTACTATGTTATTTCTATGTTCTTGAAATATTTATCAACCATAAATTTTGAATTTTGGATCATCTAATATAATGTTCAACTAAACCCAAAGAAATATGTCATTAGTGTCGTTTCTGGTAAGCTCTTAGGATTTATCATTTCTCTTTATGGTATTGAAGTCAACCCTATTAAGGTTCAAGCAATACTAGAGATGCCTCCACCTACTAATATCAAATAACATCATAGCCTACAAGACAAATTTTATTCAATCTACCACTTCATCTCCCAGTTTTTATATCATAGCCAACCCTTTCACCATCTCCTCAAAAAAGATGTCTCCTTCCATTCAAATATAGATTGCCAAGAAGCTTTTGATGCACTCAAATAGTATCTCCTTTCCCCATCAATTTTTATTCCACCTAAGGAAAATCAACCTTTTTACCTTTACATCTCTACAATATACCATTTTTTAGGTGCTATGATTGCACATCGAGATGATCACCATCGAGAATAGGTGATTTACTACATAAGCCACACACTTATTGATTATGAGACTCGATATACCCATACCAAAAATCTTTGCCTTGTGTTGGTATTATTAGCCTCCAAGCTCTACCATTACCTCTTAAATCACAAAACCTATGTGTTCATCCATACTGATCCCCTCAAATACATGCATTCTAAGCCATATCACAACCAACGTGTAGCTCGATGACTCATGCTCCTTGCTGAATTTGACGTAGATTTTATATAATAAAAGTCTATCAAGGAGCAAATGATCATTGACCAATTAGATGCCAACCTTTTACTTGAAAACCAAGCTTTACACCTTAAATTCCCTGATGAGTCCAACATAATTCTCTCCACTGATGACATCTCCTATCAAAAGATGATGTTCTTTGATGGTCTAAATGTCAATATGGTGGGGGTGTGGGGTCATTCTTATTCCTCTAGATGGTGAACCTATACCTTTGTCATTTAAACTAGATTTTTAATGTACTAATAATATGGACGAATATGAGGCTTTGATATTAGGGCTTTAAATGACTATCTTCTTGGGTATCAAATCAATAACCATTTTTGGTGATTCTCAACTAATGGTTAATCAAGTTAATGGTTCCTACCTATGTAAAAATGAAATTTTGTAGTGGTATAAACATCATGTAGATATTATATTGGGATCATTTGACTCCTATCTCTTAAAAACTATTCCTCAATCTACAAATAAGTTTTCTAACACAATGGTTTCACTTGCTTCACACATACTCTCTTTACCCTCTTCCTTGAAAATCTATGTCATCGTGCATCGCTTAAAATTTCCCTCCTATGTATCAACTAACATCTTTTTTGTCAGAAATGTAACATACAACCCACATGACTTATGGTATAAGCAACTCATGGATTATCTTTCCTTTTCTATTTCCCCTTCTAATTTTTCCAATAATGGGAGACGTGCCTTCATAAAACATGTCACTTGTTATACTATGCTAGGGGGACTTCTCTACAAGTGAGGTTTTGATGGTCTCCTCCTTAGATGCCTCACTAGTACTAAGACTCCCTTCACTGTTAAGGAAGTCCATGATGGGATTTATGGTGGATATTTCAATGGTCACGTAATTTCCAAGCGTATCCTTTGACTCAAGTATTATTGGCCAACACTCCATCAAGACTGTGGTGATTACATTTAGCATTGCATCAAATTTCAACAACATGCTAACCTCCTTCACATTCCAAGTCATGCATTACAAAACACCAAAGACTTCTAGCCCTTTTCCTAATGGGGCTTAGATCTAATTAGTGAGATTAACCCTCATTTATCCCTCCATCACCATTATATCATTAATACCAATGAATACTTCACCAAGTGGATTGAGGCCATTCCTCTCATCTCCATGAAGGCTGATAAAATTATTGACTTTATCAACCATCCAATCATCTATTGTTTTGGTGTCCCACATAAAATTATAATGGATAACAACAAATCTTTCAAAAATAAAACTATCCAAAGTCTTTTTGATACCTTTGGAATCAAATTAAGCTTCTCATCACCGTATTATCCACACGTAAATGGATAGGTAGAAACTTCAAACAAAACATTAGCCAAAATTCTCATGAAGGTAGTCAATGATACATACAAGGATTGGCACACACACATTCCCTTTGCTTTATGGGCTTATCGCACTAGCATTCAACCCCCTATGGGTACTACGCCTTTTTCCTTGGTCTATGGGATGGAGGTTGTTTGTCCTATTGAGGTTAAAATTCCTTCTCTTTGCATTTCTCTAAAAAACAACTAATGATGACTTTTTCCAAAAACATTTGGCTCAACTCGAGTTGCTTGATGAGCACCATCTCATAGCCCTAAACCACCTCCAAATCTATCAAGAGCATATCAAACATGCTTACAACAAAAACCTTAAGGAGCAAGATTTCAATATTAGAGATCTCATCTTAAAGTAAAATCAACATGTGATGAGCATGGAGAAAAGCAAATGGGGTAAGTTTGCTCCTAATTGGCTTGGACCCTACATCATAACTCATAAGTATGGCTTAGGAACTTATCATTTGTCTTATCTTGAAAGAAAGCTAGAACCCAAGCCTTTAAATGCCTTACACCTACAACCATTCTTTAGTTAATCAAGTGATGCTTCACCTCATGTTTAACTTGAGCTCGTCCCTTGAGCACCTCTATTACATTCATCTCCCTTCCTCTTAACCCTTACTCCAACACACTTAGTTAGCCTATGAAGTGCTATGGTTTTTCCCTCAAAATGGAAAACCCCTAAGCCTCTATAGTCTTGTCCATGACTAAAAGTAAAAAAAAAGGGGATATATAGATAAGTTATAATCTATCAAGTCATGATTCTCAACATAGACTACTCCCTCGAAGGATACCTATGTACCTTCTCTTTGATACTATCAATAGACTATTTCCTTGAAGGATAGCTATTTAAACTCAAAAATAAAATCTTAGACCACTCCCTTAAAGGATGGCTAGGCTAAGCTTTGTTATCAAGGGAAATAAATAAATAAAAAGCTTCTCATATTGATCAGTTTCATATGGCCCCAACACTAACAAAATCCCATTGTAGGCTTCCCGCATTAGTTAGCTTACATAAAAAAAGCTTTAAATCATGGATTTACCTATAGTAACTCTTGAGTCACCCACAACAGGGGCATATCATACCCACTTCAAAGGTTACTCTACCCAAACACTTTCACTCATTTTACCCTTTTCCTCTCATACTCTTTCAAGGGACTTTGAACTCACTTAACACAAGGTGAACATGACACTTCTCTAACAAACAAAATGTTTAAATGATGCAAAGCATGAAAGAGGCTCATATTCCTGAGCCTATTTATATTATGATTATGGTATTTGCTAGTACATGAGCATTCTACCTTTTTATTTTCCATCCCAATCACATGTCAATCTCTCTACTAAGATGAAAACCTCATACAAAAAATAACATAAATAACCTATCCATTTTAAACAAACACCATCAAAAATATGGAAAAATGCTAAGATGAAGCCAACAAATCAACTATGCATATGCCATCACACAGATGGGAAATGCTAGTCTAACTTAACTAACATGCCAAAAATTAACATAACATTAACATAGTATAACCATCCACATCAACATCATCATCACTATCATAATAAATGTATCTCAAAATCACAAAAATACATCTTATATATATATATATATGCTCAACATGAATGTACATCAATAGATCATAATAATATCATCTCTCCCTCAAAATATACATCTCTCATCTTTGGCTCATAGGCTAGTATGTATACAACATATATAAAAATTAAAAAATCTAGCACTCAAAATCTTTGAGGCTATACATGTGGTCATGAAGAAGCAATGTCATCACCACTCTCTACTTGTCTACATCTACGTGAGCTAGAAGTTGTGGCATGTGTCACTGATCTCTCTTACTCTCTAAACTCAAAATACCTTTGAATCTATGATAAACCCTTGATGGCCCTCTCATAATAATAAATATCATCAAGGGAAGTATTATACCTCACTAGAGATACAATGTATAGGGGTCACATCTCACCTACTGAAGGCCCCTGTATTGGTCCCTATGGTGGAGGAGGTGGAGTAGCCTGACCTACTACTCTCAAACTATCCCTCTCTACTATGAGTACAATAACCTGACCCTATAATACCTTGACTTGGCCTTGTAATTCCCTAACTTGGCCCTATAATGTCACCACATGTCCCTATAAAACCAATATATATGCCTGAGTTACATCTCAAGCCTGTACTACCACATCTTGGGCTTATACTATTATATCTTATGCTTGTATCACTACATCTAAGGCCTTTACAGCTATATCTCTCTCTCTCTCTCTTATCACTTCCTATAAATCTAGTGGTGGTATCTTGACCTAAATTGTAGGATGCAAACATGTCCACCATGCAAGATATGTCATGATGCATCTAAGATCTAATACACCTGACCCTATTGGAAGCTCCTCAAAATACATCCCATCTATCTCCTAGGGTAAGGGTATGGGTGCCTCTATATCATCTCTCTTATATCAAGGGAAGGTAGGAGGTACATCCTATAGCAAGCCAAACTATCTCCTGACTTGTGCCATGTGTATCATCTCTAGCTCACTGGCTTGTCTCCCTCTAACCCATAATGTGCTCTGTAAACCAAAAAGCTAATCTACCTATCCTTTGAATGTAGGATATGTCAAGTAGGGTCTCCAAAAAATATCTAAAGGATAAATCCCTGTATCATGCAATTATAATGATCAATATCTTACACTATGTTGTCTACTCAGATCTAGGCCATACCATCTCTCCACCATTTGAAACCAACCCTGATACTAACTACAATCATGGTAGGTAACCTCAATGGTCATGTCACCATGATATGCTCATATGCCCAATAATATATTAAATTCTTGACACATAAATTGTATCATCATCACAGTCTCAACCCCCACATCTCTTTATATAACTGTGCTAGACAAGCTAGTCCCCATGTGAATATGGTTCACTACTCAACCATCTATTCCAAAACAGCTATCAATGCAATAGGAAATATCCCACCATCTACATCTTCTAGTGTATACACTATAATCCCTATCATCATTAGGATGATTGAATGATGCTTCTCCTCATTAGCAGTGTATAATAGCTCGTAGGCAAAGCTCACTGAGTGATAGGTCACCTCACTAAGATGTGTGGATCTAGGAATTTGACTCAAGATAGGATGGTTAGTATGGTGTTAGTTCTAAAATGGAAACAAAATGAAATAAACACACTAATAACATAACATATATGGTCCTAGACACTAAGGAGAGCTTAGTTAAAAGAATCAAATGACAAACACAACTAAAAATCAAGGAATGAAAACATAATAATTCCTTCACCTTCTTTGGATGATCTAAATGCCTTTGTAGTAGTGGCTTGCTAACCTTGTGCTCATGAAGTCATTGGTAATGGAAGCTTGGCTACCTCCATCTCTCCTTGGCACCTTTGGCTTGTGGCTTGGCTTGGAATCAATTTGGCATGGTAACACTAGTTTCATGAAGATTTTAGAACCAATCCTACATCATAAATTTTCATTCTCAATTCTTTTTTAAATGATGTGGTAAGGCCTCTTATTTATAGAATTTTTCAAATGTCTAGAATCAACCTGAATCGTCCATCTCAAGATTGAGATGTGTAGTTGAGGATTAATTCAATTTTTAGAATTAAGTTTTTAATTATCCTCATCATGACATTCGAAAAAGGGTCAATTAAGAGGCATGGAAGGCATCATGGAAGGCATTGATAAGTCATAAGAGGCATGCATCCTGATATTTGTGGAATTTATGGCATAGGGATGTCTTCCCAAGAAATGAGGTCACCTGATGATGTAGATATTCAATATTCATTTTCAAAAATAATTATTCAACAAGTTTACATGAAATTTTTTATTATGCCTTGATATGGGTTAATTAGCTCTTAAGCATGATTAAGTACTTTGTACACAAATTACTCAAATTGATCAAAATGCCATGTTATTGGTCCAAAATTTGACTAGATTAGAATTGAAATTCCATGTTAGATGCATTATAACTATATTCCCATTTAATATGTTACCAATAACAAATAAAAAAGGCACACATCTTATGCAAAATATTTGATAGGAAAGAGCAATCTAGAGCACTCAGGTGCAAAATTGACATTTTGACTCAGAATGATCTGATCAAAGTTAGCTAGCCCATAAATTGAATTGCCCCATTTAGGGATACCCTAGCCAAAATTGGCACTTGAAGATGTCAGTTTCACATCATTTAATGTGTTTTAATGTTTTTAGGCCAAATGATGAATTTTGGGTGGAAATTAGCCAAAACCCTGATTGGAGGTTATCGATGGCCAGATTTAGGTGTCTATAGTTTGCCCCTATTTGGGAAGGCATTGAAAGCTATAAGCATAGTAACATCTTCTCAAAGAATGAAAAGGTCATGTAGACCTACAATTATAATGATGATAAACTAACTATATGATGCCCCCTTGAGGGAATGGTTGGTATAAGTAGGTCAAAAAATGGTCTCTTAAAAATAAAGAAGTAAAATGAGGGGACTAAAGAAAGGAAAGATGATGGCATGAAAACACAATGATATTTAAAAAGTAGTCAAAGTCACTGAGAATGTAAGTGAGATGATGTACAATGGTTTTCCCAAAGGTAGTTATAAGCATTGTACCCTGATAGTGGCAACGTGGTATGATAACATAATGATTTACCCAAAGGTGGTAATAATCATTGAGAAGATGGAACTACCCCAGTTAAGATAGATAAACAAGATAATAACATGCCCCTATATAGGAAGAAAAAGTAAAGTGGTAACAACACAATGATTTGCCCAAAGGTGGTTATAATCATTGAAAAATATAGGTGGGATGGTGTGTAATGATTTGCCCATAAACAGTTATAATCATTGAACCTCGATTATGGAAAACATGATAAACTTGGTTGAGGATGATGATAACTTAACATAGAGGGTAATGATGAATTGGAATAACATACTAGTAGGGAGATGCTCATTTGAACCAATAAAGACTGAAGTTCTTTCATGTTTAATTACTCTATTTGGGATATGATTAGGATGGAATTAGGATGTCAGTGCTGAAGAGATGTTGATTCCACCATTGTTGAGTAGACTTATTAAAGCTGAGGTTTGTTATAACACGTGTTGGTAGGCATCATGGTATAATATCATGAGGAATTGGCTGAAATATGCATGAGGACCGACTCTCATAATCCAATAGTCAATAAAAAATAATGCACCAATGATAGAAACCATGATGACAATGTAAACATATGAATATGGATGGATTCAAGTGTAAGTATGGGAAAGGAATCATCAAATGAACACACATAAATAGAATCAAGGTAATAGTGTTGAAAGAAAATAAACAAGTAGACAAATAAACAAAATAAGTAAAAATAAACAAACAAACAACAAAATAGAAACCCTACAAACATTGTCCCTAGAAAATAGGTGACAACTTAATAAATGAAAAAAGTGGGGGAATAAAAGAAAAGGAAGGGGGTGGCTGAGTTGTCTCCATATGCACTAGGTAAGTGGGTGTTGCCTACATAGTTCCATGGATGTAATATCCAATAAAAAAATTTAGGCCAAATGTAGTTCTCTCAGGGAATGGGAAGAATGTGATAACTAAGGAAAACACATAGAAATGGATGTGATAAAAGAATAGTAATGGTATTGCAAAATGGTAAGTGCATGAGAGAAAAAGGCCAAAAAATATGGGGAAACTAAATGACAAGTGATTTACTTGTAACTTAGTAAGGGTTCCCAAAAATCCTTAAGACAAAGAAGTGGTCAATATTTTTGGTTTTTTCAAATGATTTTTCAAATGTTTTTAGAATTATTTTCAAAGTATCTCAACTCAACCAAGAATGATGAGACACTAAATGGTTCAAGCTCAAAAAAAGGTGAGAGCATTCAAACTTAAGATTGCTCACAAAATAGTGAGAGTGTGGCTTAGGTTACTCATAAAATGGTGAGAGCATGATGGAGAAGGGTGACTGAGCTAACCTCAAAAAGTATTGAGCACTTCCTACATAGTCCCAAAGTAGGACCTCAAGTCACTGTAGTTATGCTCTTATAATGAAGGAATTCGACTAGTGTAGTAGTCAATTCAAAAAAAATAGGCATAGTTGGTAAAAAGGCATAATACAACATAAAAAGTGGTAAGATGGTACATCAAGGCTTAATGTTGCCCCTAGTTTGCCCATAAGCAGTTATAACTAGGACACAATGACATAGATCAATAGTACTAATTTACCCAAAGGTGGTTATAATTAGTAGCAAGACTGATGGTAAGAAAGGAATAACAAATGAAGGATGCAACTACCAAAACTTTTGTCACATTATCCCAAAATATTCTCTCTATATGAAGTACTTGAACCAACTAATGAATTGATCAAATACCTCAATGCTAAAAATTTGTAATGAATGGCAAAAACCAAGGTCAAATAGGCCAGGCTTTAGAACACACTAGGTCAATAGGTCAGAAGCAAAAAGTGGGTATGATAAAGAGGATGGATAAGGATGGTATTTGTATAAAAATGAATAGTGATAAAGTGGCATAACTAAAATGGTCCTTATAGATAATACACCTTAGCACTCAAGCATAGTACTGCTTGAGATGAATAATATTCATCAGCTCTAGAAGTTCATCACCATCTAGTGTGTCAAGCCTATGTATTCTTGATCTATAATCTGTAGTGATTATGAAAGGCCCTATCTAGTTTGGTTTGAATTTACCTTTATGCTTTTTCTCAGTTATGGTAGTCTTTTGGTTTTATTTAAGGACAAGATCACCAAGTTTAAATATTCTATACTTAACATGCTGATTATAGTGGCCTTTGAGTTGGTTTTGATATGCTCGAAGATTGTTGAGCGTAGCCATGTGTTTATCATCAAGTAGGTTGAGCTCTTGCAAGTGGGCTACTCAAAAGTCATGATCATCTAGGACATGCTTGAAACAGATGCATAGTGAAGGTAATTCAACCTCAATGGGAAGGATGGCTTTAGTACCATAAACAAGTGAGTATGGAGTGGCTCTTGTGGGGGCATGATGATTGGTATAGTATACCCAAAGGGAAAGGAATATCTAGAGGTGCCAATCACGATTGGCATCATTGAAAATATTTTTCAGGTTGTTAACATTTATTTTATTGGATGCCTCAGCTTAGCAATTACCTTAAGGTTAATATGATGTAGAAAAATGTTATGTGATGTTATATTAAGTACATATTTGGACTACATCCTTATTCTTGAATGATCCTCCATTATAAGATATAATGTTAGAGGGGATACCATGGCAGCAAATGAGATGGTTGAAAATGAATTTTGAAAATTTCTTTTTGTCACGTAAGTGAGGGGTATAGCTTCAACCCACTTAGTGAAATACTTGATAATGGTAAGAATATGTTTATGGCCATTAGATAAAGTGAGGTTAATCATTCCAATGAGGTCAAGTCCCCATATAAAAAATGGCCATGGTGTCAACATCAGTTTTAGATTTTTTGTTGGGGCATGACTCAGATTAGCATGTCATTGACATTTATCACACTTTTTAACATATGTAGTGGCATCTGTGTCCATTATAGGCCAATAATAACTAGTATGCAAAATCTTTTTAGATAGGACTACCCCGTTAGAATGAGTTCTACATACTCCTTCGTGAACTTCTCTTATTGCTAGCATAGACTCTATCTAAGTTAAACAATGAAGTAAAGTTCCATCAAAATTATGATGACAAAATGTGGATCTAAGTAAATTATAATGAGTGGAATGATGAATGAAGGCTTTGGTTCATTTTCAAGATAGGTTAGGTGGCATAACTTGGTCATGAAGGTAGTTATAAAAGTTTGAGTAATAGATAGAATTATGACTAATAATATCACAAATCATGGCAATAGTTGAAGGTTCATGAGCTGGTGTTGATAAATTCTTGATGAGGAATTAATACTCTCTAGCTTTATATATTTGTCAAATCAGAGAACCAATAGTATCCATGGCATCTATAGTTATGTTAATATCCCTTGGTATGTGCTCAAACTGGATGTTGACAAATTGTTATTTAAGAGTGTCAACCATGGATTTATATGGAACCAACTTGTCATCTTTAGTTTGAAAATGATTTGTTACATAATTGATGATTAATTGAGAATCATTATAAACTTAGAGATGAGATATATTCTAATGGACTACTTGTCAAAGTCCTACAATAAGTGCTTCATACTCGGTCATGTTATTTGTACAAGGAAAGTTGATTTTGAATGATTTAGGGATTACATTCCCCTGTGGTGTAATAAATAATAGGCATGCCCTTGATCCATGATCAATAAATGAACCATAAAAATATAGCTTCCAAGGCTAATAATCAAAGGGTGTGTTGATGATAGTCATTATGGATTCATCAAGAAATTAAAATGTGAGTGGCTGTGTGTTTGAGAGAGGTGCTTCAACAAGTTGATCTGCAAGGGTTTGTCCCTTAATTACCTTCTGATTGATATACTCTATGTCAAACTCACTGAGAGTCATGATTCATTTATCCATTCTACCTTGAAAAGTTGTTTTAGATAGTAGATACTTGAGTGAATCTACCTTTAAAATTCCCATGGTCTTATTATTCAACATGTAATGGCATAGTTTCTGAGCTATGAAGACCATGGCCAAATAAGCTTTTTCAATAGGTGCATAGTTATGTTTATATGTAACCAAGGTATGGATTAGGTAGTATATGGCATGCTATTTTCCATTTTCATCATGTTGAGCCAAGAGTGCCCCCAAAGCATGGTTGGTAACTGATAGGTATAACAAGATTGGCTTTCTTGGCATAGGAGGTAATAAAATAGGAAGATTAACAAGATAGTCTTTGAGTTGTTAAAAAGCTGTTTGGCAATGATTATCCTAGTAAAATGTAACTTCCTTCTTAAAAAGGTGTGTAAATGGATGACACTTGTCCACGAATTGAGAGATGAAGCATTGAATTGACTAGATCTAACCCTAAAAACTATAGAGTTACTTCAAAGTGGTTGGTGGTAGCATCTCAGTTATAACATGGAATTTAGCTGGATTGGCTTCAATACCTCTACAAGACATGATGAAGCCAAGTAATTTTCTTGAAGTTACACCAAACACATATTTATTTAGATTTAGTCTAACTTTGTACTCCCATAATATTTCAAATATCTTATGCAGCACTACTGGATGGTCGACCCTAGTTTTGGATTTTCCTAGTATGTCATCAACATAGTCTTCAACAATATCATGCATCATATCATGAAATATGACAATCATGGATTTTTGATATGTATCTCTAACATTCTTAATGCTAAATGGCATCACCTGATAGTAAAATGTTCCCTATGGAGTGGTGAATGTTTTTTAATCTTGGTCTTCTAGTACTATTCCTATCTGGTTGTATCTTAAAAATATATCCATGAATGAAAGCATTTCATAACTTATCATGGAGTTGATGATAATCTCAATATTAGGCAAGGTAAAATCATATTTAGGACAAGCTTTGTTGATGTCTCAAAACTTAGTACAAATTATGATCCCTTCATGCTTTTTACTAATAGGTACCACATTAGAGATCCATTTTGAATAGTCAATGGATCAGAGACATCTTGATTCTAAGAGTTATTCCAACTCTTTCTTTACCAATGCAACAATAAGAGGATGTATCTTACATAAATTTTGTTTTATTAATTTGGCATCAGGATTAACCACAAGGTGGTGTAGAACCAAGGTGGGATCTAAACTTGGCATGTCAGAATAGGCCCATGCAAGGATATCTATAAATTCTCTCAATAGAGCTATAAAGACGTCATGCTCCTCCTCAGTAAGGGATGATCCCAATTTTATCCATTTTAGGTCTAATGGAGTTTATATATTTACCTATGTTACAGATTCGACTAGAAGGGTCGAAGCATCTTCTAAGATAGAAGGCAGTGACTTGAACTATTGAATTATGTCAGTGTCCTCCATTAAGACTTGCTCTTTAAATTCTCCTAGGCATGTTGAATTTGAGTCCCCTAATGGGAGATCTGGCCATGTAATAAAAATAATCAAAAAACCTTGGAGAATTTAATCAGATACTTGTTGCTCAAATCTAAACTCAGATCCACAGGTAAGTTTATCATTGGTGGTGTCCTAGTCTAAATTTGAAGAAGAATGAACACCCCCATCTAATGGTGCCTAAAACAAGTTTTCACGACTAGACTAGCCTTTATCTTTACTTTTTACCTGGTCAAAAAGTGCTCAAAGAGGTTTTCACTTTGGGACCTCAATGTTTTACTTATTTGTTTTTGGCTAAGAGTGTTCACTCGCTCTCCAAAATAGGCAGCAAGATCTAATGTGATTCAGAATGCTGATTTGTGATCTAACAGAATAAAGTTTATAAGGCCTAAGAAATCATAAAATCCCTCATCATTATATAACTCATCAATTGATACACTTGATTCTTATTGGTCTTAATCTATCAGTTGGGGATAATATAATGTCAAAGGGTTACGATGAATGGCCAAGGTAAGTGTACAAATGGCATTGTTATCAAATAAGTTGGTTTTAGCTAGTTTATCAAAGGTGAGGCTATGATCAGACCTTGCTTCATTGTCAGCATCATCATCACTAGTTATTGGTGATGGAGTTTGAATAAGATATGTGGGGTCACCCCCAGGCAGTTTAAATCCAAGTCCATAAGGTTTTTCATACTTAGTTAGGGAAATTGGCTCGATAGTTCCTTGTTGATTTAGTCTGATGCCTCTTCGTTCATAATTGTGATGCTCCATGATCCTATTAGGAATAGGATACTTTGTATTTTTATACCAATCAGCTTGGTTGTCATTGTATAACCATTATTCATCCCCTTTAAGAGGGTCAATTTTTAGGCTAGATGCTGGTATAAATGTGACAGGTCCCTTATCTTTGTTCTTTTATTACCAATGCATATGTGGGATGACTTTAGGTCACCCAAAAGTTTTTGGATCCTAAGGAAGATTGGAAATATGAAATGTATCATGGGTCACATACTCTCTTGATCCATTATCTAAAATGGTGAAATGATTAAAAGCTTCAAGAGTTGGCATATGGGAAAGGGAATCTAAGGTATTAGGATCTATGTAATTATCTGGTAAAGGATCGATAAGTATAGCCTTTCCTTTATCCTACTTGGAACTTGGATTCATATTTTATTGATAATTATAGCTTTGAAATTCAGCCTCAAGATGCTTGTAGTGTTCATATGGGTGTAAATCTCTTGGAATATTCACTTCTATCCCTGATTGGGAAATCTTGATATCTTGGTGCAGCGTTGATGGGACTGCATGAATCTCATGTAACCAAGGCCTTCCTAGAAGCATATTGTATGATAACTCAAGATCAAGCACATGGTAAAGTGTATCATGGGTCAAAGGCCCAATGATAATTGGCAAACTAATGGTTCTTGTGATTCTCTTTCTTGATTATCATAGGCTTTGATAGTTATTATTTTTGGTTAGAGATCTACCATTATGTACCCAAGAAGATTGATGAGCTTTAGAGACACTATGTTGAGGCCTGATCCATTAACTATAAGGACATGTTTCACTTTATGTCACTTTATATAAACTTCTATGTATAATGGATTATTATGGAGTGAGACAAGGGAACACATGTTGCTTTAGTTGAATGTGACTTGTTAGGTTGGAGCTAGGTGTCCAACTAAATCTTGAAATTTATTAGGGGATATGTCACTAGCAAATTGGATTGGATCAAAAACTCATTCAAGATGTTCTTATAGATTATTAACATTTGTAACAAATTTAAAATAGAAATTTGTGCTGGTGTCTTTTGCAATTATTCCACAATATCAAATTTTTTATCTTGGTTAGTAGTGAATGGTTTATTCTGAGGCTGAATGTTTGGTTGGATGATAGGCAAAGTGGTGGATGGTTATGGGCCTAAGATAGTATTATTTAACCTCCAAATTTTGATTTCATAATTGAGATTAAATACCAGACCATTATTGCTAGAAAATGATGGAAATGGTGTGGGATCAGATAGGACAAGTCTCGATTGCCGGTGCACTTTCATGTGGTCATGTGGCAAGAATGAGTTGTCGATATAAGGTCCAAAAGGGAAATTCCTAGTTTTTTAGTTTGAATGTATGTAATCCAAAGTTAAAGAAGGATTATCCATGTAATTTGACTCAATGGGTTTGTTTAGCAATGGTCTAGGTTGATTAGTGCTTGGTCTAGGATTAATGAAGATGGTATTAATGTTACCCCCAACAATATGACCTATAACCTTGTTGTAGTCATGTGCAACTGCATGGTAGGTTTGTTGGTTATTACCATTCTAACCTTGGTTTTGTCCATTGTTATATTGTTGTGGGTTTTGCTTCTAATTTTTTTGATTTTGTTGGTTCGGCCTTTGATTTTGATACTGCACCAGTTGTTGTTGTTGTTGTTGTTGTTGTTACTAATTATTTTACTATTATTGATTGTTATATCAAGGAAAGGGGTTTTGATAAATCCAAAGAGTTTGATTATAAGTGGAAGCACCCTTATCTAGTGTTATCTCCCCGTTCTCCAACATATTCTCAATTCAATGCTTGATTTGGACACATCTTTATAGATTATGCTCATTGACCCAATGATAGTCATAGAATTTGTTTTCATGATACCAATCAAGATAAGGAATGCCTTGCACATAATGCTTTGGTATAGGCCAACTAATTAGATTGATGGCAGAAAGCTTATGAAATATAGACTCAATAGGTTCTCTTAGGTCACTAAAGACATGATGTGCAAGCACAGTTCTTCTAGGAGGAGGGGTTTGCAATGGTAATGACTATTGTATTTATTGTGAAGGTTTTGGTTATTATGCTTGTATCACTAGTTGAGTAGGAGTAAGTATTATAAGAGGGATAATAATCCATCTCATAAGTAATATTATCTGCATAAGGATTTTTCACCATTTCTTCCTATGCAACCACATTACTAATCCCTAGATTGTACATGAGTCCACTACGAGTGTAGAAATACATGTTGGGATCCATAGTCAATGCTTTTACAATAAAAGGTCAAAGAGTTATACAAACTCTAAAAAGGACAATGTCTAAAATAGATGATGTTTCAGCTTTGTCTAGATTTGTCAAAAGGATCAAAAGGTTTTGTTGATGTCTTAAAATTGTGCTAGATCTTAATCAACAACAATGGGAAGTTTCAAGTTGTGGGACAATGCGGCTTGAAAACAACTTCCAAATTTTAAAGAAGCTAGTCTCTTCTTTTGTATTGGGTGTTGGGAAAAAGGGATAGGAGACTACACAAAAATGCAAAATGTAGGGATTGAAACCTAACTATGGCATTGTGCCTGAGAGTAATCCTAATCCTAACCTGAGCATAGTGAAACTATTATGTGATTCTATTACATTTAAGAGTAGACAAGTGCATGATCAATGTAAAAGATTGGAATAACAGAAACAAAGGCTCACAACAAGGGAGTTTTTTGCTGAGATATAGGAATTGTCAACAAAGGCATAGTGTTCAATCTTCTTAATAGAATCTTCCAATCACATTAGAGGCAAGAAGTCACGCATAGTTATGTAGAATTTTAGACTCCAAAAAATAGGACAGAAGCAAATAACATTTCCAATCACAACACTAGAAAATCTACATCATAGACTACTTTGCAAATGACACAGATAACATCAACAAGGGCATAGTGTTCAATTTTCTTATTGAATCTTCCAGTCATACAAAAGATGCAGAAACACACACAGTCAGATAAACCTTTCAACTCAGGGAAATATAACAAAAGCAAATGATATTATTAGTCAAAAACTCTGAAAGTCTAAAACTATGAGAATTCCCCCCTTAGATTTTACAATTCTTCTTCTTTTATAGCCCTAGATACGTAAATAAAAAATAATAATTTGAACTTTGGTGCATTCAATGCTTCAAAAATCCATGCTGGAGAAGAATGGCTACCCTTAACTGTGACATGGTGATTCCTAATTAGTTCCTCTCTTCACGCCTGAATTTCAAATTTCATCACCTACTAGGCCACTCAACTATCTATTCTACCTCCGCTGGTAGGAGACAAATAGACAGCGTCTTCAATGCTTGTAAGCCCCAAAAAAAACTACCCGATGCACTGCTCCATCTACTTGAACTAACTCTCACTGAATTTCCCTCCATTTTCACTATAACAGGTAGACGAGCACTCTATTCTATTTGTAATGGGAGAGGACCCTTTGTCAATTTTCCAAAAATCCTCTTGATCACCTAGTAGGCACTGGAGGATGATAACTGGTTGATTCCACTTTCTTTAAAAATATCATTCGAGACCCACCACAATCTTCATTTGGTGATTAGGCTTGAAGGTGGTCTCTTGAAAGTTGATACGTGGCAACCTCTACTACTCCTGGGAAGATACGTGGCATCTTCCACTTCTCCTACTAGGAGTATGTGGTGCCTTCTGCTATTTTAGGGATGGAGTAGAGAGGGACCCAGAAGGTGACACTTGACAGCCTCTGCTACACTTCGATACCTAGCAAAATGAATTATGCCTTTATGCATTGAATGGAAAGCATGGACCCAGGCATTGAAACAAAGGGCTCTTGGTGGTTAACACGTGGTGGCTTCTACCACTTCTTCAAAAGATAATTCAGGGCCTCTGCAACTGCCACCTGGTGCTTTTTGCTCTCTCTGTCACTTAACTTGTTGGAAGTTTTTGTCAAAATAGAAAACATGGATGCCTCTTACGATATGCAGATGTTGACACGTGGTGCATTCCCCTTAACTGCTACTGGGTACGTGACATGATTCATGGTTCTCTAGAAAGCTAAAATGAGGTCCTTAGAAGTCACCATCTGTACATCTTCATCTCCCAAAGGCTGACACATGGCCACTTCTACTTGAATCCAATACTTAGGCCAAAATTGAAATGAAATGAGCAAGAGAGGCAAAAAGGGACCGTGGGACACTTGGTAGCTTCCGCTACATTTCAACACTTAGGCAAAATGAACCCATCCTCTACTCCAAAACTCTACAGCTTCACTTGAAGAACCAAAATTGCAGTGCTCGACTGAAAATTTGAAAGCAACGTAGAGTAAAAATTACTCTACAGTTACTAGCAACCCTCAAGACTTTTGAGCCTACTCAAAAAGAAACTCCACCTCTCACTCGATCAAAATTGTGAAAATTACAGCTTTAAAGAGCCGTCAACAAATGTTCAAATCACCTATTAAAAGAAAAGTAGGGAAAACAATGAGAAAACAAGAAGGGGAAACTATTTAACTATAATACATGAGAGACCTAAGTCAATTGAAATGTTTTAAATAGATTCCATTTACATGAATCTCTTCAGGTTCCCCTTCCATCGACTCTAGCTCAAAAGAATTCTCTTGCTTGCACACATGAATCCTATACAGACCAGTCCATAATGCTTTGAATTTGGTATGCTGACCCAGTTTGGCAGCCCTTGCATCCCATTTCAGAACAATCGAGCCCTCTTCAAAATTAGGATTTGAAGTCCTTTTGTCAAAATAATTTTCAATCATTCCCTGGTGCTTGATCAATGAATCATGAGCCATGTCCCTCTTTTCTTGAACTTCCAAAAGTTCTGCGAGTCTGACCTGCATGGGGCCATTTTCTTTGATCTTGATTTGCTTAATTAGCTAAAGAGCAGGGATTTCCAAACTTAAGGGAATCACGATAGACTTTCCATACACCAATTCATATAGAGACATTTTGATCACCTGCTTGGGTGTGATCCTATCAGTCCATAGTGCTAGATTAAGCACTTTGTGCCACTCTTTATGATGATCTGCCCCCACTCTTTTGATGAGTCTTATTAGGTTCTTGTTGGTTGACTCTGCCAGACTATTACCTTGAGGGTAATAGTTAGATGAGGTTTTTAGATATATTCCATGTCTCAGGGCAAAGTCTGATACCTTAGACCCCAAGAATGCTTTAGCATTATTTGAAATGATGGTGCGAGGAGCCCCAAAGTGAGTAGTGATACCTCCTAGAAACTTTAGGATCACATTCTCTATTGCTTCCTTAAGTGGGACTACCTCGGTCCATCTGGTGAAATAGTCCATAGCAGTTTGTATCCATTTGTGACCCATGCTGGACACTGGATTTATCATCCCAATGAAGTCAAGACCCCACTGAGCAAAAGGTTCATCCACAACTATTGGACTAAGGGGCATGGCTGCATTCCTTTGCATCCTCATATAATACTAGCAAGATTGACATTTTCTAACCAGTTGATAACAATCTACAAACAAAGTAGGCTAGAAATATCCTACCTCACTTATCTTTATGGCTATGGTCTTTGAAGAAAAATGTCCTCCTAATGTTCCATAATGCATTTCATGTAGTATCCTTTTGGCTTCAGCTTGTTCTACACATCTTAACAATTTCCCATCAGAATTTCTTCTGAAAAAGACTTGTTCAATTAAGACAAAATGAACTCCCTATATCCTGTAATACCTCCTCTTGTTTCGAGGGAGTTCTCTCGGATAAACCCCATTTTTCATAAATTGAATCCTATCTGTGACCCAAGATTCTTGATCAATTTCTTGTAACTTTAGCACCATTTCTAGTTCCTCTTCTGAATCTGCTCCCTCAAGTAACATCTTTTCAAGCTCTTGAGTTATATATTGGCACAGTCCCCTGCCTCTGACCAGCTTGGTGGGTCTGACTTCTACATCATATTCAAGGATCTTAGTGATCCAATTGGCTCTTTTCTCAATAATTTCCCCTTCCATGATGTATTCCCTGACACTAGAGTGAGCTACAAGTATCAAAATTTTGTTCCCTAATATCAGATGCCTGAATTTCTTGAGGGCTTTCACCATGGCATAGGCTTGTCTTTCCACAAAATTGTACCTAGTCTCATAATCTATGAGAGTTCTTGAGAAAAAGGCTATTGGGTGCTCTCCCTCTAGCCTATCGTTCTTTTGCATTAGGATAGTAGCAATACTTGATTCCCCTCCATAGACATATAGCACGAAGAGCTTGGAAAAATCTGGGTTCTTGAGCACTGGGGTTGTCGAGATAGCCTTCTTGATCCCCTCAAAAGCTTGCTTTCCTTCCATTGTCCACTTGAAGATTAGGCCCTTTTTTAGCAAGAGTGGCATTGGTCTAACCAAGCTTGCAAAATCAGATATGAATTTACCGACAAAATTGATTTTCCCTAAAAAGGATTGGACTACCTTTTTATTTGTTGGAAGGGGTAAGTCCATTATAGCTATGATCCTCTTGAGATCTATAGAAACTCCTTCCTTAGATACTATGTGCCTCAATAGTTTACCCTGAGGTACAGCAAAAATACATTTCTTGGGATTTAAAGATATCCTGAAATCCTGACACTTCTTGAAGACGGACTCCAAATGATCAAAATGATCATCAGCATTTTTTGAGAAAACAATGAGGTCATCTAGATAGACCAGGATGACCTTGTTGATAAGTTCACCAAAGGCTATGTCCATTGCCCATTGAAAGGTGGCTCCTGCATTTGATAATCTGAATGGCATCTTCACGTAGGCAAATGTCCCCCATTTGGTAGTGAAAGCAATTTTATACTATTCTTCCTCAGCGAGCCAGATCTGATTATACCCAGAGAAACCATCAAGTAGAGAAAACCTCTCTGATCCAGCCACAGTTTGCAAAATTTGCTCCATGGAGGGTAAGGGATAGTGGTCCTTCAGAGATGCTCTATTTAGATCTCTGAAATCCACACATAGCCTTACATCTCCATTCTTTTTTCTAATCGGGACTAGATTTGATACCCAGGTTGAGTGTTTGATTGGAAATATTATTTTGGAACCTAGAAATTTTTGCAACTCATCTACCATTAGTGGCTCTATCCTTGGATTTACTGGTCTCTATTTCTATCTGATGGGTTTGGATCCCTCAGTCAATTCTATGGTATGCTGGATAATGTCTTTGTTGTATCTGTGAAGGTCTTCATAGCTCCAGGCTATGACTCTGTCATACTTTTGGCACAACTTGATCAATCTTTCCTTTTCTTCTAGAGTTGTAGAATTTCCAACCTTTAGTCTTTTCCCATTGCTCACCTCCACTTTAGAATAGTCTGCCTTATCTATTTGGAACCTTTTCTTTTCTAGGCTTACATCTTCTGGGTCAAACAAATTTTCTAAGGTGATCAATCCTTTAGGGAGCTTATTGGTCCTTAATTGGATAATCTGATCACCATATGCCTCTTCAATTTTAGTTTTCAACTGATCTACAAACTCATTTGATTGCTGCAAGAAAGAGACTACCTGAGCATCATTCTCAAACACTTGCCAGTTCACATCATTGCCTGGGATGGTTGGCCTCACTATAACTTTTACTTACTCATTGTTAACCAATAGGCCAATTGCTAGGTTGAACTGTGAGCTAATTTGAGCCATCTTATCAGCCTCAATGTTTTGACTTTGGGGAATTATTTCAATATTGAAGGCATCAAAATTTTCTATCAAATCCCAAATCATATGCCTATAGGACCTCATTCTCACATTCTTGGCTGCTACCTTTTCTCGTATTTGCCTTACTACTAGCTCTGAATCTCCTTTTACTTTTAGGTTCTTTATTCCCTTTTTCTAGGCTAACATGAGCCCATGTACTAAAGATTCATATTCTACATCATTATTAGTGTAAGCAAATTGGAATCGGATAGCCCTTAAAATTTTATCACCAATTGGAGCAGTAAGACAAATCCCTGCTCCAGCACCATGCTTACTTTTGGCCCCATCAAAATTCAAAGTCTAGAGCTTTGCATCTTGAGTAGTAGGTGCCTCTTCTCTTATAACATTTGGGATCACTTGATCCTCATCAAAAATGACACACGTGCCCAAACCAGTAGAGTCATAGTTCCCATATGGGTCGCTCTACATCATAGCCAACAACTGGTTATTTTATTCTTTTAGACCATGCTCAGTCTAGTCTCCTAGTTCTTCAACAAAATTTCTTTCTACTTTATTCATCATGGCATGATTTGCTTCCAATCTTCTTGTTGGTTCATTGGTGATGTGGTCTTTGGATAGTGGTTAGACAAAATTTTCATCTTTGAACCATACCTGGTTCTCAGAATGAGGTGAGACCAGTCAAGAGACATATATCCACCTATCTTCCCTGTAAAGTCTCAGGATAAACATAAACCAAAAATGGGAGGAATATCTATGATAACTATATCCTGGTTGGCAATTACGTTGGGGCATGTGAATAACTATAAGGGGAGTTACTTTATTCTCCCTATGGTTTACACTATTTTGCCATCTAGCTGCATAACTCCCTTTGTAAGGGGTTCATATTTTATTTGCAAAGCATCAGCTATTTGCTTGGGCATCACAGTTGTACTAGCTCCTGAATCTATCAATGCATTATGTAGGAGTTTCTTTCCAACTATTAGAGTCAAATAGAAAGGCTCTAGCCTAGATTTACTTACTTGTATTGCATTGTTCATGAAGGTTGTTGTTGTTGGAGGAACCATATCTTTGAGCTTTCCCTTTCCTGCAGGTCCTTCCTTAGATGTGGTACCTTCAGGTATTGTTGGCCCTTGCAGGGCTTCTTGCAGTAATGTCTTTTCCTTAGGGATAGCCAAGATATCCCATATAGATACTTGTGTCAAAGTTTTCTTTAATTGGTCCACAATATTGATAGGTCCCAAAGACTAAGTTTTTTGGTAATAGGGATACCTTATTCTTTCTTGAATCTGGGTAGGAATTCCTTGATATTGCATTGGCCGAGACACTTCTTATTTGACAGCAACATTCCCTTGCCCCTGAGATGGAGGATTATTCATGTCTCAACCATTTGTAATTTTAGGCTACCCTACCATTCTCCTCCTTGATCTTGTATAGTAATCAAACTGCACTACTGGCCTCTGGGAGGTAGACGCTTCGTTCAAGAAGACTACTTCTTCATCCTCAACCCATGAGAACAAAGCATCTTCAAGGGCTATTTCTTCCTCCTGTTGCAAGGACATTCCTTACATCTGAGCCACTAGCACTGAATTCTACATGCTGAGAGATTAATAGGCTTGATAGCTACTGGTACTGGCAAACTGACCATCCATTCTTCTCTACTTGGCTACTCTTTGTTGTAGATTGCCTCTAGGACAATCTCTAGGTGTGTGGGCATTGTTGCAATGGAAACACCAAGCATTAGTATCATCCACATAATTATTTTGGCCCGGAACCATCTCCATGTTTGAGTTGGGAGGAAGGGTCTATGAGGGTGTGGGAACTACAACTAATTGATTTGCTAGTTGATGGTTGGTTTGCCTTAGAGGGCCTTGATATTGGTTTGGTTGAGATGAGAACCTATTTCCTTGATAGGCTTGATAAGGAGGCTTGGGAAAAGTATTCTACTACCTCTTCATATTAATCAACTCATTGGAAAATGATCTTAGGAGATTTTTGATATCATTCATCTCAGATGATGGAGCAGGGACAGGTCCTTTCCCATAAGGCTGAGGGTATTGATACATGGACACAGGTAGAGCTATAGTTTTAGGTATTTCTTGAGGTAAAGGCAAGGATATTTCTGAGAACATGGGCATGGGAGGCCTTGGAGGTAACTTTTTGACATCGATTAAATGGTTCTTAGCTCTAACCACAAGGTCATAAGCTGCTGGCAAAGTGTGTCCTCCCAGTGACTGGATCATGATAGATATATCTAAATTTAAAGCTTTGAGATAGAATACTATGGCCATACTAGATGGTGGTTTAGCTGCGATAGGAATTCTATCCCAAGTTTTTTTGAATCTAGTGTTGAAGTCAGTATGTCTTCTTGTGGTCCCCTCTAAATGGTGATCAACTGCTGTAGTAAAGAAGACTTGTCACCTTTTTCTACAAATCTTTCAAAGAACAGATCTCCAAGCTGGTCCCATGTGGAAATGGTATTTGGGGTCAAGGACCGATACCATTCTAAGGCCTTTCCTTTAAATGAGGCTGCTAACAACCTTAGGGCCACATTTTGCTCTGTGACACCATGTATGGCACAGACATCTGATACATCTTGAAGATGCTCCATGGGTGTTTTTGAGTCTTGCCCACTGAATTTGGGTAGAGCCTTTAGAGCATTTCCTAGAATAGGGTTCCAAATAGCTGGAGGTGTTGGGAGAAGTAAGGGGCTACCAGTGTTCCATCTTGCATAATTTCTTGGGGGGACATTGGCTCCCATATTTGGTACCAGTACGAATTGGTTAACCCTTCTTCTTAGACTAATTACCAGAGGTGGCAAAAGAATACCTAGATTTGTAGCAGTTTGCGATCTGGTGACTGGTCCACAGCTCTGACTCCTCGTGGCTCTATGGTTCATGCAGTCTTGAAAGAAACTTCAAGACTGGTCCCACTAGGTGTGCTAGAAACTGTTGATGTCTTAAAATTGTGCTAGATCTTAATCAACAACAATGGGAAGTTTCAAGTTGTGGGACAATGCGGCTTGAAACCAACCTCCAAATTTTAAAAAAGCTAGTCTCTTCTTTTGTATTAGGTGTTGGGGAAAAGGGATAGGACACTAAACAAAAACACAAAATGTAGGAATTGAAACATAACTATGGCGATGCACCTAAGAGTAATCCTAATCCTAACCTTAGCACAGTGAAACTATTATGTGATTCTATTACATTTAAGAGCAGACAAGTGCATGATCAATGTAAAAGATTGGAATAACAGAAACAGAGGCTCACAACAGTTGAGTTTTTTTCTGAGATACAGGAATTGTCAACAAAGGCATAGTGTTCAATCTTCTTAATAGAATCTTCCAATCACATTACAGGCCCAGAAGTCATGCACAGTTATGTAGAACTTTAGACTCTAGAAAATGGGATAGAAGCAAATAACATTTCCAATCACAACACTAGAAAATCTACAGCATAGACTACTTTGCAAATGACACATATAACATCAACAAGGGCATAGTGTTCAATTTTCCTATTGAATCTTCCAATCATAAAAAAGATGTAAAAACACACACAGTCATATAAACCTTTCAACTTAGAGAAATGTAACAAAAGCAAATGATATTATTGGTCAAAAACTCTGAAAGTCTAAAACTATGAGAATTCCCCCCTTAGATTTTACAATTCTTCTTCTTTTATAGCCCCAGATACGTAAATAAATAATAATAATAATAATTTGAACTTTGGCACATTCAATGCTTCAAAAAGCCATGCTAGAGAAGAACGGCTGCCCTTAACTGCGGCATGGCAATTCTTGATTAGTTCCTCTCTTCGCGCCTAAATTTCAAATTTCATCACCTACTAGGCCACTCAACTATCTATTCTACCTCCACTGGTAGGAGACAAATGGATGGCATCTTCAATGCTTGCAAGCCCCAAAAAAAACTACCCGGTGCACTACTCCATCTACTCAAATTAACTCTCGCTGAATTTCCCTCCATTTTTACTGTAACAGGTAGACGGGCACTCTATTCTATTTGTAATGGGAGAAGACCCTTTGTCCATTTTCTAAAAATCCTCTTGATCACCTAGAAGGCACCAAAGGATGACAACTAGCTACTTCCACTTTCTTTAAAATATCATTCAAGACCCACCACAATCTTCATTTAGTGATTAGGCTCGAAGGTGGTCTCTAAAAAGTTGATATGTGGTGACCTCTGCTGCTCCTGGGAAGATACGTGGCATCTTTCACTTCTCTTGCTGGGAGTATGTGGTGCCTTCTGCTATTTTGGGGATGGAGTAGAGAGGGACCCAGAAGGTGACACTTGGAAGCCTCTGTTGCACTTTGATACCTAGCAAAATGAATGATGCCTTTATGCATTGAATGGAAAGCATGGACCCATGCATTGAAACAAAGGGCTCTTGGCGGTCAACATGTGGTGGCTTCTGCCACTTCTTCAAAAGGTAATTTAGGGCCTCTACAACTGCCACCTGGCACTTTCTGCTCTCTCTATCGCTTAGCTTGTTGGAAGTTTTTGTCAAAATAGAAAACATGGATGCCTCTTATGATATGCAGATGTTGACACATGGTGCGTTTCCCTTAACTACTACTGGGTACGTGGCATGATTCATGGTTCTCTAGAAAGCTAAAATAAGGTCCTCGAAAGTCACCAGCTGTACATCTTCATCTCCCGAGGTCGACACATGGCTGCTTCTGCTTGAATCCAATCTTTAGGCCAAAATTGAAATGAAAAGAGCAAGAGAGGCAAAAAGGGACCATGCTCTGAGGACGACATTTGGCAGCTTCCGCTGTGTTTCAACACTTAGGCAAAATGAACCCGTCCTCTGCTCCAAAACTCTGTGGCTTTGCTCGAAGAACCAAAATTGTAGTGCTCGATTAAAAATTTGAAAGCAACGTAGAGTAAAAATTACTCTACAGGTTTATGCAAATATTTGTGAGGAAACAAGCTAGCATGAAGTATCTAACATTTCACCATTCACACAAAGATAAACAAGTAAATGGACCTAAAATCAAAATGCTAAACTCTAAGGTCAAAGTGTTTCAAACTAGTCTAATCTAGGAATTTAAAAGTTTTTAGGTCTTTTAGCCAAATGCGGCATCAAAATGTAGGCTCAAATAAGGCATGTGGTCGGACTCTTAGCCAAATGACGTCAAAATATAGACTTTGAAAATAGATGAAAATTTTAATCTAATGCATTTAAAACACTTCTAACAAACACTAGGCATCTGAATCTTGGACATGAACTTGATCAACTAAGTATAAGGTATGAAACAAAAGGCACTTTAGAAATAGTTTATTTCCTCACAAAAAATGGTATAAACTTGGTTCTTTTGACAAACAAGATAGACAAAGGTGATCGATATAATTGTGCTTTAGACAAACAATCACAAAAGTATACTTGGATTGGTCTCAAAATGTAGGAATAAATCTAAAACTCTATGCAAGAAGGTCTATGAAATAATATTCAAAATGTTTTGGGTAGCATAATGATGCTATACTACTCAAAAGGTGTGACAAATAATTTTCCTTCAAAAATTCTCTAAGGTGAAGATGTTTTCCTATAATTTTGACATCATAACACTACTTGTCTTGATTCAAAATGTTGTGGTGCATAGACGTAAAGTGCAAGTGTTTAGCACAAAATGGCTTAAGTATATAAAGTGATGACAATTATTATGAGTCTTAAATGGCCTTCAACCCAAATTGTAAATTAAACCTAAGTTCCCTCAAGTTTAGTGTAAATGGTAAACCCACTTAACACATCAACCCTATGAACTTATAAAGGTGCAATTTTGAATTTAGATTATAAGTGAAGGACTTAAACAACTTTGTTAAAGTTTTATACTCAATTGGGTAGCATAACTATGCCAAAGTGGTTGATATGACTCTCAATCTTTTGATGAACTTTGAACAAGGAAAATTGATGATCTCATGTGGGCAGCATAATGCCTCTTTATTCAAAGGAAAATTTAGACTATGTGTTTGGTTTGGATTGTTTACTTACACCAAGTTTTGACTCCAAACAAGAATCTAATCTAGGACAAGGCCAACTAATTAACCACTCTTAAATCCTAAACTGACAAGTTTGCTTGGTATTGTTGGAATCCATCAATATATGTCATTTGAGAGGATTTTAAGTGTTCATCTAAAAGTAAATGTGAATTATATAGTAGGGTTTTTACACCCCCATTCTCTTAAATGATAGTATTAAGACACAGACCTTGAGGTGCACCTTGCACCAAAAATACTTCTGTAGCAAGTGGGGATTTGTCTAAAATCTAACAAGTTTCTGAATGACCTAGGGGAATCAATTGCACAATGAATTTCACACCAAATAATTCAAAAAAAAAGCATGGATTTTAGGTCTATATCACTTGGCTTGTTGCAAAAAGGTATAGTCCTTTTTTCAACTACTACATCCTATTGTTCACTCAGTGTAGTGCGATGTCTAAAGTGCCACTACATCCTGTGTGCAACTCCAAAGGAGTCAAATGAAGTCAATGTCGGGAGATGAAACCCTAGGTCAAAGCTTCCCTAAAGAACTTATGGGAGGTGATGAAGTCCCCCTCACAAGCTAAGTTTGCATAAAATAAAGAAAGCATGAAAGTAGAAAGACTTTAGGGTCATTTTCAAGGTCACCCAAACTTTGATGAGTTTTTGAGGAGTGCTTTAGATGACTTTATTTCTAAGCCTTGGACTAGGCTACTTGAAATAAGAATGGTGCTTTTGATTCTAAAGGTTTCTTATAGGGGACAAATGGAAGAGAATACATGAAACATCCCTCTTTTTTCCAAACAAAAATTTTATTAAATAACTATTGCAAATCAGAATTGACAAGTGTTTTCAATTTTAAGCCCAAAATGAAAGATTTGGTGGTGTTCATTTGACCCCTTGGTCTTAGTTGCAAAATTTGAAAACATTCACCAAAAACATCTAAATTCTTTGTTAAACACCCAAAACAAGGTTTCTAATTAATTTTTAATCATGAAAAAGGTGATTTAAACATGTTTTGAGCAAATATCAAGCTTGGTCATGCAGTAAAAATGCTAGTATGTCCTTTAGCTTTGAAGCTCTTTTTAGTTTGAAATAATAAACTTTGTAAAAATAGCTCTCTGGTCTATGTTTTTTGGAAAAACACAGTGACCAATGTTGATCATATACAATCAAGGATGGTTACCTTGGCTAACCAAAATATAATAGATGTCAATTTTGCTAACCAACATTGGTTAAGCCATGTAACTAATGTTGGTCTTACTTTTTGACATCGGTTACTGTGTAAAAATGTGGCAACCAAAAACATCAAAATAAAGTTAGAAAAATAATTTTTAAGAGTTTTAAGGGTCCAAATAAATATTTTAGAGTTGAAAAATGATCTTCTTCATGTGTGAGATGTATCTAGTCCCATCAGGCATGCCATAATGTGATCTAATAATTTGACTCAAGAGAGGATGGTTAATATGGTGTTAGTTCCAAAATGAAATAAACACACTAATAACATAACATCTCTAGGCCTAAACACTAGGGAGAGCTTAGTTAACAAAATAAAATGACAAACACAACTAAAAATCAAGGAATGAAAACACAATAATTCCTTCACCTTCCTTGGATGCTCCAAATGCCTTTGTAGTAGTGGCTTGCTCGGCTTGTGCTCATGAAGTCCTTGGCTATGGAAGCTTGGCTACCTCCATCTCTCCTTAACACCTTTGGCTTGTGGCTTGGCTTGGAATCAATTTGGCATGGTAACACTAGTTTTATTAATCTTTTATAACCAATCTTGCATTATAACTTTGCATTCTCAAATCTTTTTTAAATGATGTGGTAAGGTCTCTTATTCATAGATTTTTACAAATGTCTATAATCAACCTGAACCATCCATCTCAATATTGAGATGTGTGGTTGAGGATTAAGTCAATTTTTATAATTAAGTTTGTAATTATCCTCATTATGACATTAGAATAAGGGGAAATTAAGAGGCATGGAGGGCATCATGGAAGGCATTGATGAGGCATGGGAGGCATGAATCTTGATATTTGTGGCATTTATGGCCTAGGCATGTCTTCCCAAGAAATGAGGTCACCTGATGATGTAGATATTCAATATTTATTTTCAAAAATAAGTATTTAACAAGTTTCCATGGAATTTTTTATTATTCCTTGATATGGGTTAATTAGCTCTTAAGCATGATTAAGCACTTTGTGCACAAATTACTCAAATTGATCAGAATGCCTTGTTATTGGTCCAAAATTTGACTGGATTAGAATTAGAAGTCCATGTCAAATGCATTGGAACCATATTCCAATTTAGGATGTTACCAATAAAAAATAACAAAGGCATGCATCTTGTGTAGAAGATTTGATAAGAAAGAGCAATCTAGAGCACCTAGGTGCAAAATTGGCATTTTGACTCAGAATGATCCGATCAAAGTTAGCTAGTTCATAAATTGAATTACCCCATTTAGGGATACCCTAGCCAAAATCAAGACTCGAATATATAATTTTCATATCATTTAATGTGTTTTAGTGTTTTTAGGTTAAATTGTGCATTTTGGGTGGAAATTGGCCAAAAGCTTGATTGGAGGTTATTAGTGGCCAGATTAAGGTGTATACAATATGCTCTCCAAACAATTTCACCATGTGAATATCATGATCCTCTCTCAAACATTAGAATATCTCCTCACCCTAGAGTGATAATCATAAAATCCTATACACATCTTCTTGTATCACTATCAAGTCTCTAATCGAGAAATGGAAGGTGTTGGTGGTGTGATCCCACCTAACGATCAACACTATCATCAAACTCACATCCCATGAAACTCTAAAATATTTGTTTTAATCCCCCTAAACCTATGGATGCCATGTGATCCCACTCATCTAGGGTGACATCCCTCCTCATCCACATCAATAACGTAGGGAAGTGATCTTGTAGTATCAACTCCTACCTAGCTTATATCCATACACACACACCTCAAGTCACATACTTTCTAATATAACCTACCACCACTTTTTACCCTTATCTCTAGGAAAATACATTGGCTTGAGGTCCTTAATTGGGCTATGTATGTAGAACTCAATTGACATAGGGTCTTTTGAGGTTAGCCTACTTCAATTAAGGATCCAAAATTGACCTTTTCTCTTATTTTGGGTTCTTCAAGGTCACTGATGTAAATTTTGTATGTTAACATTAATACTTTATTTTGGTTGACATCATTATACCTCATTAACATCAATACCATGTTAGCCAACATCGATGAACCTTGTCAACATCAATGACTGGTTCAACCCTAGGGTTGAATAACCTATCTCCCAACTTTAAATTTTAACCTAAAAACTACCCCCAAAAGCCTCCTAAATTCATCTAAACCTACCCTCACCTCATTTCCTACCCATCTAATATCATTATTTCCCCCCAAACTTCAAATTTAACCTAAAATAGAAAATTAACAAAATTAAATTCAAAATCAATTCAAAGGGGATCTTACCTCATCTCTTCATCTCCTCTAGGCTAGAATAGCTAGCACTTATGGTGGTGCACCTCCAGTTGGGTCCCCTTCTAGCTCTGTCATCTTGCCAACACTCAAAGCTCTTTATATCTCTAATCAAATGTTGCAAATGAGTTTTGGTGGGCTGCCAAACCCTTTTTTGTTGAGTTTAGTCACCCACTGATGTCGACATCCTTGACCTAAGCCACCGATATCGACACTATTTCATACCAACATCGATGACATTACTAACATTAGCACCCTTGAATTAGAGTTTCCACCAACAACCATAGCCCTTTAGACTCTACCCCTAATTTGGGGCAACTTGGAGATCACGTATATCTCCCTAACTATAGTAACCAACCTAGAGATCACATATATCTCCCCAACTATGACAACCACCCTTGGAGATCACTTAAATATCCACCCATGACAACTTTGACTAGAGATCATGAATATCTCCTCGATCATTGACCCTTTGAAACCAACCTTGCATTATTTGTCTTGACCATTTATGCTATCCCACTATAGTTAGTGACAAATCTAGTCTTATCACCTACAACCTTTTGTGTTTCCTAGGGGTACTTCCTACTTTAGATACCTAGCACACATGGACCATTATAGATAATTTTTTTATTATTTTTATCTTATCACCTATCACTTACAAGCTCCTAGTAGTAAGTCCTCCTCCACCTTGCCTATTTTTTATTTTGTCGACTATAGCTCATAGTAGTATATGTGCAAGTAGTGATACCACATTCTCATTCACTCACCCAATTCACTTCTTATCAAATTTGTACCTAATTCTAGTTTCTCCTCTATTGGTTCCCATTTTGAGGGGGATACCTCATCCAACACCTAAAACATCTAACTTCTATTTTTTCCTTTCAACTTGTCAGTACAAATTACAAGACAAAAAAGGGCAAATGTAGACACCAAAATTATGTCACACACATGTGTAATTCCCTCTGTTGAAACCCCCCTTGATCCCCTTTTCAATAATAATAATTAGCCTTCCTAACCTATGCTTTTACCGCTCACACATTTAATTAATTTAAAATATTTAATTAAGTTAATTAAAAACCACTTATGCCACCTTACCTGCCCACCTCATCCTAAGACTAATTCTTACCCTTTGAGTCACCTCAAGACTTAGTCCCCTTATCCTAACTACCCATGACCTATTCTTACGCAAAAAATAAATTCCTAACCAACTACATCCTTCTTAACCTCCCATTTCTACCATTTCCTAACGGATACCACACTTGGCATGAGAAAGAACAAAAAATAGGCTAAAAATAGCCCTTTTACCTATTCTCATGCCATCGACATTAGTCAACCCATGACCGATGTCAGTGGGATAATCGATGTTAGTTACTTAAGCCAAAATCCAAACTAATGTTTAGGTCAAAAAAAAACAAAAAAACTCACTTTATTCACATACAATATTTTGGCATCCAACTTTCCACATCTTGGCTTACTGTTGCCTTGTAGAAGTCAATCTAGAATAGGAACCAAGCTCTTGAGAACTAGCAACACACGCTTATGTTCTCTATTCAAGACATTGGTTTGATAAGCCTTATAAGATTTATTTATTTGGCACTTATCATTCAATCACCTCTTTAGCTAAGTACATCACTTATTCTTTAAGTCTTTAAGCAGTTACTTTATAATCACTTTATATCTACTATTTATTGTTTTATGTATTCCTGACCAAACCCCTATGAAGGAGCTATAAAGATTTTTTCACCTCTAACCAGACCCATCCAAATAATACTTTCTCTCTCACAACTCTCCCCAACCTTCCAGACCTAACCAAAACCATTTCCCAGACCCAGAAAAGCCTTCTATAAGTTCTTAGGAAATTATTGCCCCTACTGACATCAGTCGCCCAACTGATATTGATCACAGTTGCTCGCCAAACTTGATAGCCTAACGGACATTGGCAACTATGGATTTTTAGTAACCTCTCTAAAACCTACCTAAACAAATTCCAAAATATAAACTAAATATACCACCTACACTTTGTTACTCTCTATTGCACTCAGGTTGTAAACAATGTAACATATCTCTCATTTACTCTCTCTTTGCTATTTATTACTCTTTTTTCTCAAAAGTTTATTATCATCCCTAAGGAAGTTTGATAATTCTTGGAAGAAGCACATAGCTTGGAAGCCCATTCATATATCTACTAATAGATATTTTTGCGGTAGTGCCTTTTTACCTGCAGGTAGTCCTCCCCAGTGAAAGAGGAGTACTCACAACATCTAGATATGATAGACAAACCAATCTAGGTTCATTCTAATCACTTATCCCTATCCTTCTTCTCTATTTTTCTTTAGACTTGAAATAGACACAATTTTAGTGAAACACCAAGTTTCATTCATTCACCAAACTTGAAATACATAGTCTATATTATTTGAACAATCTATAAGGTTCTATGTCAAAAAATGTCTCAATTATTAATCCTTACAATCATACCCTAAATATACTTACCATGACCTTTTTCAAAAAGCATTCACAATCTTCATCAATTGTCATTTGACTTCTACTTTCTAAATACAATTTGCAGCATTAGTCTTTCTTAGAAGAATAGGGTCTAAACTTTAAGCCCTCAAGATGAGGGGTCTTTCACTCTCTAATCCTCTCAAATATTGAATCAAACAAACAAGTCACAACATTAAATCATACTTGGATAAAATTCCAATACCATTATCTCATCAAACATCACACATGCATTCATCAACAAGTGATGTAAACAACAAAATATCAAAGACCTTCAATAGAGGTTTGTACATATTCTTCCATTAGCAACAAAGGTTACCAAATTTCATGTTATTCATTAAAAACTTGCTTAATTCCATTATACCTCTCTACTACTCGAATGGAACATGATAATCACAAACTAAAACTGACTCCATATCCCTAAAAAGGTGTGTAATTGAATCTTGATCAACTTTCCCATGTAGAGTCTTGTGGGTTACAATGCAACTTTATTATTATTTTAATAATATGACATATTTTGCCTTATATTATTGGTCTAATGAAATTTTAAAACCCTTCTTACATTTCTCAATACTCGTAGACAAGTTGACATATCTACCACCTTTACAAATTTACACAAGAGTCCTTTTACATGACTTGATAACATTCAAAAATTCAAATAATGATTTTGGAAGGAAACACTAGAATTCAAATTCTATGCATTATATGGCTACCTGGACTCCACAAATGGACTATTTAGAGCCTATAGAAACTATATGACAATCAATAGACTATCAAAAGACAAAAATGGATCATTCTTGGGGTCATCTTGGGATGCCACTACATCATACTAACAAGCTAAAAGAATCTTTGCCATAGGTGTTAAATATTACACTTGGTATATGTTGTTGTTTTCTTGTAATGAACCTTCCTAATTGAATGTGTTTGCCTCCACTTGCCTTTCATATATGTGTACATGTTCTTGGGCCCCACATTTAGGCCTTTTTTACTTCATATTCTTAATCAACATAACTACACATAAAATAACAATGTTCAACAAATCATAGCTATTGTCATCTTCTTCTTTCTTTATATATGCATGTCACTCCTATTCAAACTAATTCACCATATCCTTAACTCCATATTCAACCACTTCTGCAAGTATGTTATCTTCCTCCTTCACCCATGCTTCTTGTACTATCCATTTCACTTCATACACAACTTGTGTTTGTTCTTTGTATACCTCATTCTTGTGTAGATGTATAGTTTGTTTTTTTACCTCATCATCTTCATGACTATCCTCAATCTCATTTATATCCATAGGTTTCATACTCTCATTCTATCTTTCATCTCCTTTATTTCTATCATAGGTATGTTGCATATGGCTCATTTCTTTATAAATTTATTCTTGTTCAATACTCTTCTTCAATTGTGCAAGCTCATCTATCATTCTTCCTTTAGTTATTTGCTCTTTACCTGCACCTTTATCACTAAACAAGATATTAGAAACAATATTTGAAGCCTTCATGGCTTCCTCATGGGCTGCCTTCACACACAGCTCAATCTCTAGCTTCCTCTTTACTTTCTTGGTGCCAATTCTAAGCCACTTACTTTCCAAATCATCTGTTATGTACATCACTATACTATTGTCTTTTTTCTCACATGATTAGATGTCATGCTTGCTTTGACCATCCTATATATTAATCACTTTCATTGGTGCTCTATCCTCTTCTCTTGGACAACTATTTTCTGCCAATCTACATTCTTCACTTCTCACATCAACTAACTGAACACAATTCATATTCCTTTCTTCCTTTGGTGCTTCGATCAAATCCAAACTCTCTATTGATTGACTCCAATATTGTCTTGTCAACATCATCATTAGTCTTTCATCTCTCATAACTTCTTCACCCTTTAATGGAATAAGTGTATATGACTATCTATCCTACTTAATGGTATAGGTGTTTTCTATCCCAATATATATGGCATGCTTATCAAACTACCGTGATCTCCCAAGCAACAAGTGACACACATCTATAGGTAAAACATCACACAAAAATTGATATTGATATCTTCCTATATAAAACTCAACCTGATTTTACTCACCAGTATTTATGACCTTTCTAAACCCATGCAACTCTATATGGCCCTAGATGTGGTATTCTCTTCAACATCAGTTTTTGCACCATCTCCAATGAAACAATATTTTTAGTGCTACCACCATCAATAACTAAATTATATACCTTACCATAATCCTTACATCTACTCTTGAATAGACTTCTCCTTTGGGCTAGTTCTTTACCTTGTTTCTACTACAATAGTACTCTCCTCATAAGCAGTGACTTATTCCTCTCTTGTCTTCTATCCTCATTCACCTCTCTCTATTGTTTCATACTTTTATTCATATTCCTTGGACACTTTGCTACCCTATGCCCATCTATATGGAAATTCCAACATTTCCCCTAAAATCTATGTCTTGGTCCTTGTCTCATTAAACCTTCATCTCTTCTCACTCTGTGAATTGAAAATGGTTTTATCTCTCTTTCATGGTGTTGTCCCATGCCCTCTTAATCTACTGCATGCACTTGTGGTCTTATTTATGCCACCTCTATATTCTCTCTCTCATCCATCCTTTCTTACAAAGGTACTACCTCACGTTACTACCTATATTCACCTTCTCTTTTTTATCTCCTTATGAGAGTATCCTTAATGGCTTCCATCCTCATCACTAATGGATCAATCATCTAGGTTATTATTTTGACCAATTCATCCTCATCTTTGTTGGCTCTCTTTGTGAAGCATTGCACCTAGTTACATGTCCTGTATTTCACTTTAAAACACATATTATCAAATATTTTCATAATCCATAAGAATATCTCCCTAGGATCTGATACCAAAATGATGTAGATAAAATACAAAACACTCTAACTCTACACCTTGTTTCTATTTCAACTTCTTTTGCATTAGATTCTTGGACTCACTCCTCATTCAATGGTTTACTAGATTCCCCTTGATTTAATATTTCAAAATGATTTGAGCTTATTTTTTAGGGTTTTAATTAACCTCTAAATGCCATTCATCTCTCAACTATACCTTCAAATAGCCACAAACACTTTTCAATCATCACCTCATACATTTTCCTCAACTCTACCTGCTTTGTCTCAATCCTACTAGCCCTTATAATGGACTTTTTTGGATCTGCATATACTGTACCTTCAAAAATTAAAAATCTAACACTTGAATATGATACCCTTTATGAATCTATTTCTAACTATGCACTTCTATATCCCAACTCATTATTTTAACCAGCTTTTTAACCCTCTCTTAGCCACTATCTACCCCTATTAGGTGTCTTAGGGTTCCTTTTACTATTAGTCTTTAGAATATATACTTACACATATGGTCACACAAAATAAACCCTAGAATATTTTCAAATATTTTATGTTTGATCTTTCCACAAAGTTTCAATAAAAATGTATGGTGCAATCTCTCTAAAATGATCAAACCCTAGTTTAGGGTTTACTAGCTCCTAAATAAACTTTAGAGCTTATAAAAATTAATATCTTGATTCACATTTCATTTCAAGATTTAAAACCACTTAAATTAGGACTGTGTGAACCTCCTTCAACTTAAAAAATCATATAGAATCCTTATTTATACCTTTCTATTCTAAAAGAAATAAAACTTAGTTGATTATGACTAATAATGTTAATCTACAGGTCTACCTTAGTTTTATCAACTCACATTTCATTCTTGATCACTATAAAGGATCAATTACAATCCAATGTACTCACACATTGATCCAAGATATTCTAAAACTTTCTCAATTCAAAACCTAAGACTTATCTTTGAAAGAAATCATGTCACAATCCATTTATCAGGGTTCAACATTAAAAACAAAGTTCTTTAGCATCTATCTAATGTCACATTAGTTTCCCACTTCATTTCTGAGATAACAAAAGACTCTAATAAAATTATATAGGTTCCTAAAACATACACAAACATTTTATATCACTTAAAATTTGTTTCTTTTATCTTGTCTATCAAGAATTTGATTCATAGGCTACAAATAGGAAAACATTTACTAGATAAGGGATTGTTTACACTGCATTAGATAGGGTTCTAAATTTATCCTCCATTATTTATACTTCCTTCCTCAAATAAACATGTATTATTTCATAATCACTATCAAACAACCTTTATAAGCTTTATGATCAGTTACCAAGCTTCATTCATTCACCAAACTTTTAATACATAGTCTACATTATTTGAATAATCTACAAGGTCCTATGTCAATAAATGTCTCAATTGTTAATCCTTACAGTCATACCCTCAATATAATTACCATGACCTTTTTCAAAATTCATTCACAATCTTTATCAATTTTTCATTTTCCATCTACTTGCTAAATACAATTTCCAACATTAGTCTTTATTAAAAGAGTAAGGTTTGCACTTTAAGCCCTCGAGATCAGGGGTCTTTCACTCTCCAATCTTGTCAAATATTGAATCAAAAAAAAAGTTACAACATTAAGTAATACTTGGATAAAATTCCAATACCATTATCTTATCAAACATCACACATGCATTCATCAAGTGATGTAAACAACCAAATATTAGAGACCTTCAACAAAGGTCTGTATATATTCTTCTATTAGTAACAAAGGTTACCAAATTTTATGTTCTTCATTCAAAAATTTATTAATTCCATTATACCTCTCTACTAATTGAACGGAAAATGAGAATACCAAACTAAAACTAACTCCACATCCCTAAAAAGGTGTGTAACTAAATCTTGATCAACTTTCCCATGCAGAGTCTTGTTGGTTACAATGCAACTTTCTTGTTTTTTTTACAATATGACATATTTTGCCTTATAAAATTGGTCTAATGAAATTTTATAACCCTTATTACATTTCTCAAGACCTTTAGACAAGTTGACATATCTGTCACCTTTATAAATTTGCACAAGATTCCTTTTACATGACTTAATAGTCAAAAATTCAAATAATGATTTTGGAGGGAAACACTAGAATTCAAATTCTATGCATTGTATGGCTACCTGGACTCCAAAACTGGATTATTTATAACCTATGGAAACTATTTGACAACTAATATACTATCAAAAGATAAAAATGGATCATTCTCGGGGTCATCTTGGGATGCCCCTGCATCATGATCTTATAATAGATAAATCAATCAAGTAACCCACTCACACTATGATTGAATATCCTAAATAATAAATTCAATTAGAATAAAAGGTAATTTTATAACAATAAAACTTACACAATTTACATCAAGAGAAGTTACTAAAATATCAATTACAAAGATAAAAGTTTCAAGTACAAATCCAAGATAAGCAAGAAATCACCTTTGTGAAAAGGTTTCTCATTTCCAAAACAAAATGTTCATACAAAATTTGGTGGTACAATTTTGTTTTCTTAGGATTCAATCACTATATCCAATTCATGAATAAATTAAAAATATAAGGTCAATAATACAAAATATTTGGTTACATCTTCAAGTCAAGAAGTCAAAGCATAGATTACTTCTCTTCCTAATATTCAAGCAGTGATACATGATTCTCTCTAGTTCATAATGAGATGCAAGATGCAAAAGGTTATCACAGTATCATATCACAATCTTAAGAAAAAACTAATAAAATAGTTATCTACAATGATGATGAATACATTCATGATTATGATTCTAATTATGTAAAATATTGGTATGATACTCCCAATGATATAGGATCTACAGAGAGGCATCCCCTTGATGAGATGTTTGGTTTTTAGTAACATAATTTAATGTACGTAGATTCTTAATCACTTCATCATGTTATTCTTTTACTTCTTTCACATGAAAATTATTTTATCAATTATTCTAAGACCTTGGCTCTTACTAAACTTTTGGTCTCTTAGCTCTTCTTTTTCAATTTATAGATTAGAATAGTCTAACATACTTATCCATACTATCATTTTCTACCATTTATCTTTCTTTTTTCATAGTCTACACTAATAAAATTACATTTTATCTCAAGTACAATATCTACCAATAGGGGCCAGGAATGACTACCAGTATTGTCTTGAGTTGGTTGATCTTGTCTTGTACCTTTTTTCACATATAAATTATAAACTAAGCACATAAAGCCTTACTATTGCCAATTTATTGATATTTCACTCTATTCCAATATGCACAACAATATTTATTCATGTAAAATATTTTTTTCCTATGTTATATTGCTCATACATGCATTTTATTTAATTTTACAAGTGTAAATTTGATGAGACAAAGATCTACAATGTTTCCTCTACATACATATTCTATTCTCACATATTTTTAGTTATAATCACATATACAATGGACTCATATTGCTCATTAATGGCCATGCCATTATTTTTAGTACATACTTAACATTGACACATGTCATGAATTGTTCATATCCCACTCATTTGTTATAATTTGAACCCAAAGTTATTACTAGGTTCTTTGGCTCTAATTTCAAATTTAAAAAAAGTACAAAAAAATCAAATATGTTAAAATTACAAAAACATTAAAAATATTCTAAAAATCTAAAATTAGGACCCGAGCACGATTAAATATCTACTTTACATCATTGTCATATGTTGTTTTATCTCATGATTAGTAGATAACATATTCATTTTCTATCACATGAATTTCCTTAGTATTCATGATTGTTATGTAGGAGATATAGATTTTACATGGACCAAGATGTTAGACTTGCCTCTACTTAGTATCTTTTCTCAATTGGAGGCATATTTTTCATAGGTTATAATATATATATATATAGGTGTTATCATTCCATCACTCATATATTATTGAGTTATACACACTTTTACAAATGTCTTGCTAACATATCTATCTTACATTGTGTATATGAATATGTCATTTCTAGGATATGATTACATTACATATGCAGGGTGTAGACTATCTTTCTATTGCTATGCTCAAGCAATATTATTAATTATACATGGTATATTAAATTTTGATTCTCTATTGTTTATGGTCATTAGACTTTGAACATCTCTATAAGATTGTTGTTTAGTATGCAATATTTGAACATATCTAGTGCTTATGGCCCTTGGCCCTTTGATTTGTTTGACTTTTAAACATGTCCTTTTTAGTTACACTTGACCTTATTGTATATCATTTTGATTTTTATTTTTGTGTGCTTGTTGAGCTTACTAATTTTGATGAGTGCCATGATTTATAACATGCATTAATTAATACATAAGATTATAACTTCGTAACTTACTACTATGAGCTTCATTGACCCATTTATGTAGGCCTTTTATCTTATGTTATATACATGATTATAATGGTACATATCTTAGCTTGTTGACTTATTTTTCAATATTCTATATTATTCAATGATTACATCTTACTATGCATGACATAGTTAAATTTTATTTTGAGATGAGTGACTTTCAAGACACATTCCCTCACCTAAAAATGGGGGAATTTTAATGGGATTTCATACATGGGATAAGCCTTTTCAAGAGAAAAAATTAGTTTTGAATAAAAAACACAATTTCATAATGTTTCAAAATTCAATCATTGATAAATATTATGGGGGCATATTGCATGTACATAAGCTCATATTACAAAAACCAAATTATAGATTTATACAATTTTAAGTACATGATATAGATTCATGCACAATTTTCACACAAATTTATAAATTTATATCTACATACAATTACAAATTTATAAATATCTTAATGGGGGCATGATACATATGCATGCACACTATGTTATTTTTCATATTTAATGGGCATGATATAGATTCATGCCATGATTTAAATATTAATTGTTATTTATGGACATGGTAGGACCATGGATGTTATCCACTCTATTTTGATCATTTGTTTAAGTTCTAAGGAAAATTTGACAATTGGTTCTACAATCCATCTGCAATGGTTGATTTAGTTAAAGTTCATAATGCATAACTTAGAGGTTTAGTGCACTCTAGAAATACAAATTACGGTTTTTGCATTCTTTAATGGGTTTTATTTTATATACATGTTTAATTAAATTTGGGATTGATCAACCTTAAATTATCCATTAGTTTAGCTAAGGAACCAACCTCTTGAATTACTGCATTTGAAGCACCAATTCTCTAGTGTTTCAAGAAAGAATAATCTTCAATAAAACTTACAAGATCAACATTGGTTTTACATATATAGATGTATTCTTTCATTGTTGTTTTCAATATTTAAAAATTAAAGTTTAGATTTCAATCTTTAATTTCACATATGGACATTACTTTTACATCATTGTGATATTTTCTATGGAATACCTTACATGATTGGAGATTTATCCCAAAGGTAAAGTTTATTGTACACACTCAGGTACATCCTTATTTTACTCTAGTAATTTAATTTCTAGAGTAAAAGGGAGAAAATATAATAACTCAAATTTGGTCATTTATACTTGATAATGTTAGTTTTAGCATTATTTCATTTTAATTGATTTGAGCACTTAATTTGGATTTATTTCAACACCTCACTCTATCCTAAGTACTTATGAAATAGTATTCTTTTCTAAATTTATATCTTATGACTACATAAATTTTCTACTACTAAAAAACTCTACGTATTTATATGGACATTCCAGGACCCAAAATTCACATATTCCCTTAAGGATAAGATCAACTAATAGGGGACAATAATTGTAGATATTTTTTTTCCCTTATGGGTTGATCCTATCCTTCGCCCTTTTAATGGTCACTTTTCAAATTTGAACCTATCTTATAGGTTGGGCCATAGTTTTAGGATATGTAGTGTGAGATTTTTCTCTTTTGGATTAATATAAAGGCACAATTAAGTCACTTATTCTACCACTTAGAAATTTCAATGCAAAGGTATACTTACACTATTGAACATTGAGAAAACCTTTCCTATTCTTCCCAATTATGATTTTAATCATTTGAAGTATTTCTCAGCCAAGTCAAGGAACTATTTTATCCAAGAAAAATTAGAGCATGATCAAGTATTCAATCTATATCTAGATACATTCATATAGTCAAAGGAACAAAATTATCAAAAACACTCTAAGTGGGAGAACTACATGGACTTGATTTCCCTCTTCAGAATATTAGATACATAGGAAGTATCCAATTATCATGAGGGTGATTAGGGTTAGCTCATCCTATTACACTCCCCACTTTTTCTATTTATAGGTTTTCAACTATTGAAATCCCTATTAAGGTTTCAAATTTGAAGAAGTCATTGTCAAGTCTTTCATGTGTATTTGAAGGCCAAATCTCCACACACATGCATGATGTAAGTTGTTGAAGAATATTGTGGCGCAAGTTTCCTAATTTTCAATAAAGGAAAAAATTGACCAACTCGGGACTATAGTGTTCATCGATCTAGTCCTAGTTTGGACAAACATAGCCTTTACCAATTTTAATCTTGGTCTTTGTGCATTTTCAAAATTAGTCCCTATTAGTTAGTTCCATCCATTTTTTAGTTTTATACAATCATATCTTAGATAATAAATAGCTAAGTTTTTAATTGTTTTCATAGTTAGTCTTCTTTCATTTAGTTTTACTTTGTCAATTTTAGTGGATTTATTTCATTCTACTTGTCACAAGTTGATTTATAACATTTTGTTATATTCCATTAAATTTATCTAAATTAGGGTTAATCATCACATTAATTAAAATTTTGATAAAAAAACACCCCCTTCTTTTTCTTGCAGGTTTTTAAGATCTCAAAGTTTCCTAAGGGTTTCAAAGATAAACTAATATACACAATGATTTTTGTGAAATCAAACCTTAGTTTCAATATATCAAATTACATAGAAAATAGAGGTGCAATAGGCACAAATCATTTCTTACATAAAGTCAACTAGGGCAAGTTCATAATCAATGGACTTGATCATATAACATCGTTATCTACCTATAGCGAACTTATCTAAAAACATATTTTATTTTTGCCTTTGATTTGTCATTTCCATACTCTTGATTTTTCAATCTTTTCTTATTAGCAATATGTTATATTCAACTAAGATAATTTTTTAGTCAATGTAATGGAATGCACTACATCACAATCCACTTATAATGGACCTATCCATATTTTCTTTATGATTATGTGCCTAATATTGATCATGCATAGTCACCTCATCTTTTGTTTTTCATATTCAAATTGTCAAAACAATCAATAGGTATCTATGTGCGATCTAAGTATGTCTCTTCTTTATGTTTTCCAAAAATAACAACCTTTCATATTTATTAATTTTTCAAAATAAAAATAGTTGAATATTGTTTATCTTTAACATTTTAAAATTTCTTGTTTTACACCTATATGATCATCACAAAAAATTATTTTTTAATAAAAATAGGCTAAAAAATATTGATGAACCCGAACCTTTGTTTTTTATCCTTTACTTTATAATTTAATTTTTCTTTTTTCTTTGTTTTCCTATAAAGAATGTTCTAACAATTTTAAAACTCATAGGAGTTGTCATTCTGGGAAAAGGATATATCAGTTTTACCTAGACCATGGTGTGAGGGGTATTGCCCCAATACTAAATCTATTAGACAACACTATATATATTTTTTTAGTTTTCACATACCTTATGGTATATCATAAATGCCTAAGATTCTATTTTTAACCATATGAAGCCTTTAACCATTTATTCGTGTAGTGCATCGATAAGTAGTTAGCCCTAGGAAGTTACTCTCAAAATTACCCTAGAGATGGGATGGTTTGGCCATGAGAATGGTGGAATCCTCCCTATTTAGTGTGTTTGTGGTTGTATTCATTATTTATGATTGGGATCAGTATATCTAACAACCTACAAAGCAAACACACCCATGAATAATTACACCCATTTTTATTTTTATTCACACCTGTGTCATTTTTCAATCTCATGTTCAATTGTTTAATATAGTAATTTTCATACTTGTTATATTAACTTTCACTTAGTTTATCAAATATAAAATGGATTATCAACATACAACCCCTAATGATGATCATTCTTTAAATTTCCTCTTCTATAACAATGCCTTATTTTGGGCTAATAAATTTAAAATACATAAGGCTAAAATGACTAAATGTACAATATCAATCCTTAATCAACCATATTTATAATATATAAATACCATTTAGGTAAATATTTGTAAAATCTAGCTTGACTTGTGAACAAGAACAATCATACATTCAGAGTGTAATAGGGCCTACTCGACATCCTATTGATGGACTTATTATGGATATTGAGACTGGTAATGTTAATAAAAATAAAGAAGGGGAATTTAATGGTAAATAATTCACTGAATACCTTCATGCCAACCCACATAGAATTTATGCAATCCTATACATTGCACAAGATAAGTAAAATGAATTAACTTCAATCTCTACTTTCGATTCTCTAGTTAATTGTCTCCATTCATTTATCAACCCCTATATTTATGTATGTGCCAACACCTCTTACAAATTCACCTAATGTATCCTTTATTGAGTAAAGTGTTGTAACCTTACATGCTAAAATATTATAATTAGAGCAAGGTGTCTCTAAAGCTACTCCCTCAATGGACTCTTATACTTTATTTCATAATCCTTTGGTACCCAAAATATACTTTTACCCACTACCAATAGGATTTGTATCACCTAACCTACCACATTATGAGGGTAAATATGATCTTGAACAAAATTTTATTTTTTTCTATACATCATGCTTGCACTATACTTACAACAATAAATTTCTTTAAAATATCTTTCCTAGAAGTCTTAAAAACTATGCTTTTTTATGGTTCTATGAATTCCCTCTTCAAATAGTCAGAGCATTAAACCTATTGGAATATTAATGTTTATCACATTTCTTCATTAACATTGATTAAAATTATCCTATACACAAATCGCTAAGCTCAATCAAGAGTCAAATGAACCTATTAGTGAATATGTCATTTAGTACAAGACTATGCTTGCAAAGATGAAAAACTCTATGGTAGATAAAGAAATTTAATATATCTTTACTTAAATCCTATTAGCTCCACTCCATAAATCATAATGTTTTAAAAATTCAAATCTTTTAAGGAACTATGTCATACATTAAAAGAAAGAGAAATGAAGCTTGTAGCATAGAACAAGTTAAAGTATGCACCAAGTATCTCAACTACTTCAAATATCAAATTTCAAAGTAAGCCAAATAATAATGTCAAATATAGAAAAAATAATAATGAATTCAAGGTAACATTTAATGTAATTACACAACGAACAAATAATCTTCAATTGGCATCTCCACATAGGATGTAATTTACAAGGTTAGCACAAACTCCTCATATCTTATTGTAAAAGCTTATTGATTTCAATATCATCTATCTATTGTTGATGGGTCATTTAATATGCCAATTTAGGTGGAATGATCACTTATCCAACCTATCCCAAAAGGAGACCTAAGAGTCTCCCCAAGGTATATATATGTTGGGTCATGACATACTAAGTAACCCAATTGGTGTATGTGAAATTGTTCCAATATAAGAGGCCTAATAGTTTTGAATATTAATTGAGATTTAAATATTGTTTTTGTATTTATCACGGAGATAACATGTAATTTTTTTCATTTTTTCATACAATTTTTTAATGTGTTTTATAAAATAACCACGAGATTGAATATTCATATTTGCCTATGTAAATCAACATTTTGAGATTTAAAGGAAGTAAAAATAGCTGATTTTTAATATTAATTTTAATGTATGCATTCATTCAAAAAAGTGGTAACTATAATATATAATATCTTGAAATCAAGTTAAAAAATGAAAGTGGATTGCATTTAGATTCTAAACTAAACCATAACTAAATGATTCATTAAAAAATGCAAAAGAAAAGGGAAAAAGAGAGAGAAGGCTAGTTGCAATGTAACCAAATCAGATCTATTTGATCAAATGCACCCATAGATCGTTCTCCCTCTTGGCCAACATATGCACAACTACAAATTTAGATGGTGTCTAAGTTTAAGGATTATAGATTAGGAATTAGAATAACACCACCACCATAAATTTGCACATGTAATGAAATAACAACTCCACAACTTTGATTAATAAAATATTTTATTGAATAATCAAGTTGGAGTTTACATTAATCATTCAGTTATAAATTTGGGTAGTAAGAGAGAGGGAGAAATTAAACCATAAAATAATAAAAAAGGAGTGGTTGGTTCAATATTTTCCCTTGGAACAACAAAGAGACAACCCTTGTAATGGATCTAATCTAGAAATATAGTGAAACCTTGGTCAATAATGGGAAAGATTTTTCCCTCCAAAAACCTCTTTCACTTTATTTTCCCTCCAAAATCCTCAGTGTTTCTCTCCATTCTCATTTAAGTTGTAAAAAGACAAAAGCAAAAATTAATACTTTACAATTAAAATCAATTTAATAAAAGATGAAAGGATAATTTCAACAACTTTTAATTGACATAAAATTTCTCAAAATTGAAAGTACCACAATGTTTGAGCTGGAGACAACCTAAGTTGGGGTGCCAAATGACCCATCAACATCAATCTCCTTCATTTGAGCTTGATTTAACCAAGCCTCAACCTAAGGGATTTGACAATAATGTATATTATGATTACCATAGATGCATCGACCAATCCATGAACAAGTTTTATAGGCTATGACATTAAATCCAATATCTCATTGATGATAACACCATTGAGGTAAGGACACCCATAAAGGAAGTTAGATCACAAAAAAATGATAATACAAAGCTAAAAATATTCAGTAATCCTTTCCCAAATCATGGTATAGTCAAGAATACAAATAATTTAGAAGTACACCATGTGGGCAATGTGCATCCTCCTCCAAAGACATATGGGCATCCAATAGAAGGAATCATTGATATATTTATAGGTACATAAACACAATGTCTAGTAATCACATTTGATGATAGTGAAATCATTGATGATGATTCAAATAGGCATGCACTATTTATCATAGCATGCATAAAAAAACAACCTATTCATATTGTAATGATTGACAATGGATCAATTAAAAATGCATGTACAATGACATGAATTTATAAATTTGGATACATAAATCAAGATTTAGAAGCTACAACAAGGGTAGTCAAATTTTTTATGGGAATACAAAAGATACTTTGAGACATATAGTGCTACATCTCTAAGTTGGTTTAGAAATAATGGCTACTCCATTTCTAATCTTATTGAATACAAGGGAATTTGATATGTTATTAGGACACTCTTAGATGCATAATATTTGATTAGTACCATACATAGTTCATATATGCCTCAAATACATACTTTACAATCAAGTGGTCAAAGTTCAAGGTATTCTATATGAGTACCTATAGATGATATTTTGTGATTATGTAGCACTTCAATCTTGTAAACTTAGAAAACTTAAACCCTAGTTATTCCTTTTAGTTCTACACATGCCTTACTTACACAAGCCTTGTATCTACTCTGTCTTGTGCCTATTGGCCTATCTCTTAGTCCTACCTTATATTGATGACACATATAGCATACCTTTCCTAGAGTGTTTAAAATGTACTTATCTTACATCTTTGTAAGTTTTAACCTTGTATATATTTTATTTCTCCCTAATCACTAATGTAGGCGATAGATAGTAGTGTTGGTGTTACTATCCTACCCCAACACAAGTGTCCAGTGCCATAAAGTCATATAATAGTAAATGAAACATATCACAATGGTCAGCCTAAGTATTTTAATGCAAGTTATCTCCTAAATAGGATTGGTATAAATAAAATATCAACCCTCATTCATTCCTCTCCTACAATATAGCAATTAGATCAAAGATCACTCAAGAAGCACTCAAGTTATCAAAAGCTTTCCTATCCTTCCTTATTTTTGACATAAGTCAAAGGAAAAACATAGCTAAAGGTCTGAAGTATTAAAGGAGAAATCATAAAGTCTTATTTTCCAAGTTACAAGCTAGGTCATTATTTTACTTGCTTTACACATTGCATGATTCACACAAAAGACAAAACATAGGGGAGAACTCCATGAGTATGAATCCCTCTTCTAGAGTATTAGATATGTAGGTAGTTCATTTTGACAATAGGTCACTGTGGGCTAGCTCAACACCATGTTCCCATTAACCTATTTTTTCTCGAGGTCACATTGAAGATGGAAAGCTAGGGTTTTATCATTTCACAAGGAGTGATAGTTCATGATCCATATCTAAATACACTAGAGTAAAGGTGAAGAAAACTCTAAAATCATCTAGGTGGTCACATCTTATTTCACCATATATTCTATACAAGATACTAGTGTTAAACATAGATAATAGCATTGACATAACCGTCTCAAGCTAACACAACTATATAGAGAGCTAGAGGCACTAGATATAGAATTTGATGATTGTTCTAGAATGTACTTCCTGACTACTTTTAGCCTATTTTATATCCAAACTCATATTAGTATCAGAGCTAGCTAAGTAATCTCTTTTATGTCATTTTCTATAACTAACATAGTTGTACTTTCCATTAATATTTTATCTCAATTTAATTAATATATTATATATCTAAATTTAGCATTTAATTGATCTACTATAGATTTGATATTCCCCCTTATTCCCTACCATTTATATATCCTTAACCCTATCTATCCCAGTAGGATCCAGATCCAAATTAGGGTTAAATATTTGGTGAACCTAATATTTGAACATCAGACCTTAGGATAGCTAAGATTTTATAATTTCCTTTCTTGTTTTTGTTGTAGACATCCAATTCCTAACACCATTCATGTTGAAATTGTCAATCTTACTCAAATTGCACTCAAATACACATTTTAGGTCAAAATCACTAAAACACCCTAAATGGTTCAAACTAGTTATTTACAGTGCCAATTTAGGTCAAATTATCCCTAAATAGGGCAATGCATTTCATGTGATTTCTAACTTTGATCAATTCATTTCGAGTCAAAATAATGATTTTGCCTTTTTGTGTTTTGGATCACTTTTTTATTCTAATTCATTAGTACACATCACGTACCTTTGGTATGTTATGTTGGTAATGTCCTAAATGGAAATATGGTTCTAATGCATCTGACATCACCTTCCAATTCTTCTTGAGTCAAATTATGACCCAATAATATGACTTTCTAACCATTTTGATTAATTAAGGACCAATTGCCAAAGAATTTAAAAAATGTTGATTAATCTTGTTTAAAGATAATTAATTCAAATCAAGAGCTTAAGTTTATTTTCCATGGATGTTATTAAATATTTATTTTTGGAAATCAATTTCTATTAACTGCATCATCAAGTGACATCATTTCTTGGAAAGGCATCCCTAGGCCATAAATGCATAAAATATCTGAATCATGGCCTCCCATGCCTCATTAATGCCTCCCATGTCTCATTAATACCCCTTCTTCCAAAATCATTATGAAGGAATTTAATGATTTTAGCCTCCAAAATTTAATGGATTCTTGGCCACACATCTTGATCTAAAGATGGATGGTCATTATTCATTCTAATCAATCTCAAAAATCTATAAATAGAGAGACCATGAACATTATTTGTAAACTCAAGTATTGTAATGTTATAATGCTAAAATCTCTTCATAACTCATTTGTGTTTTGATTATTTTATTATTCATATTTGGATTAGCTTCATTTGATAGGAAATTAGATAGGTTTAATATCATGAGCCTAGGTTTTATGGAGTGTTCTTAAGACATTGGAGGATTTTGCCACCATTGTTGATGAAGACAAGGATGTTTGGTCAAGGGGAGAACACACTTGGATCCATTCTTGGGTGATGAAATCAATTTGGGAAGATAACTAATATTATTTTATTTCATTTTGTTCTTCATTTATATTAACAACCCCTACATGAATAGTTTGGCTTGATGTGTTTAGCTCTTTAGGCTTTTTTCTTTGATTTCTTGGACTAATGCTTAACTAATCATTTGTTGTAATCCAAGCTACATTTTAGCATGCTTGATGGGACCACACCCCATGAATATAATAAAAAATTACCTACAAAAAACCTACTAACCATTTCCTTGTAGGATATTGGAGTGTGTAAGCAAAGAAGGTGAAAATTTGAGCAAACATTTATTTTTTCTGGAAGTCATGATTTTGATACTATAAATCATGTATTTGTTCTTTAAAGTACAATCCTATAAATCACCTAGTCACAATATTGCCAACCCAAATAATGAGATTGTGACTCCGACTTGACCTGACCTGACCCAACCTAAATAGTGGGATTATAACCCCAAATAGAGGGATTATGACCCTGACCCAAATAATAGGATTATAAGCCCAAATAACAAGGATTGTAACCCCAATGTGACCCAACCTAACCCAAATATCATGATTGTAACCTTGAATAGTAGGATTGTGACCCTGACCTGAGCTTACCTAACCTAACTTGACCTAACCTGACCCAAATAGTAGGATTATAACCCTGAATAGTAGGATTGTGACCTTAACCTGACTTGACTCGATTCAAATAGTAGGATTGTAACCTTGAATAGCAAGATTGTGACATCGACCTAACCTAACTTGACTTGAATAGCAAGATTATGGACCCAAATAATAATATTGTGGATTTGAGTAGTAATATTATGATTTCTATTAAACTAATCTAATCAGTGATATTGCATATCTGAATCATGGTTTTGTATAGTATCAAGATTGCACTATGTGAAACTTGAGAGCTAACTTTACAAAGTTACTTGTCTCATTTATAAAAGTGCTTCAAGGTTAAATAAATTTTTGACTTTTTCCTTGTAGGGACAACTTGAAAAAGGATCTAAATAAGCTTAGTCTAGTCTTTTCTAAGCTCTTTTTAAGTGATTAAAAAGGATTAGGAATATTTATTTTAGGTACTTAAAGAAACACTTAGATGTTTGCTTGAATATTTTGTAATTGTTCTTTAAAAAACTTTATAACTTAAGGCCAAGGGAACAAAGAACATCACCAAAATATTTGATATAAGTGCTTTAAAATTGAACACACTTCAAGTTTTTGTAAAGTTTTTATCATTGGTTGCCTATATTAGATTTGTTTGAGAAAACAAGGAGTTATACATGTATGCTCTCCCATCTATCCTCTTTAGAGAAATTTTGGGATCAAAAGTGCTAACTTTAATTCAAAGTGATTTAGTCCAAAGGTATAAAATAAAAGTTATGAAGGCTCTCCCCAAGATTTGCATGGCTTGGGTGATCTAAAAACAACCTTTAAATCTCTTTTACTTGGTATTTTACTTTCATTGCATCTTGGATTATGAGGGGGACTTCATTACCTCCCACAAGTTCTTTAGGAAAGCCTTGACCCAAGAATTCATCTCCCACCATTGTCTTCATCCCCTTTATATGTGGGGGGGATCACCTACTAAGATGGTGGTTATAGAAATTAAACCATCTCCTATCACGAGGTTGAGCCCATGGCACGTATGATCAGGTTGGACATTATACTAAACTAAACAAGTCATAGATGTAGTGGTTGTAAAAAGGGCAAGACATTTTTATAACAAGCCATATGACATGGACCCAATTGATGTGTTGTTTCTCTTACATGTTGACATGAAAGTCTTATGCATGGGATCCATCTAGAAATGTTTGAAAACTTGCTAATTTAGTTAACCCCACTTTGCCATACCTTATCAATTTAGGGATTAAGATGATTAATTTGTTGATTTGTCTTTCTCTTAGATTACTTGGTCTTGTTTTGGGTCAAAACTTGCTTGTTAACTAAAGCATCATTACCAAACACATTGTCCACAAATTTCTTGAACAAGGAGGTGTTAAGTTGTCCAAATGAAAATCATATTTTCATTGTTCAAATTATCATCATAAACTTTGTCATCATTGGTCTAATTGGTGAATTTATTCTTCCCATTTTAGTCTAAATCATTTACCAAATTTTCTTAAGTCCCTCATTGATAATTCACATTCAAAATTAAACTTTTCTAAGCTTTAAGGGTTGATGTGTTAAATTGGGTTCACCATTTGCACATTAAACTTGTTTTAACTTGGGTTTAATTTTTTATTTTTTGAATTGAGGGCCTTTTATGGACTCAAAATCACACTTATCATCTTGGTGGACTTAAATAATCTTGTGTATCACTCACACTTTGAGTCCTAGAACACATGTTATACTATCCCCCCTTCTTATTACCATGTGGTGGCATTATGCTACCCTTTGGGTTTTAGTTTTATACTTAGGAATTCTTTCATGTTTTAACATCATGAGTTTATTAGTTTTCATTATCTTCTTCATAATCCAAAGAGCTTTCTTCTAGATTTCTAGTGTTAACTCATTGAAGTTGAACTAGCTTTTACGGTATTGATGTATCTCAAAAGTATATGTTTTACTGACACTCTAGGATTTTTCAAGTTATCATACCCTATTATAATTTATATGATTTAAACCCTACCCAAGGTTGAGTGATTTTTTTAACACATTATTCTAATTGTGTTTGGTTCCAAGCCACCCTCCTTTTATAGTCTCTTTGGTACTTTAGTCACTTGTTTAGAAGAAAGATCAAATCCATATCATGTTTAAACATTTACACAACATTAATTCAAATATATTAAAACATATAGAGCAACCCTTTCTAGACATGACTCAAAGGTTCACTCATAGTGAGGTCCCTTACGGCCTTAACTATTAGGATAAGCACTTTTATGATGGACAAGACAATTCTGTTGTCTTTGAGGACATTCCTATAACTATGGGATCTGAAGGGGATTATACTAAATATCAAGAGAACCAAGATAAAACACTCCTTATGTTGATATAATTTGGTATGAGATTACCCTTGCATTTTCCTATGGAGCAATTACACACCTTAGTTAGAGAAGGAAAAAAACAACAACAAGAGCAAGATTTTGATCAAATAAATAATTATAGAGTCAAAACAAATTAATCAAGATCTTGTTAACAAGATTAAGAAGATAAGTCAATGATATTCCAATCAGCTTATTATGGATCTTACAGACTCTCTAGTTACTACTTCAATACACAATGATGCTTCCAAGGAACAAGGAAATGTGATTAAACCTACGCATGAATATTGGTTGATGACATGACAAAAATTGATCAAGGTATCTCAAATGAACAAAATAAGATGTAAGATATAGTGTAAAATGTTCCACTAGACATAGAATACACATTCTTTAACCATCAAGATCCTCTTGTTAATTTACAAACATAGAGACCTAAATATTTGGTTCAAATTGAGGATATCCCTTAAGATAATTTGGCTAGTTCATCTCAACCAATGTAAAAATTGGTGAATAGACCAAGGACTCCTCAAAATCAACAAAACATGCATAGTTTAAGGTAATATATTCCAAGGAATCAACATCTTATTTACTCAACTCTAGGAGAAAATCAAAACCAAGTCACAAAACATAGGGTGTATATCCCTCACAAATCCACACAACAATAGGAGCACATTCTACCCTAACAAAAACAATAGGGGCATATTCCACCTCAAAAACAATACTAGGGGCACATTCAACCCTAATATAAAAATCAAGGGCACATACCACCCCAACATCATCATAACCAATCCACAAATGCACCAAACATGCAAGAGTGGAACTCTATGAAGGAGATTGTGTAATGATTGGAGATGAATAATAGAGTCAAAAAGTATAAATTTGATGAGATATATCCATATCCATTTGATTTGACCATTATCCAAACCCCATTTTTGCCTCATTTTGAGGCATCAAATTTTGATAAATATAAAGGAAAGAGAGACCCATGTGAGCACATATAGGTATTTTTCATTTTATGCCAAGAGGTTACTTATAGTAGTGAGTACTTACTATGACTATTTCCATGAAGTTTAGCAGGACAAGCTCTTGATTGACTACTTAAATTACCTAAAAGATTGGTTGTAGATTAGAATGACCTCTCAAAAAAGTTTGTTAACCATTTCTCTTACAACATAGAACATGAACTGACCATTTTTGACTTGTGCAAAGCCAAACAACATGATGGTGAAAGTTTTTCCACATATCTACAGAGATGGAGAGTATTAGTAGGTCACTTTCAACATAACTTATGAAATAAATAGTTAGTAGATATATTTGCACCAAACTTACATCTTAAGGTCACACATAATATATGTCTAGCTTGTGCTAACTCATTCAAGGAAATCATCGACAAAGGGGTGCAGATTGAGAAGGTTCTTATTGTGAAGGGTCTTTTAAATATTTTTACACAAGGCCAAACCACAAATCAAGCCCAATCATCTACAAAAAATGTTTCACAAGATAAGCCTAAGGTGTTTTACAAGAATAAGAACATGGTTGGAAATGGGGTAACTAAAATAAGGCATGTATAAATAGTGCAAGCTCCACCTCCCTCGAATATACAAATAGATCTCCCTAATCCACCACCTAATTTACAGATAAAACCTCCATGTAGAACATTTCATAATAATTTTAGAGTGTTTATCAAGTTAGGATAACTAGTTGAAATAATGCTTCAAATTCTCATAGCAAAACATATGATTGTATGGCTAGTACCAAGGCCATTTCCTCAAGATCAACTAAAACCAAATTGGTAAAAAGAGAATGAGTGATATAAATTCCATCATGTAGCTAGTCATGATGTATCTCGTTGTGTCTAATTATGACACATCATTGAAGACTTCATTGAAAGTGGTGAATTGGAGATTAAGTTGGCTCCTAATCAGGACACAAGTTAGGATATGGGGATCTATAAGGACCCCTTTCCTTGACATAATCCACCACCATGAAGAAATAATCAAAACCAAGGTCAAAATCAAGTGTATAGGTAGAATTAGAACCAACATCAAGGTCAAAATTGTAATGAGCATAATCAGGATCATAATGCCCATACTAACAATATGGCTTATAACAACATGTTGTACAACTATAACAATACTATGGGGTACATTTTTGTTTTCCACATTACCATAGTTACTATGAAGCCACATGGACAATGTTTTGTTCCTTATAGCATGGGGCCCATCATTATAGGTTCAACAACCTGTCCCCTAGTAATACCATGTTGAGTTCACATTGTACAACTATGACTCCATTTACATGGATTACTAATTTTGAATAGCAATCCCCTTCTTATAATGATAAAGGATCCTCATTGACTTAAAATTGTAGAAATATAACTAAACACTCATGAGTCACCATCGAAGGCCCTTTACCTTCCTCTTCTAATTATAATGGCTCCTTGCCACCTCTAGGTTGCGCAGTCACAACTAGATGCCTATGAGTCACCATCTAGGTCCCTTCACCCACTTTTTCCATGAAACCTAATGATAAAATGATGCCAATGGTCCCAAATCCAAATATTGTTCCAATGAGGGATAAAAAAACACAATCTACAATCAAAAAGCCTTATAGTCTAGTGGACCAATTAAATAAAACCCCTACACATATTTCCATATTGGAGCTCTTGCAGATATTTGACATCCATAAAACTATTCTGAATAAAATTTTGAAAGAATCCACTATGCATAATAACATTAACCTTGATCAGTTCTAAAACCTAGTTAGATATTTATCTTCATTTCAAAAAATCACATTTGACCAAAAAGACATGTCCACTCTTGGCCCAAATCACATAACCCATTATACATTGAGATAATCATTGCAAATCATAAGATCAAGATGGTTCTTATAGATAATGGTTTAGGGTTGAACATCATATCCCTTAATTTGGTACGATGATTAAGCTATGTTGACAAAGACATTTAGCCAGAAATGATTACAATCAAGGCTAACAACAAGGCCAAAAGGGAGTCTTCTATTACAATTTGGTTGCCAATCATGGTTGGGTCCATTTCCCATCACACATTGTTCTATATTATGGATATTTAACTTCTTTATAACATACTTCTTTGTCATCTTTAGATCTATGAAGTATAGGACATCCTTCTCCCCTAAACTAGTGCCTTAAGTTTCCCCATGATGGGATGGAGGTTACTATTACCGTTGATCAACAACCATATCAATACTACAAACACCTTAAGGCTAAATTCCATAATTATAACTATTGCCCAAATTTTGATTTCATTGCAAAAAAGAACAAATCCATAGTTTGAAATCTATCTCCATCTAATTATATCAACCCTAGTAATCTATATTCCACTTCAGTCGATCCATATCCCATAGCTCTTGCAAAGCAGGTTGTTATTAAAGACATGGGCATTTCCACGTATAGTCTTAAGGATGCCTTCCATGTTGAAAAGTTGCCCAAAACTCCAAAACATTTGATAATCCTAAACCTTCACAGACTCCTAATGGATCTAACCAGATTTGGAAATCAAAGAAGAAATAATAAAAACCACCCATGGTTTTTGTACCTATTATTGTGCCAAAAAAAGATTGAGAGGATTTTACTGAGGTAGATTGGTTATATTTTGAAGGCATTGCTAATTGCTTTTATAATCCAAAGTATCATATCCCTAATTATTAAGAATGGGATATATAAAGAGGGTGGGGTGAATCAATATATCATATATCTTATAAACTTTTACTTAATCAAATTCCACTTAACCATTCATTCAAGATATGCAATAACATTGAAACAATAAACACCACACAAGATAGAGAGAGACACTAGATTTTAACATGGAAACCCAATGTGGGAAAAATCATGAATAATAATCTCAAGTATATGAATGAGAACCAACTCAAACTACAATATTTGTAAGCACCAACTTAAAGGAGTGCCAAACCCTTTGCTGAGCACCAACACAACAACTATTCATGAGCACCAACCCACAAGAGCACTAACCCATTTGTTGAGCACTAACACAACAAATATTTGTGAGTACCAACCCATAGGAATACCAACCCCTATTATGTATACCAAACAACTATCTCTCAATGTTACTTTCTCAACAAATGATAGCACATTGCAATATCTCTTTCTTTTCTCTCCTTTCCTCTTTTAAGCTAGATATGACAATTATAAACCATGCTCTCTTCCACACATTACAAATGGATTCCCAAGCCTTTATTTATAGCTTATCGAATGACCTTTTGGCATTCACCATTTGTGACCCTTAAATCTTCATGGAAAATGGCACCAAACTTGTATAACCCTTCAAATTCTTTCATTTTAAAAGTCACATGGGGACCCTTCATAATCAAATGTGTCCTTTCCCCTTTTATCTTTATCTTGGTGACTTTTTAAATTATTTAAAGTGTTTTTGAATTCCTCAAAGTGCCCCTTCATGAGAAATTGCACCCTTCCTCTTTTGTCTTCACTTGGTGACTCTTGGAATTCTTCAAGATGACTCATCATGGGAAAATGCATCCTTTCCCTCTTTTGTCTTTACCCTGTGACTCTTTGACTTCGTCATGGGCCCTTCTTTTGACTTTATGTAACCAAAAACATATTCATTAATATTAAATAAATATCAACACACTTTAGATAATAAATTCTATGGGGCCTTTATCACCAATTCTAGACCTTTGACATCAATGTAAATATTTCCAACAATTTCCCCCTTTGTCATTGATGACAACCTCAAATTCAAACTACCACATCTGAAAACCTGTAGTACACATGCCAACATACAAATATATCCAAACTAAAAAACATATAGTAACTCCTCCTTACTGAATCATCTTGTACCTATTTTTGCACTTATCCCCCTTTGACATCAATGGCAAAGGGCCTATCTTGGAGCTAACACTTATCTCCCCCTCAATTGATGTTGATCTTCAATGTCAGGAAGTAAAATAAATTACTCCCAACTCCTCTTGCATATCCTTGAATGTGTCCTTTGGTTGTGCCTTTGTGAAGATATCTGATAACACCTATAAATTATTGCATGTCCTTTGAGCATTTGCAATCAAATTATCTAAATATTTTCTTCTAATCCAACATCATTATGCATAAAACTTTAATTTGTATCCCTGATCACATATTTGACTTACACTCAATAGATTATGCTTAAGACCTTTGGTCTTAGTTCTACCATAATCCAAACTTAAAGTACCTTTTTCAGCTATCCTAGCAGTGGTTTTATCTTTAAATTTCATTGTGCCACCATTGATCTTCTTTAGAGTTATGAGCATTCTCTTGTATCCTATCATGTGCCTTGAACATCCATTAATGAACCATGATTGTTCTTCATTTCTTGCATGCAAAACTATCTGGACTAACATAAAATCTTCAAGTTATTCCTTCTACCATGAACTTGTTTAACCTTTCTTCTTGATGAATGGAGCGTTAAATCTTTGGTCCTTCTTGACTAACTCAAACATGCTTTTATAATGCCAGATTATGTGTCTAAAATTATTACACTTGTAACATATTATGGCATCTTCATCAAATCTTGATAGAGGAGCAAAAGAGTTGTAGCTTTTGCTTGACTCTGCATGAGTTTCTTTCACTTTGTTTCTGAAATTATTAGCTCTTTTTTGAAATTCTATTTTCTTATGACCATATCCAGTACAATAAAAATAGTAACCATGAAAATAGAACCTATTTGTGTATCTTTGTCCTAATTGTATATTGTAGCTCTGTTCCTTCTAGACTTCTTTGTTTGAGATGTCCTATGTATTCTTCACTTCTTCCCTTTTTATTTCCTCTTTTGTAAGAGCTTCAGCATAGATCTTTTTAATTTCAAATCTGATACGTATCTTATCTAATATTTAATTTTGAATTTCTAATATCTTATTCAACATGTTAGTGCTATCCTCAAATTTTGAATCATTGACTTCTTTATCATTGATTGCTTTCTCAATATCTTCCTTCAAAGAGGCAATTTTAATAACATACCTTTCACATTCTTCACTTACTTTTTGCAACTACTTTTTGCAACTACGTTGTTAGATATTTTTCATTTTTTTGGCTTCTTTAAAGTGTGCTTGTAGATCATGAATTATCTCCTTTGACTCCTTTTCATTTTTCTTCATCTGGCACTTCAATCTTCAATTCTTCTTCTCAACATCTTCTAATTCTTCTAAGGCACAAATGAGTTCTCAATCTAGATTCACCTTGGTTTCATCATCACTTTCATCATTTTATTCTTCTTCATCATCTCTACTTTTACTTTTGGAGGCATCTTCATTGTCACCATTATCCTTATCTAGATATTTATCCTTCAAAGAACCTAACTCAACATTCAACTGATTACACTCTTCTTCTCTTGATTTCAACCTTGAATAGACAACCTCTAGTTGATTCTTAAGATACTGAATAAACATCTTATCTTCTTTTGCTTCTATATCTATCTTAGAATACAAGATACACACATGTTCCTTAAGATCCTCAACCACATATTTCAACTCTTGATTCTCCTTCTTTAGATGCTTGACCATTGTGCTTTCCCCAATCTACCTTCAAGATGTTAAACTTTTTCCAAAGGAACCTGCTCTGATACCAATTGTTAAGAACATGATATATTGAGAGGGGGGCTAAACTATTATATCATATATCTTATAAACTTTTACTTAATAAAATTCCACTTAACCTTTAATTCAAGATATGCAATAACACTAAAACAATAAACACCACAAGATAGAGAGAAATACCAGATTTTAATGTAGAAACCCAATGTGGGAAAAACCATGGAGAACAATCTCAAGTATATGAATGAGCACTAACTCAAACTACAATATTCACAAGAACTAACTTGTAGGAGCACTAACCCATTTTTTGAGCACCAACACAACAACTATTCATGAGCACTAACCCATAAAAGCACCAACCCCTTTCTTGAGCACTAACACAACTATTTATGAGCACTAAACCATAGGAACACCAACCCCTACTATGTATACCACACAACTATCTCTCAATGTTACTTTCTCAAAATGATAACACATTATAATATCTCTTTCTTTTCTCTCCTTTGCTCTTCTAAGCTAGAAATGAAAATTACAAACCATGCTCTCTTCCACACATTACAAATGGCTTCCCAAGACTTTATTTATAGCTTACCAAATGACCTTTGGCATTCACCCTTTGTGACCCTTCAATCCTCATGGAAAATGGCACCAAACTTGTATGACCCTTCAAATTATTTCATTTGAAAAGTCACATGGTGACCCTTCATAAGAAAATGTGTCCTTTCCCCTTTTGTCTTATCTTGGTGATTTTTTTAATTCCTCAAAGTGTCCCTTCATGATAAATTTCACCTCTCCTCTTTTGTCTTCACTTGGTGACTCTTGGAATTCCTCAAGATGACTCTTCATGGGAAAATGTGTCCTTTCCCTCTTTTGTCTTTACCCCATGACTCTTTTACTTATTTATGAGCCCTTCTTTTAACTTTATGCAACCAAAAATATATTCTTAAATAAATATCAACACACTTTAGACAATAAATGCTATGGGGCCTTTATCACCAATTCTAGACCTTTGACATCAATGACAATATTTCCAACATTAACTAGATCATGGATAAATTTTATTATATAGGAAAAGGCCTTGGCCTATGAGCGCAAGGAATCCTAGAACCCATATCTATTGGAGTACCTAATTTGAACCGTGGTCTTGGATATATACCACCTAGGGGTGACCTCATGACTTTCGATAGTGACTCTTCTAAAGTGACTAGTAACGAGACTCCTAACAGTGGCATAGTGTCCCATTATAGCCTTTTTTATGAGCTTGTTGGAATGTACCTATTTGATTTAAAAGCCATTTTAACCTTAACCATTTGAGCTTCCCATACTGAATCAAGAACCTTTTCTATTGGTGCTTCCCCACCTAAAGTAAAACATCATATTTTTACCATTGGAGCTTCCCATCCTGAAGCAAACCCTCATTGTTCCCTATGCCTTTGTCATCCAAAAATCATTGATTGGGACCAACAAAATTTGGTCATATGCCTTAATGAGTTTCAAAATGAAGAATCATTTGAAGAATACATGGGCCTAAGAGATGGATTGCCCATTGATGATCACAAACAAGGCTTTGATTTTTCATTAGACCCTTCTGCCTACTTTGGAGAGAAAGCAAAATTTCTTGGTCACAATAAAGAACAAACATTGATAACCTTAGGTGAAAACCTCTTTGAGTCACTCATCGATCAAGGAAAAAGTAAATAAAAAGATAAGCCTTCAAGTGAAAACCTACTTTAGGTGCTCTTAGGTAGGAAATTTTGATAATCTCCTTAGGATGTATAAGGTCCATCTATCCTAAGTTCTATAGCTCGTAAAAACATCTCTTCAGAAAAACAACAAATGTTTGAGCATCTTGATCTTGAGTTTCTATAAGTTTTTTTTACTTGGCCTTTACTTGAGATGGCAGATTCTGATTCATCATACTATCTAAGATTTTGGGAGGAATAACAAGAAGATGTGTTAGAAGATGATGATCACAATCACACCTTGAATACAATTCTAGAAGATGGATCCACACTCCTTGTGGAAAACATGATAGAAGTGAAACTAGGAACCTATGAGGATACCAAAATTGTTTATCTTGGAGATTCCCTTACTAAAGCAGAATGTGAACAAATTATATCCCTCTTAAGAGATTATATTGACATCTTTGAATGGGAATATTTTGACATGATAGTTTTGGACCCAAAATTGGTTATGCATCACCTTGTTGTCCATCTTGATGCTAAACTAGTCAAGCAAAAATTGAGAAAGATGCATCCATGCATCGCCCTATTGGTTAAGGTAAAATTAGAAAAGTTGTTAGGAGTAGGCTTTATTAGTCCATTGGATTACTCTGAATAGATCTCAAACATAGTCCTAGTGAATTAAAAAACCTCGGGTATAAATATTTGTACTAATTTTTGACATATCAATAAAGCATACCCTAAATATGATTTTCCTCTACCCAACATTAACATTATTATCAATTCAACTATTAGGTATGATATTTTGTCCTTAATGGATGGATATTCTAGATATAATCAGATCAAGATAGCCCAAGAAGATCAACACAAAACTGCAGTCACCACTCTGTGGGGAACATCTTGTTACTAAGTCATGCCATTTGGATTGAATAATGCTAGAGCCACATATCAATGTGCCATGAATTTTATCTTCTATGACATAATACATGATATTTTTGATGACTATGTTGATGATATACTAGTAAAATCAATAACAAGATTTGGACATCCTAACTTTTTATGAAGAATCTTTTAGAGGCTTCATGAATATAAAGTTCACTTAAATCCTAAGAAATGTGTCTTTGGAGTCACATCAAGGAAATTTATAGGTTTCATTATATCACAAAAAAAGATTGAAGTCAACCTTGCCAAGCTCAAGGCCATTGTGGAGATGCCTCCACCAAACAATCTCAAACAATTACAAAGCCTGCAAGGAAAGATCCATTCTATATGTAGGTTTATTTCTTAATTGGTAGATAAGTGCCACCCATTTACACACCTTTTGGAGAAAGTGGTAACTTTTAGATGGGATGAATATTATCAGATAGCATTTGTGAAACTCAAGACATATTTGGCTAATTCACCAGTCTTGAGACTACCAACACCTAGAAGACCATTGCTTATTTACATATTAGCAATAGAGTATGCACTAGGGGTACTTTTGGCCCAACATGATGATCAAGGTAAAGAATATGAAGTCTATTATCTAAGTCTCTCTCTAGTGTCTTGTGAATATAATTATATGCCTATTGATAAGGTGTATTTGGATATGGTGTTCTCTACTCAAAAATTATGACATTATATGCTAAACAACAAAACTATTATCATCACCAAGGTGGACCCTTTCAATTTCATCTTATCTAAATTATCTCTTTAATGATGTATAGCCAAAGGGATTATGCTCCTAAGTGAGTTTGATATTGAGTAGCAAAATCAAAAAGCAATAAAGGGGCTGGTTATTGCTGATCAACTTGTAGAATCCCCTATCATAGATAATCAACCTTTAAATTTTGATTTTTTAGATAATTTTATTATGGAAATAGAATAAGAATCATAAGAATATAAACAATGTAATCTATATTTTGATGGATCATTTACTTCTCATGGATCTAGATCTAGCATATTGTTGATTACACCATAGGGGGATCTGATTCCCAAAGCATTCCATATATAATTTCATTGTATGAAAAATATGACTGAGTATGGGGCATTGATCGCAAGGCTTCATTTTACCATATAGTGGGATATTTAGAGCTTGAAGGTCTATGGTGATTCCCAATTAATCATCAATTAAACCAATGATCACTATCAAACTAGAGATTACAAGCTTGTTCCTTACAAGTAAATTTTTAATAATCTCAAAGGTCATTTTAAATCTCTACAGTTTGAACAAGTTCCAAGAACAAACAATAGATCGGCCAATGCAATGGTGATGATTGGTTCTATGATACAGATTGATCATAGTGCTAAAGAGTATTAGTTCCTAGTTGAAAATCTTCTTTAGCCTACACATGTTATACCATATTCAAAAAGGGTATGCACCATTGTTGGTCCCAATCCCCCACCCAAATTACCCTGGTTCTAAGAATTTTATAACTACTTCCATGATCATGTCTTCCCATCTGGCCTATCCCATAGCCAATAAAAACTCTTCCATCAACTTTTATCATGTTATACCCTCCTAGGAGACATGATTTATCATAAAGGCTATAATGGAATGGTTATTTGTTATTTATCTTTAGGAGAATCCAAGCAAGCACTAAGGGAGGTTCATGAAGGAATGTGTGGGGTCCACACCAATAGTATAGTATTAGCAAATAAACTCCTTAGAATAGGTTATTATTGGCCAAAAATAGAGATCAATGCTTGTAATTATGTAAGGAAGTGTGTTCTTTATTAGTAACATGGAAATTTGATACACACACCTTCTTTACCACTATATTTGATCCCAACACCACAGTCATTCTCAACTTGGGTCCTCAATCTCATTGAGAAAATAAACCCAATATATTCAGATGGCCATAGGCATATCCTAACTACTACCAAGTATTTTACTAAGTGGATTGAGACCATTCCTCTCACTTATGTTACCAGGAAGTATATTTTCAAATTCATCCATTACCATATCATCTATCGATGTAGCATCCCCACCCGTATTAAACTCGATAATGGTAGATCCTTTATGAACCAAGATGTAAAATCTTTTTTTTCAAAATTCAAGATAAATCACAAGAAATCAACTCCATATAACCCACAAGGTAATGGATAGTCTGAGGTATCAAATAAAACCATTATAGCCATTTTAAAAAAGATTTTTAATGATGTTGGTCGTAATTGGCACTTGCAAATCTTTCCTTCCCTCTGAGCTTACAAAACTAGTCATCGAACCCCAATAGGAGCCACTCCATACTCCCTCATCTATGGCACAAAAGATATTATCTTGATAGTGATTAATCTGCCATCCTTATGAGTATCATTGGACCATATTGAAGATGATGAGGACTATAGAGTCTCAAGGCTAAAAGAATTAGAACTTCTTGATGGTAAGCATTTAGATGCCTTAAAAAACTTACAAGCCTATCAAAATAGATTATAAATAATATAAAACAAGTGAATTATCCCTTTGGAGTTTGAGATTGGTGATTTGGTTTTTAAAAAAAACCAAAAAAAGACAAATGTTGAACGTAAGAAAAAAGGAAAGTTTCGGCCTAATTGGTTGGGACCTATGTCACCATGGTGAACTATGGATCAGGGTCATATCAACTAGATAAACTAAATGGTGAAGAACTTCCAAATCCCATGAACATCATATAGCTTAAGAGGTTATATGCCTGAATAGATTTGAATCATTATCTACAAGACCCCTAACTTGGGAGAAACTTATGCTGAAGCAATTTTATCCTACTATTTTATCCTACCTTGAACACATTTTATACTAACCTAGACCACTCTTCTCAACTCTAAATAGTGAAGGCTTTGAATTTTCAGCACTCTAAACACATTTTCTCATATCATAGACCATTCTCTTTAAGAATCATATTCTTTGGACCATTCTTGAAAGAGGACCCTATTCTTTATCCTACCCTAACCGTTCATGTGTTGGCCCCTATTCTTTGGACCATTCTCTTGGAGAACCATATTATTTGTTATGTCTTGGGCATGTTATAATCTTGAACACTTTTATCCCTTGCCCAATTATGATCCTAATTATGTCTTATGAATGCATTCAATACCAATTCTAAAAAATAGTTCAACCAAGATAGTATTTTATAGCTATTTCTATAGATAAGTGAAAAAGAACATCTTCTTAGCTCAGGATCTACCGATCACATGGTTCTTCAGATTGATTTCTTGTTACACACTATCATATATTACATTTGCTTCTCTTTTTAGGATTTTTTTTCATTTTTAGGACCCTTTCTCTCACTAATTTATGAGTATGGGTCATTGTAGCTAGCTTAGCTATTTTATTGGAAATTTTACTCTTAGACAAGAATCTCCTTGACTAGATAGTCCCACCTTGTGTATATTTTATCCCAAAAACACCAAAAACATTAGAAATTGATCCAAAAAATAAAAAATATATTTTATTATGATTTTATACATCTTGATCCTCACACTCTTGCCATTTTTCAAATATTTTATCCTACTAACTTTCCACTGTATAAGTCAGCTTGTTCCATGCACTTGCCATTTTGCAAGATTATTTTCTCTCATCCCACCACCTTGCCATTTTGTAAGACCAGTCTCTTGTTTGAATTCTTCCATTTTCTTCTACAAAATTAGTCATATGTTTTTGGTCATCATCATGTCTTCTATCCCACTTCTTGGGAGAACTACATTTGGACTAAAGTTCATGTTGGAACATGTGTCCATGGAACTATGTAAGTAGCATTCACTTATCTTATACATCTGGATTCAGATCAAGCAACCCATTCCTTTTATTCTCTTCCCCTATTTATTTTTTCATTATTCTTCTTTAATTAGGGAACAACTCTTGTGTCTTTATTTTTTATTATGTTGTGGTGGAAAGTAATGCCTCTACCACACGTGCATGAACAATTATGTTTAAACTGCACTAACTTGGTTTTTATTTGTGTGTATTTATTTGAGTTTTTTTAGTGTTTTGTTTTTTTTTCTTGGTATTTTTTATGCTTTCACACCTCTCCTTTTATTTATTATCCTTTTCTCTTTTTATTACTTCTTGTCTCATCTTGGTCTTATGTTTCCCTATATGTTTTTGCTTATCTCTTTTGTGTTTTAGAACATCTTGATGATTCACATGGATCTTGATTATTTGTATCTTGATTATATGTTATTAATTTTCTCTTGGACCATTTTATTTATTTTATTGTTGTTGGTGTCTTGTATTTCTCTTTTGTGTTCAAGAATGTCTTGATGGTCTACATAAATCTTTATTCTTTATATCTTAATCCCATGTCATTAATGTTTTCTTGATTTTTTATTTTTAAACATTTTTGTTCCTAATTAAGTCTTGATTGATCATATATTTATTTCAATTTAGGTTCATTTATTTTTATCTTTATATTTGCCTTTGCTTTTTTATTTAAATGTGAATAACTATAAATCTAGTTTTGGTCATTGTTTTACCATTATCCTTAGTTATATGTATTCACATTTGAACCGGATCTATTCATTTGAAATGCCATGTAATTATAATCTATTCATACTTATTATGCCTAATTTATTTTGAAATATAAATCGATTTGTGCTCAAGTTTCAAAGTCTTGACATCAACATCGCTCTTATGAAGAATTCTCAAAAACACTATGCATAATCTAGGCTCATGATCTGAAAATAGGCATCTAGGTATCATGCATTTTATCACTTGAATCTATGCTTAGATGTGCATATCTTCACATTTATCATGATTCTAATCAATTCTTGGTTATTTTTCATCATCCTTTATTCCATTCTCTTCCCTTTTGGGGGGAACTACATTGGCCTGAAGTTCATGATGGAACATGCATCCATGAAACTATGTAGGTAGCATCCACTTATCTTATACATTTGGAGTCATATCATCCATCTTTATTCTTATTTTCATCTCTTTCATCACTTTGTGCATTCTCATATGCTTGGTTTCTTGTGGTTTTCCAAGCCATTCTACCATCACATATATGTTTATGGCCACTTGTTTTAATCTATACCATAGGTTATTTCCTTGATTTATGTTACTTGCCAATTGCCCATGCTAGGGCACAACATCTAAATCAAATCAGACCTATAGGGGCAAACCATTATTTATTATTTATCAATGATCAAAGCCCTACTGGGGCAAAACTATCTTATCATGATCACATTTTCTCTACTGGGGAACTTCTTATTATCCTTTCTTTAGAGACCACGTTATCCTTTTCCTCTAATTCCAAGCTCTGCACACTTTTTTCCATTATGGCAATGTTTTATTATGCAACTTGTCTCGAGATTAATGAATGTTGTAAGTGCATGGCTTGCACTCTCAAATTGGGTGCATTTAAAGTGTGTCCCTTACATTTATAGATTGAATCCTTCTCATTCCCCCCATCTTTGTGGCCCATTATAACTCTAATTATATTTTGATCATTGATGGTAATCACATGTCTAAGAATTAGCTCATTTGGATGTGATATATTCCATGGGTTAATCTCTCATTATCCCTCTTTTTTAGAGTTCATCCTTCTCTTTCATCTTAGTATGTCCTCTCAAGGGGGAATCATGGATCATTTATAATTTATTCTTGAGAACTCTTTTCTTTGAAAAGATGTTGCTTCTCTTGAATGTCTCGCTACGCCTTCTCAAACAAGATCAAAATGTAGACATCTAATTCCTAACACCATTCATGTTAAAATTATCAATCTTACTCAAATTACACTCAAATGCACATTTTAGGTCAAAATCACTAAAACACCCTAAATAGTTCAAATTTGTTATTTACAAATGCTAATTTAGGTCAAAGTATCCCTAAATAGGGCAATTCATTTTGAGTCAAAATGATAATTTCACCTTTTTGTGCTCTAAATCACTCTTTTCTTTTAATTCATTAGTACACATCATGTAACTTTGTTATGTCATATTATCAATTTCATAAATGGGAGTATGGTTCTAACGCATCTAACATTGCCTTCTAATTCTTCTCGAGTCAAATTATGACCCAATAATATGACTTTCTAACTATTTTGATTAATTGAGGGCCAATTTCCAAAGAATTTCATAAATGTTGATTAATCTTATTTAAGGCTAATTAACTTAAATCAAGAGCTTAAGTGAATTTTTCATGGAAGTTATTAAATATTTATTTTTGAAATTTGATTTCTATTAACTACATCAAGTGACATCATTTCTTGAAAAGGCATTTCTGGGCCATAAATGCATAAAATATCTAAATCATGGCCTCCCATGCCTCATTAATGCCTCCCATGTCTCATTAATGCCCCTTCTTCCAAAATCATTATGAAGGCATTTATTGATTTTATCCTCCAAAATTTAATGGATTCTTGGCCACACATCTTGATCTCAAGATGGACAGTCACAATTTATTCTGATCAATCTCAAAAATATATAAATAGAGAGGCCATGAACATCATTTTTAAGCTCAAGTATTGTAATGTTATAATGCTAAAATATCTTCACAACTCATTTGTGTTTTGATTATTATATTATTAATATTTATATTAGCTTCACTTAATAGGCAATTAGATAGTTTCAATATCATGAGCCTAGGTTTTGTGGAGTGTTCTTGAGACATTGGACGAGTTTTCCACCATTGTTGATGAAGACAAGGATGCTTTGTTAAGGGGAAAAAATGCTTAGAGTCACTCTTGGGTGATGTAATTGATTTGGGAAGGTAACTAGTATTGTTTTCTTTCATTTTGTTCTTCATTATCATTAGCAATCCCCACATGAATAGTTTGGCTTTATGTGTTTAGCTCTTTAGGAATTTTTTTTTATTGGACTAATGCTTGACTAATCATTTCTTTTAATCCACTCTACACTAATCCCTAAATGATAAATCTTACAATCATGTTTACTATGGACATATCTGTAAATTATTTCAAGGTCCAATACCTATTAGTTTATATGGTTTACTACATTACTTTTCTTGTAAAAATTGTTAAGCAAATTCATGCACACAATGAGAGAGTGTTAAAACAAAGACAACATTTAATATCTCTTAAAAATTCCTCTTATAATTATATAGAACTAGTATGTAGATGCTAACATGCATCATCTCAACCATTTGTTCTACCCAAGCCTTACTTGAGTGACAGTTACCATCCCACACCCATTATTTGTCCACAACTTATATTGGATTTTATGGTCCATGTTGTTACTGCTTGAAGAGGTAGTGTTGCTCAACCTACACTACCACTTGTTAATATACAATATGTGCCTCCTAATCTTAAACTTGTGATAAAATCTAAGGGATATGACTTTATTGACCAATTAATTGATACACATGCTAAAATTTCAATACTTGAGATCTTAAAACAATCTAATGTTTACAAGGACATCCTATAAGAGACATTGCATACAACTCAAATTTCAAATGATATTTAACCTTAATATTTTGTAGATATAATGAAAGATGTTAAGAACAACTCTAAACTTATTTTATTTGATCCAACTAACTTTCCATCCAAATATATTATTTATCAAGAGTTACCTTTGTTCATACAAGTGACAATACAAAATAAGGTCATCAAAAGGGTGCTCATTGATAATGGATCATGCCTAAACATTTGTAGTATCAAATTTTTAACCACCATGGACATTAGCACCAATATAATTAAAAAGTTGATTATGCATATCCAAGGGTTTGATAATTCACATAGTCCTCTAGTTGGTCAAATTACATTGGATGTGACATTAGGACCAAAAACTATTTTATCTACATTTCAGGTAATGTTTCAGTCATTGCATTATAATGTAATTTTGGGTATACCTTGGATATAATCAATGGAAATTGTCCCATCTACACTTCACATATGTGTAAAATTCATACATGATGGGACTTTATTAATAATTTCCATGGATGATGAGTCTTTCAAAATTTTAAAAATAATACAATCTGAAACCAAAGGCATTTCTATAGTGATACCACCTAAGTAATTGATTCCTATTGAGTATATATAAACTTATGAAATAAATAAGTCAAGTAAAATGGCTCTTCCATCTCAAGATGCAAATAAGATAACACATATTGAGGTACACATAGATACACATCAAGAGAAAAAACCTTTACCAAATTAGCCATTAAACCCACAATAACCTCCTTCATTTGAGCTTATGTTATTGGTAAATACTGAGTAGAGTAATGGGCATGTTTTTTATTACTATGATAGTGATTATGATACCACTCATGATATGATAGATGATAAAATGTGTGCACTAAAATTTGATTCACTTGATCACCTTTCACATAACTTATTTGAACCCATAGGTCCTGACACATATAAGATCAATCCACTTGCATAAGAAATGACACTAAATCTAGATAAGGGGAACACAACCATAGAAAATAATCATGTTAATGCTTTCTACTCAATTCATCCCTCTTAGTTAAAAACATTGAGCCAACCTTACAAAGTTCAAATGCAAATATACCATATGAATAATATGGAATCTTCTCTAAAAGCTTCACAACCTACCAAAAGGCAAAATGATTCCTATCTTTTGAATGAAAACTATCTTTCAAAGTGACCAAAGCATGAAGATTTGACTATTATTGCTAATATTGATGGGGTATATTATCACCATCTCTATTTTGATAAGAGCAATTAGGATACAACTCATGGAACTACATTCCTTGAGAAATTAGGACATATTACAAATGAACTCATATACTCTCCATTGCTACTAGAATCCTACATATACATTCAAATGTTTATTTCTTGTCGTACACATGTGGTGACCACAACCATATAAATGCTAGACCATGACCCCAATTTAAAACTAAAGATTGAACAAGATTGGTTAGTTGAATGACAAGCCAAGTTGGCACTACAAATAGATGTGTTACCTTTCTTGAAATGCACACATAGATTTATATACCACATGATGAATACAATTATCTACCCACACCATTAGCTTTAGGGAAGCCATTGGATAAGTGTATTAAAGAATAGGCAATCCATCATTATAAACACCACTTGAAATATTTTTCAAATGGTACTACATCTTTTAATGATGAGGACTTCCTTGATTGGAACTCTTAAAATGTCAAAAATGCCAAAATTAAAATAAAAAGTAAATCAAAACTTTAAAAATTCCAAAAATGTTTTTCAACATCTACATGCTATATTGACTCCTTGGCATCTATGTGTTAGGTCCATGTTGAGGGATAACATACCATTTAATCCTACATACACATTTACAAGCATACACAACACATGATTATATACACTTATGGGTGTTGGGATTTCCCTCTACTCACATTGCTAAGACATTGGAGGCATCCATATTCTATGATCTTGATACACATAAGTTATATGATTCGATAATCACTCTACATTATCATATTTGAGCTTACATATGTACTTATATGTGCCTATTTTTATGCTTATGCCTTGAACATGGTACTTGTTATGCTATGCACTTGAATTTTTTGCTAATTAGATTTTTGGGCCACTATGACATTTTTATGTTGGTTACTTATGCTTTACTTTATTATGCTTGTTCGAGCACCTAAATATGCTCTATTGTATATGTCCTTTGTGCCTATCTTTGCCTTATTTGAAATTTTAATATGCCATTCCTTGCTTTATGGACATTTAAATACATCATACTTATTCAATTTTATGGCATTTGAACATGCCCATTATTTTCAATCTCCTTGGACCATTGCCTATTGACTTGATTTTGAGTGCTCTTGTGTGTGTGATTATTTGCTTGTTGAGCTTGTACTACTAATATCTAGACATTGCCATGATATTTATCATGTATCTTAGGCCTACATGTGATCACATTGGTTCTATTCACTTCAATGATATATTTACCTACACATATTTTCTTCTATATGCTACATGGTTACATTCATAGATTTTACAATTGTCTTACCCTTTTGAAGTGAGGTATCTTCCAAGTAATATTTCTCCCTCACCTCAATGGGGGCATATTTGTGGTTAAATGCTTGGGAAACATGTTATCCAAACTCTACATAGTTCATAGATTTAGTGGGGGCATGTAATATGGACATAGATTCCACACATTCATAGTTTCAAGATTACAGTGGGGGCATGCTTTGGAATCATGTTATCCTCATCCATTTAGTATTTGGTACTTATACCAATTTATAGATTCAATGGGTGGATGTCATATATACATGACTTCTACACATTTACAATATTTAGAGTTAGTGGAGGCATGAATTGGAAGCACATTATCCACATTCTTTTATTATGATACTTATATCAGTTCACAAATTCAGTGGGGGCATGCTTTGGAATCATGTTCTGCACACCTATTCAGTATTCAACATCTCTAGATTATAGTGAGGGCATGTTTTGTAAAAATGTCATCCACATTGGTATAGACACTTAAAACTGACCACCGATAACCTCCAACCAGGATTTTAACTAATTTACACCAAAATGCACAATTTGGCCTAAAAACACTAAAAAATTTAATGAGTTGAAACTGATATTTTCATGTTCTAATTTGGCCAGAGCGTCACTAAATGGGGTAATGTAATTTATGAAGCAACTAACTTTAATCACATCATTTTGAGTCAAAATACCAATTTTGCACTTGGGTGCTCTAGATTTTTCTTTTCTACCAAATTTCTTGCACAAAACATGTCTTGTTATTTTGTGTTGGCAACATCTTAAATGGGAATACAGTTCTAACACATCTAACATCAACTTATAATTCCAATCCAGTAAAATTTTGATCTAATAATAAGATATTGTGACTGATTTAATTAATTTGTGTACCAAGGTCCAAGATTTACATCAAACCGAATTAAGAGCTTAAATTAATTTTCCATGGAACTTCTTGATATCTTTATTAGAAAATAATTGTAGTAACATCATTTCTTGGGGTAGCATAAAAATATCAGGATTAAGCCACCCCATACCTCATTAAGACCCTACCATGCCTCATCAATGCCTCACATGCATCATAAATGCCCCTATATCTCAAATATTTATGGGGGATATTTATGGAATTTAATTATATAATTGGATTTATTCATGGCTACACATCTCAATCTTGAGATGGACGATCATGGTTGGTCCTAAACCATTTTGAAAATACATAAATAAAAGAGCCATGAACATGAATTTTAAGCTTGAATAATGCAAATTTATATTGGTAAATTGATTCCAAAGCTTCATGCAAATTAATATTTTCAAGCCAAATTGTTAAGCCAAACTAAATCCAAAGGTGCCAAGAGGAGATGAAGGTAGCCACACTCCATTGAATAAGATCTCTTGAAGCACAAGCTGAACAATCCAAAGAAGGAAACTTTATGAGAAATCAAGTATTTGGTAATAAATTGATGTTTTATGTTCTTATTTCTAATTTCTTTCCATTTTTAGTTATGTTTTCAAATGATTTTTCCTCACTAAGCTCCCCCTAGTAACTAGGCCTAGAGATGTTATGCTAGTTAGTGTGTTTATTTCATTCTATTTTTATTTTATAACTAACACAATACTAATCGCATATCTTGAGTTAAATTCCTATTTCACATAATGGCATTCCCGATGGTACTATCTTCATGAGTGCACAACCCACAAATTTTTTTGTATTCATAGTTCTAATTTTTTTTTCATTTTTACTTTGCTAGAGTAAAAATGGCCCATAAACAATTAATAAATTTTTATTTACTTAACATTTTTTTTTAAATTTTTATAGAATATATATAAATACATTATTGTTATTTTATGAAAATTTCAAAAAATAATCTCTTTATATTTCAAAAGTTATGACTCTTTTAGTGACTATCACTTTCTATTTTTTTAATTTTTCCAGTAAAAATGGTTAAAACATAGTTAATAGATTTTTTTTCATTGAATTTTTGGACCTAATATTTTTCATATAAGTGATACCTGTAGTTATGGATAACATCTCAAAATTATGTGACAAACTAATTTGTATTTTTAAAGTTATGTTTAAAACACTTACTTCAAGGTTTTAAGTTTTATGTGCAGGCTTTTATGTGTTGTGTTGTGTTTTATTTTTAGCCTTCTAATTTGTTGTTTTCAGGTGTTCATATGTTTAATATTATTATTTTTAATATTTTCTTGAGATTTTTTCTAAAAAATTCTAATATAACACATTTTCTTTCTTGAGATTTTTCCCTTCAAGGTTACTTACCTCATTTGATAAATGTGCTTCAAGGCTAAACAAAGAGCTAACATTTTTATCGCAGGATCTACTTAACAAAGTGCCAAAAAAACTTAAATTAGTATTTTCACACTTCATTTGGATGTCTCAAATTAATTATAATCCTACATTTTAGTGTTTAAATAAAATATTTAGGGTGATTTATTGGTTAAGTTTTGTGATTATCTTTCAAAGTTCACAACTTAAGACCAAAAGGTCAAAAAAACATCACCATACTTTCCATTTGGTGTTTAAAATTGAACTCATTTTTCAAAGTTTGTATTCAATATTTGCTTAAATATAATTTGATTGGAAAAAATAAATACATTGTGTGTATGCTCTCCCATCTGTCCCCTTAGGAAACTGTTGGGATCAAAAGCACCTTCTTTATTGCAAAGTGCCTTAGTCAAAGGCATGAAAGAGAAGTTGTTAAGGATCTCCTTAAGAACACACATGGCTTGAGTGACATATAAAAAACCTCTAAAGTTATTTCACTTAGGCATTTATTTTATTGTAACTTGGCTTGTGAGGGGGACTTCATTACCTCCCACAAGTTCTTTAGGGATGCTTTGACTCAGGGTTTCATCTCCCAGCATTGACTTCATCACCCCCACTAGGATCAAATGTTTGAGCAATTAAACCACCTTCTAGTTTTGGGGTTAATAACATGGGATGTATCTTTACTTTGGACATCACACTACACTGAACAAGTGATGGATGTAGTGGTTATAAAAAGGGTAAGACCTTTTTACAATAAGCCAAGTGCCACAGACACCTAATTAAAGTACACTTCTTTTGCATCTTGGCATGAAATTCATAATTCAATTGATCCATCTAGAACATTAGTAAAAAAATTAGTTTAGTTAACCCCACTTTACCATACCTTGTCAGTTTAGGATTTAATATGATTAGTTGGTTAGTTTGTCTTTGTCTTAGATTACTTGGTCTTATTTGAGAGTCAAAAATTGGTGTTAACAAAAAATGACATAACTAAACACATTGTCCCCAAATTTATTTAAATAAAGGAGGCATTATGCTGCCCAAGTGAAAACATCTTTTTCTTTATTCAAATTCATCACCATACACTTTGTGTCATATCTTCCAATTTGGCATAGTTATGTTGCCCATTTGAGTCTAGACCTTTTGTGACATTTTTATTAAGTCCCTCATTGATAATTCACATTCAAATTTTAACCTTTATAAGTTATAAGGATTGACATGTCAAGTGGGTTCACCATTTTCACATTAAACTTGTTTTAACTTAGGTTCAAATATCTATTTGAATTGATGGTCATTTTTAGACTCAATGTTATTATCATCATTTGATAAGACTTAAGTCATCTTGTGTGTTTACTAACACTTTGAGTCTTAGACTTTAACTACCCATCCTATTTTAACATTTGTCCATTTGATAGGACACTCATTCCATAGAGAATTTGTCTGACTTTGTGTGTAGTAATCATTTGAGTTGAAGAGGGTAGTGTTACACTGTCAAAATTGTATTAGAGCCATTTTGACTTAGAGTTTTTGAAAAAAGCATTTGCTACATCCTCTTGAGTAGTTTAAACATTATTATGCTTCTCAAATTATTTCAAGACTTATTTCATAGACCTCTTTGCATAGAGTCCAATTTGTTTCAATTTTTCCAACCATTTAGAGTTTTCTTTGAGATCCTTTGTCAAGCATGATTACACCATTAAATTTTGTCTATTTTCTTTCTTCATAGAGCCTATCCTCATCATTTTTGTGCTTTTATTTTGGAGAACACAACCTTTCTTCAAATGCCTTTTGCCTTGTGCCTTATACCATTTGATCATGTTTCTGTTTGATTCCATATACTAGGTCTATGTCAAATCCATTTCCAAAAATTTTAGATTAAATCAAATCACATCAATCCTTTGTTTCAAGCCTATTTTTTGATGTCATTTGGCCAAAAGTCCTAACACAACCTGTTTGAGCCTAGCTTTTGACTACACATTTGGACAAAAGACCTATCAACTCTTTTCTCCTTCCTTATTTAGACCTTGTTTGGAACACTTTAACCTAGACCTTTGACATGCTAGTTTTTATTCATATGCTTGACCTTTTGTGTGTATGAAATTTGGAATTAGACTATTTTATGCTAAGTCTTAGCATAAACCATTTTAGAGATACAACTCCACTTTCAGAACATGTTGGAGATACAACTCCACCTTTTTGACCAAGTTAGACCAAGTTTGAACCATTTATCCTTTGAACAAAGATTTTTAGAGTTTTTAGAATTCTAAGCATTTTATTTTAGAGCTTTCATTGTTATTTAGATATGTCTAATTACACTTATGGTGGAATCACATACAATACAAGTTATGATAGAATGGCCGCACAAACTGACTATAACCAAATGCCTACTTACAATCCAACTCAAGGCCTTGATTGGTATGAAGAGGTTTGTGAGGAGGAATTTATTGAAGACCCAATTATAGATAATGTTGTTTGGGATAAAAATCCATATTTTCTTTATGATAATCATTACACATAACATAGATAAGAACTAGCTTATGATCCAACTCAAGATTGGGATGATATGGTTTATGAGGAGGACTTAGATACTTTGGTTTGTGTGAGCTGCCAATCTCCATAGTAACCCAAACTTATCCTTATAAGACCTCATATTCTGGCTTATGTGAGCAATCAGGGTCCATAATGTCATACCATTTATATACCAAGACCTAATCTTTTGGCTTATGTGAACAACCAAGCCCTGCAACACCCTATTGTTAACATTTCAAGAGTTCATCCTTTGGCTCATGAAATAAATCATGATCCACAATGACCTATCATTATCTAACCATTGATCATTCTTCATCCATTGCCAATAGTCCTCCACTTTAGAAAACCATAGATAATCCAACCATAAACTCAATCGAACCAATCATTCAAAGACTAAGTTGTGTTAAAATTTGGTATTTTTTTAACTCATTGGAAACCAAGGCCAAAATAACCAACCAATCCAAGATGATTTTGTTGAAACAACCATTTATGATAAGTCAAACTATGATGAATCACCTTTCAATCCTACACCAATTATCAAGGAGTCTCACTCCAATGAGCCAGTCTTTATTGAGTCACTTCTTAATGATTATAACCACTTTTGGGAAAATCATTACCTTGAACATATGCCTATTTTTCAAGAGCCTCCCTTTGACAAGCCAATCTATAAGGAGTTGTCTCTTGACATTTTTCCCACCATTGAGGAGTTTCACTTTGGCAAACTAGTCTCTGTGGAACTCATCATGCTATCACAGGCCATCACTTTTCTAATACCAAGAATTCAACAAGACATCATTATAATAGAGTACCCATCAAATGAAGAATCAAAGTTAGAGTTAGGTTTTACCAACATCAAATTTAGCATAAAATCAAAATCAACATCAATCTCAACATTGGATTCAGAGTCCCTTGAGTTAGAATCAAATTCAAAAATAGTATATATTCATGATTGTTACAATGTTTTTGATTAATTAAGGCGGCAAACCAAGGGCCAAACCCTATATAGTCAAAAAAGACAGGAAGGCTGGTAAACAAAAGATGCCAGCACCAAACCAATGGCACAGCTAAGAAACAAAGTCAGAAGAAAAACAAAACATTGGAAAGACTAGAGTCAGAAAGGATGAAACTAAATAACTATAGAATTAACAAGATCATTAAGATTCTCATTGTCTGCATTGTCAGCATTCCCTAGATTACCCACCGCTTCCAACAGTCATATTTAGTAGAATGTTATTTCAAAGGCCTTTGGCAAAGACCTTTTATAGCTTATGAATGCAGACCTTCAAGGCCCCAATATCTATTTTCCAATCATTCTCATTCTCCAAACCCTCACCAGCTTCTTCTACATGCATCTTCTCCTTATTATTAGTAGTTCCCCTAGAATCAACACCCTGCTCTTCAGTGACCTCAAAAATTGAGAAGCCTATTTCCCACCAATGTCCTCCAAAATTTTTTCAATTTCCAACTCTTCATACCCCAATTACCACCTTGAGCTTCGAACAAGTAACAAGCCCTCAGTTCTATTTGCACTAAATGCAGATGTGAAGGCTCATTTTACAAAATGGCCCACCATGGTGACATCTACTTTCATGCTTGAAAATAATTCCCCCTTGGTTTTCATGATGTGACTCTCACACCTCCACCTCATGATACAAGGAATTAATCATGACAATCAAGGAATTACTAAGGTTATCATTTTCCATGATCCATAATGGCCTTCTCCACGTGGACCACCTTTGAAAGCTATCTTCGTCATCAATGTGCATCATTCATGCTCCATCATCTCCTTCTGAATGATCTCTCTAATGTTTGGGGGTATATTATCCCCTTGTTGCCATACCCTCCATCCTAAGAATTGTTGACCAAGGTTGGCACAAGCATTAGTGACCTTTTTACCTTCTTTGTAGGTGTGGGTAATCTCAACTTAGAAAAACTTTTGTAAAAGAAATAGGATGTCTATAATGATGTCTTTTAGATGGATACCAACATTAGATGCTTTATTAACATGACCAACTTAGAATCTCCTTGAATATTCAAATTTTTAATTCCTAGGGATATAGCTAACTTTAATCCCCAAAGTAAGGCCATAGCTTTAGCATAGTTATTGCTCTGGCAACCCATGCCACTAGCATAAATAGCAGACATCCCTCCTTTTTCATTTCTTATTATTCCTCCTCCACTAGCTTTACCACTCAACTTGGATGCCCCATCAAAATTGAGTTTCATCCAATTGGGTTTAGGTGGAATCCATTTCGTATGAAGTCTCTGAAGAATTTTGGAATTATCATGCCCAGGGATAAGGTTTAAAACCTTCCATTTGGTAGCAATTTGACTTTCAAATTCAGATAGGGGTTTCTCCACAACACTAATATGAGCTATTGTAACACTTTCCAAGATGGTCCTAGTAAAGGAGTTAAACACCTGAGCAACATTTCTAGCAGTGTCCCTAAAAATTTTGTGATTTCACTCTTTCCATAAAGTCCATCTCAAGCATGGTAGAGCTTGCTTCCATAATTCCTTATCCAGGGATGTGTGAAGGTTGAGTTCTAGCTGAGAATTACTTCTTTAAGGTCAGAATTGCAAACCCATTCAATGCCAAAGTTGTTAAGTATTGTTCCCCATAAATCTTGGGTAAACTCAGTGTATGAATAGGTGTGAAACTGATTCCTCTCTAGAACCACATAGAAAATATCTGTTGACCAAAGTAAAACCCCTCTTTTAAAGGTTGTCCTAAGTAAGGATTTGTTATGGGTAGCAGCCCACCAAAACAAGTTAATCTTTGGAATGAGTTTATGATTCCAAACCTTTTTCCATACCTCCTTATTCTGAGCTTCAGGTGTAAGCAGATGATAGGTAGATTTGATAGAGAATGATCCATTCTTATCTGGCCACCAGTATTGTTCATTCTCCCAAGGTAAGAGTGAGATGCTGATCTCCTGAACACATTGTTAGATCTCTCAAATTCTTGGGATTAGCTTAGGCCTATGCACACAACAATCCAAAAGGTTTTTCCAACTCCTTATCCCATTGTTATTTTCCATATAATCACTAACCCTATCACCAAAGAACTGAGTAGTCAAGTCTATAATTTCTCCATAGTTTCCTTGGGAGATGAGAGGCTTGTCCCTTAACCAATTATCCTCCCAGAATTTAATCTACCAACCATTTCCAAGCTTCCACCTAATTCCCTGTTTGAGAAGACTTCTACTTTTTAGCATTTTATTCCATATCATAGACCCCTGGGGTAATCTTGCCTATTGAAGAAAGTTGGAATCATCAATGCTATGCATGTATTTGGCATACATTATTTCCCCATGATTGTTACAATGTTGATTATGTATGCCTCATAGATTAGTTTGAATACATTTGTGATCCTTCTACAATTTTTAAGGATGATTACTTCAAAATTTACACAATTTTTCCTAGTATCTTTTATGACTATTATGTATCCAACCCCCATTCCATTACCATCAACCTACATAACCATATTATTGAGATTTCATCTCCCATATGTGTTGATTAGGACCAATAAAATCACACTTCGTTAAACTACATCTATGGTGACATAGCATTTGAAGAAGAGAAAGGAGGCCAAGACCACATTCATGTATCAAAAGAACACTCTCTCAGTGAAACCTTTTTAGAGGTGTTAGGGGACAATCAAAGTTCAAACTTAACATCTTCTAGTGAAATTTTTTTGGAAGCACTAGAAGATTATCAAAGTCACAAGCCATTGTTCATTAGTGAAACCTTCTTGGAGGTGCTATGGGACAATCAAGAAAACTTCATTGGTGAGAAACTCATCAAGGCACTGATAGTTGAGCATAAAATTTCTTCACATCTTAATGAATACCTTATTCAAAATCAAATAAAAATAACTTCCAGTCTATAGTCTAATCATATGGTAGCTACTCTCAAAATCAAACAACCTATAAACCTGGTAATCCTATCGAGAGCATCTTCAAAGGTCTTCAGCCCCACCACATCCAAAGTTATGTTGAATCTAGCATCAACAACATTACATGTGGCTGAGCATCTCGATGTTCATTTGTTTCCCAACCATTACCCATTCCATTATCATATACCATTCTATTTCAAAATCAAACCTACCATCCATTATTTGCCCTTGTTTACCATCCACAACCACACTTTCCTTTGTAGAGGCTACAAAGATACCTTATATTGATGTTTGAAGGAATTAGAATCAATGAATAATGAAGAGCACAACAACATCATTGGTATCTAAATTTGTAGGTAGTTCTTGATAGAGCAACTATTTAAATGAGGTGTGGGCTAGTAATTAACATGATTGATTATTCTATTTGTATCATTTATTGATTAGGACATGCATCTCCCCTTCAACAAGAATAATAGATTTATATATCAAAAATCACACCTAGGCCACAAACATGTACCATGTTGTTTGCATTTTCCATTTCAAATTGCCATATCCATTTACCCTTGTCTTATACCCAGCCATTCATCCCATCACTTGGGGGTGACCCTCTTACCATTATATCCGATTAATCAAACCATCATTATCCTTAATAAGACCATACCATCCTACCATTCCATACATATATAGATCAAAGCCTATTTTTAGTCATCCTATCCAATCTTAATTTGATCTTAGTTCATTTGGTTCTTCCTGCACCTTTTGTGAGAGGATTTTGATCAATTTTCAATAATCAATCAAATAGATGTTTAAATGATGGTGTATGAAAGTAGTGTGATAGCTAATTTGGCAAGATATCTTTCATCTTATATCTTGTATCAACTTGGTTTGTGTGATCCTGATTATAATTGCCTATGGGTAAATCAATGTTTCACCAGTCTTGTTGCTAATTATAACCACCTATGGGAAAACTAGTATCATTGGCCTATGCTTTTGTATCCTAGTTATAACCACCTATGGTAAAACTAGGGTCAAAATGTGTTTATCATGCATTGTCGCATCACCTTGCCATTGGTGTTTTCATTTGACTGGCCATTTTCTAGATTTGAGAACTTGTTGGGACCTAGTTGTTTTTTTCTTACCTTTTATGATGATGGAATTATTGTGACTTGAGGTCATTTTAGGACTATGTGGGTCATGCTTAATTCATGTTGAGGTCACCTTAGTCCCCCTTTCCATACACTCTCATCATTTTGTGAGCAACTTAAGCCAACACCCTCATTATTTTATGAGTATATTGGCATTCTCTAATGAGTTGAGATACCTGAAAATGCCAAAAACATTCATAATATTTCAAAATCCAAAAATATTTGTCCTACCTAAGCCTAGTCAGTTATCCTCAATCTACCTCATTGGGGCATGGTCATTGTTAGGATGTTTTCTTTTACTTTTGTTTTCAACCTTTATGTTTATTTATTTTAAGTTACTTGTTTGTTTATATGATTTTTGTTTGTTCACTTGCTTGTTTGTTTGCTTTCTACACTATTGCCTTGATTCAATCTATGTGTGTTCATTGGATGATTCTTTGAACGCATTATTCTTGAGTCCATCCATATTTATATGTCAACATTATCATCATAGTTTTTATCATTGGTGCATTATTTTCAATTATTTATTGGATTGAGAGTCAATCCTTCTGCATATTTTAGGATAGTCTTCATGGTGTTTGATCATGATGCATACTATCATGTGCTACAACAAAAATCAACTTTAAAGAGGTTCTATAAGTAATAGAGCATCAAAATTTTATCTTTGGTACCTTGGAAAATCCTTCCACCCCTATTGATTGAATCAACCCATTGACCATTCTAGTTGTATCATTGTTAATCAAGTTGAGCATCTCCTCATTGTTAGGTACAGTTGAATCATTTTTATTTGATCAATTCTTATTATTCTATTCATCTCTTTCATCACTTTGAGCATCCTTATATCCATAGTTATTTGTGGCTTCTTTAGTCATTAGAGCATTGCATCTACATTTGCACCTGCTCATCTTTAATCTATATTCCAAGTTATATCCTTGAGTTATGCTTGTTAATCATCTCTAACTGGGGCAAAATAATCTTTATAAAACAATCTAATTCCTCTTAATGATTATAACCGCTAATGGGCAAATCATTACTTTTGACTTTTATTTATGATTATAACCACCTTTGGGCAAATCAATAATTTTTAAATTAATGCTTCTCATTTGGATTAATCTCAACCATAGGTTACTCACCCTTATTTCTCATTTTTGAGGGACCATCCATCCACATATGTGATGGCCACTCCCTCAAATGGGCATCATCATAGGCTTCCCAAACACTATTTGGAGCTTTTTCTTCAATCATCATCTTCCTTTTGCCATACAGGCCATTTCTCATTCTTTGAGAAGACATTATTATGCCTATGGTTTGTAATGCCTTCTCAATAGGGGCAAACTGTAGACACCTAAAACTGGCCATCGATAACCTCCAACTAATATTTTGATCAATTTATATCAAAATACACAATTTGGCCTATAGACACTAAAACACATTAAATGAATTGAAATTGTTATATTCAAGTGTCAATTTTGGCCAGATTATCATTAAATGAGGCAATGCAATTTATAAAGCAACTAACTTTGATATTATTTTGAATCATGTTCTCCACACCTATTCAATATTTAACATCTCTATATTATAGTGAGGGCATGTTTTGGAAACATGTCCTCCACATTGGTACTTATATATTTTTTAGAATTTTCTTCATATATAGTGGGGGCATGCTTTGGAAGCATGTCCTCCACACACACACAGGCCAAATCACATATTTATATGATTTAGATTCATAGTTGTGGCAAAATTATATACACTGGTACCATTATTATACATAGTTTTAGCATGAGACATATCTAAGGTGCATATGTTATGCAACATGTGCCTAATATTGTAAAATACAAATAAACTTTTAGAATCCAAAACCATTACACATATTGATACCCCAAACACTTTTATGAACTTTTAGAGAATCAATCTATGACAGTAGTTGGTTCATCTTTTGGCATGGTTAAGATGATTAAATCACTCAATCTTACCTAGTTTTTAGGTTGGATATAATTTTATTAGCTAACCTCACTAGATTATAAATATAATTGGGTTGTATGATTGAGATAATATCAATTGTTCGTGGCAACTCACTTTTACTCCAAATTTGGGGGCATATGCCTTATAATCTCTCTCTTTATCTCTATCTCTCTATCTCCTTGGATATATGCACTTTAAATATTTATCTGTATTTATCCTAATCTCAATTGCATAACCTTACAATGATACATATTTTGCAAAATAAATTTTTAATAGGCAAGGTGGTTACATTGACATAGATATACTCCTAAACCTTTCTCTTTAAATTTCAATCAATTTCAAGTACTTTAAACCTAGATCATGTACACTAATTTTACATTATAACATACCCTTGGTTGTAGTTTAGTCACTAGAAAAGAATTCAAATTCAACTCAAGCAAAGATAAGGTGTGCATATACATCCAGGTATTTATTTCTTTCTTTTAAATTGATAATTTTATTACTAGATTAAAGGGGGTAAATGTAGATGATATTTTATGATTATGTGGCACCTTGGTCTTGTACACTTGGAAAAATCAGACCCTAAATTTTCTTTTTAGTTATACACATGCCTTAATTTTATAATCCTTGCATCTACTCTATATTATGCCCCTTGGCCTATCTCTTAGTCTAACTAACCTTATATTGATGACATAAATAGCCTATCTTTCCCAAAATGCTTAAAATATACTTAACTTAAACCTCTACAAGTTTTGAGCCTATACCTACTTTCCTTCTCCCTAGACACTAACATTTAGGATAGATACTAGCATCAACATTATTGTCCTATACCGATCTAAGTGTCTATTGCCCTAAAATTATTCAATTTATAAATGAAATGTATCAAAATGGTTAGCCCAAGTGGTTTAATGTGAGTTATCTCCCAAATAGGATTGGTATAAATACAATATCAACCCTCATTCATTCCTCACCTATAACCTAGAAATCAGATCAAAGATCACTCAATAAGCACTCAAGTTATCAAAATCTTTCTTATCCTACCCTATTCTAATATAAGTCAAAGGAATAACCCAACTATAGATCTAAAGTCTTAAAAGATCAGTCATAAGGTCTTATTTCCCAAGTTATGAGCTAGGTCACTATTGTACTTTATTTACACATTACATGATTCATACACAAGCCAACATGTAGGGGATAACTATATGTGTTTGAATCCCTCTTCTATAATATTGACTATGTAGGTAATACTCTTTGACATTGGGGTCATTGCGGGTTAGCCCAACACTGTATGCCCACTAACGCATTTTTTCATAAGGTCACATGTAAGAGAAGGTGATAAAAACCTAAAAGCATCTAGGTGGTCACATCCTATTTCACTAGATATTATATATAGAACTCTAGTGTCAAACTTGGATAGTAGTGTTGACATAATTGTCTCAGGGCAATGCAACTATCTAGAGAACTAGCTACACTAAATCCAAAATCTGATGACTATTCTAGAATCTACTTCCTACTTGCTTTCAACTTATTCTAGATCCAAATTCAAATTAGCATTAGAGATAGACAAGTACTCTCTTTTTTGTCATTTTCTATATTAGCATAGTTGTATTTCCATTAATAGCTTATCTTAGTTTAATAAATGCAGTATATGGTATATCTGACTTTAGCTTTTAATTAGCCTATTATAGATCTGATATTTATCCTTATTCCCTATAATTTATATATTTTTAATCTTATCTACCCATATAGGATCCAAATCTAAATTAGGGTTAAATAGTATACTCTACAAGAAGTGATAACTCCTCCCCCACCACCTCCACATTATTTATGGCACCTGTTCAAGAGTAACATATAAATGTAATTAAGGCATTTAATCCAAATTAGAGTACAAAGATAACTAGTGTACTCATTCAAGCACATGATACAAATTTAATAATGGAACCTGTATATAATACCATTTCAAGGAAAATATCTACCTCCCTAAGAACAATCTTAATATGAAAAAGTTGTGTAAGGTTCAAATAATTCTAAATCTCCTATAGTGCATCCTAAAGTAACTCCTAAGATAATTCAGTGTGTTCCATAGCAAATAAAGGTAGCTACACTGCAAACTCTACAAAGTCCTACACCTTATCTAGTTACCCATATGGCAATAGATTTTATAATAAGTGATCACAATAGTTATGATACAACACTTAATATTTTTTATATTCAAATACATCTACATGTATCATTCCTCATCCTTGTAAAACTAGTCTTCAAATATATGGTACAAGAATGAACTATGATATTTCTATTGATGGGATCATAGGCTAGTTCTCCATCTAAATATCAAAAAAAAATTAAAAATATCAAATATATAAAAAGTCCAAAAAAAATCAAATATTACAAAAATATTCAAAAATTAGAACTTGTGCATGACATGAGATGCTAGTTACTTTTTTACATATGTTATTTATCATATATGTTGGTATGTAACATATTTTTTTCTATACTCATATGAATTTTATGAGGTATTTGAGTATGGTTCAAGACATATATTACATATGCATTCTTATATGTTGGATTCCCTTCCACCTAGTGGCCATGCTCATGTTGGGGGAAATTTCATCTACATGTTACACTATCATGAGTAATATCTATCTATGAATTCAAATGTAATGTTAATCCACATATGTTACAAATGCCTTGAAAATAACTCATATTTTACATTGGGCTACATAGATATGCTACTTTTTTAACAAGTATGACATTGATATATTTAGATGGATAGATTAGTTTTTACTTGTTCTATGCTCCTTAGATGTTATTTTCATTCTTGAATAATAGGCTTATCATTGTTTGCTTATTTTATGTGTCCCTTGTGTGTAAATAATTTGAGAGTCTCTATGAGATCATCATTTGTTATGTATGACATTTTAACATGTCCATTGCTTGTGGCTCTTGCCCTTATGTGTTCAATATTTGCATGTGTGACATTTAAACATGTTCATTGTGTAGACACCTAAAACTAGCCACAACTGGATTCCAATTGGACTTGAGACCAATTTTTACCAACCATTACAAATTAAGCCTAGGAATCAATAAACATCCCAAATTTACTTGTGTATCATTTATCAAAGTTTATAAACATTTTGAGACATCCCTATTTGGGGTGTTATCCTGTATATAACAATAACCTCTCATGGATTCATCCCTAATCACCTTGTGACCTCATAACTATCAATTTGGCCTATGGACATATTAAGTGGGGAACTTGTATACTTAAATTAAATCTTGAAAGTGCTAAAAGTCTAATCTAAATCAATTAACAACCTAAACAAGATTGAATGCCTAGTTGTATTATCCATTTGAAATTAATGAATATCTAAAAAAGGAAATTCAAAAATAAAAATATATTAGCCTTTCATCATTGCCTTTATGAGTCATCAAGCTCTTTCAAAATATCCTAAAATATCTAATTTCAGATCCATGCCTAGTAATTGTGAATCATAATTACTTGACAACTATTAATTTAACTGGAGTTAGTTTTAACTCACCTAGATTTAGTTTGAACCCATTCCAAGACTAAATCAACCTTAACTCACCTTGGGTGAGAGTTAACCCCTAAGGCTATAAATGCAATGCCTTGCCTATTGAATTCATAAATTATTTTGGTGGAAAGTTATTGTGCATAAATATCTTTGATGTAGTGTTATAATGCCTAAATGCTTAGCAAGTAAAGTTACCATGCCCAAATCTTAAGCTAATAAATATCACAAGTCAAGGTACCAAGGAGAGAAGGAACAAATCAACCTCCATTACCAAAGACTTCTTAATGCACAAGCCGAGCAAGCCATTCAACAAAGCCATTTAGAGCTCTAAAGAAGGTAAAAGAGTTGTGTATTTTATGTTTTTGTTGTGCTTTCATTTATTTTTTGTTACCTAAGCTCTCCCTAGTATCTAGGCTAGAGGTGTTAGGATCTTAGTGTGTTCATTTTATTGGTTTTATGATACTAACACAAGACTAACATCCCCTCTATGTCAAATTACTATTTCACATGTTGACATGCCCAATGGGACCCGCACCCCATGAAGTTGCTCCTAATGCCTTTAAAAGCATTATACTAATGATTTTCATGTAAAAATTTATCTTGTTGACAAAAATAGGTGGAAATTAGAGGCCAAAATACCTTTTCCTATAAATCATGAAGTTGTCCTATGCAGCCATAGTTTTGCTCTCTAGAATCATGATATTGTGCAATATCGCTACTCACATAGTCATAGTTTGTAACTTATTTATTATGGTTTTGTACTTAACTATCAAGATTTTTGCTTGTATGGAATTTTGTGATACTAAAATATCATGACTCTGATAGTCACAATATCTCTAGTTTTAGAGTTATGGTATTGTCAAACATTTTGCAATATTGCTTAAACTTTCATGACATTGCCCTTAACTGCGAATGGTTTATGCTAACCAATTTATGCTAAGTTGTAATATCATTATTCTCATAGTAATGATATTACCCTTATTTCATCAATTTTTTACTTAGAGTAGTGATATTAATTTTAATACTCTATTTTTTTATGAAAGTTGCATTATTATGTTGATAGTCATGATTTTGTAGAGAGTTGTGATATTTCTTTGTGTTTTATAGTTTTGCACTATGTGTAAACAACCAAAAGCCTGAGAGAAATATTTAGGAAGTTATTTATTTACCCATGAAGTGATTCTAAGACAAGGACTCCCTAATGTGTTTTGTAGGACCCAAAGGCCACAAGGAGACATTTAAAACACTTTTAACTTTCAAATTTCACATTTCAAATTAGTGTTTTAATAATTTTTGTTTTGTTTCAAGCTTTCAACAACAAATGACAAGGGGGCCAAACTTCACAACACATTTTGTTTTGCTACAATAAAATGAATTCTCACATTAGTTAGATAACTCATAAGAGTTATTCATTTTATGCTTATTTGTTGAAGGTTGTTTGTTTTTAGCAAAATGAGTGATGCATGTTTTTAGCAAAAAGTGTTCATTCTTTGCCTTTTATCGCTTTGGTCCAAAAGCATGAAAAAAAAGTCACTAAGACCCTCCCCAAATTTATATGGTTTGGGTGACCCCAAAATGACCATAAAGTCTTTTCACTTGTCTTTATTTTTCATGCATTTTGGCTTGTGAGCGGGAGTTCATCACCTCCTCAAAAGTTCTTTAGGGAAGCATTGACCTAAGAATTCATGGCCCAGCATCATTTCAACCCCACTTCATGGTGGGATATATAAATTGAGCTGGTGAATCATTGAGATGATAGTTTGAGCAGTTAAACTACATCTGTTAGTAACTACTACCCTCAAAACATATGATCAACTCAAACATTACACTACACTAAGTGATGGATGTAGAGGTTCTAAAAATGACAAGACATTTTCACAACCAAATATTTGGGGTGAATCTAATTAATGTGATCATCTCTAGTGTTATCCACACTTTAGACCATCTAGAAATGAGCAAAAATTGATAGTTTAGAACAACCCCACATGTCATGGACATATTATCGATGCAGGGTGAATAGCCCAAAATTTCATGTCATAGAAAACACTCTTAAGAGAAGAGGGGGAATAAAAACCCTACTTTTTATGCACTTTTATTTTTTGGATTAATAATTGAAATATTCTCAAGAGAAAGTATTTTGATTGAATTCAATAGAATTATGCAACCCTATTAGTTTTAGGATTTAGGATATTACACTTAGGCATTGTTGTCATTTTATCATTTTTTTACATGATTTTGAGTCTAGATTATTTATATATTATACCACATAAAAATGAGTCTTGTTTATGCATTAATCCTTTATTTGAGGAGGCGTTATACTGGTCATTTAACACCATACCTTTGACTTAGTTTTTTGACAAATCTTGTTTGTGTGTGTCACTTGATTGAAAAGGGTGTCATTATGCTACCCAATTCATTTTCAAATCTTTGCCTTTCAGTATTTTAAAAAACCATTTGTTGTAACTTTAGAGTCTGATAACATCATTACATTGCTCAAATCATTTCATAGACTTATTTACCTTCTATCCAAAATTCCAATTTTGAAACTAAAACCACGTGTGCCTTTTTGGATATATATCTAGTGTCATTATGTCATTCATCTTTGTCTAACTTATTTTTTGTTTGAAGAAGCCTGGTTTTCCTAAGTTGAGTTAAAAATTAGTCTTGATAAGTTCAAATCTAAACATTAGTTAATTTTTGCCTAAGCCTTGTGTAATTTTGGTTTAGACATCGATATTTCTCTTTTGGGATGTGTAAATTAGCCTAATTTATTATTCAATTTAAAATTTATTATTTGTGCCTAGATTTGGGAGAAATAGCCTATTTTCATATGCCTAGATTTTTATGCCTTATATAAATTAACCACATTTATGTTTAAATCCAAATGCCTAGTTTATGCCAAAGTGTTTCAAATTTGTTAAATTAATTCTCATACCTTATTTTGTTTAAAGTATATATTTTGTGCCTATTTTTTAGCCTAGCTTTTGTGCCTTCTCTAAAAGACCTAGCAACTTTTGTTTTCTTAGATTAGACTTGTTTGAAACACTTTATACCTAGAGTTTGGCATTATAGTTTTTATTCATCCACTTGATCTTTCTATGTAAGACATTTGATGTTAGACTATTTTGTACCAAGTTTTAGCATAGACCATTTGGAGATACAACTCAACTTTTCAACCAAGTTAGACTAAGTTCAAATAATTTGTCCTTTGGACATTATTTTTAAAGAGTTTATATAACTCTAGGCCTTTGTCATGAAACATTCATAATTGATTTGAATATGTCTCACTATACTCGTAGCATAGCCATGTATAATCCAAGATATGATAATGTGGTTGCACAAGAAGACTTTGTTCAAGACCCTTATGGTGATGATGTAGTTTGTGAGATGGATCCATATCTTCTTTATAATACTCAATCTATGGAACAAAGATAAGATCCTCTAGCTCACTATTTAGTCAACACACCTCCATACTCAGAGTAGGACCAAGAACAAATAGCATAGTACCTTGCTAGCATATCATCGGTTGTAGACCAAGTTTAACAAAAACCATACTATGTTACAATGCCATTGGCATATAATCCCTATTTATTTGATCATCAATTTATTGAAAACAAGGATGAATTTTTAGTCAGAGTTGTGGAGGTAGGGGCCAAGTTTCTAGTAGACTTCCCCCATCAAAACTTGCATAGAGTGCCTTCAATTATGCCTTATAACCAAACCATTGAATGCCTCTTCTATAAATCCTCAAGCACTTATGATGATGACATACGAAGACCCATGTATGATTGTCATAATAAACTGCCTCATAGAGGACCATTTTATATAAATATAGATAACATATCATACTTATTTAAATTTAGTGCATAATTTCAATAACATGACTATGTCAAATGCTCCACTTATCGAGCTAACTCCTTCAACATGAGTATTAATCAAATTGATAGGCCAAGATAATTTAGGTATAGACCCATTCATATAAATAATTTTAGTTGGAGACATGTTAAATGTCCCAGATATTGAAAAAGTGTCTACTACTTCTACATAAAAAATGTGCCAGATATAGCAGATAACACGTAAGTGTCATCCAACCTAGTCCAAAGTGGTTTAACTACATAAATAACTAGTCCACAATAAGTGCCTTTAGTAAACACCATGAGTGGCTTGTAATAGTAGGGGGTAGGAACTTATATCTCCTAACCACAATAAGCTACCTCTAATCCTCAACTAGCTACTTCTTCAGGCACACAACTATAAGAATTAAGTAATAAAATTCCAGCTAGTGTCATGACTCAATAAAATATGATGAATTTTACTCCACCACAATAGGTGATGACTAACATTCCATAATAATAGGCACAGTCCAATATAATAATGTAGTAGAGGCAAAACATTATGCCACCTCAATAGGGGGCAACTAGTCTTCTACCTCATCAGGTAGTGACAAGTATACCTCAATAGTAACAGACAAACATGCCTTTACAATTACAAACATTTTCTAATAAATAATGTATGCCTATTAGTTAAAGACAAATTATGAACACCCAACAAGTTCTTACTTCACAATAAGTGTTCATGCAACCAAGAGGTGTTATTGTCCAATAAGTGCCAATCGGGTAATAATTGCATTTTATTCTAAACATGCCATAAATATAATGATAGGCATTATTTCACAACAAATTTACCTTATTCAACTAAGTTTGACTAATCAATAGCAAGTAAATAATCAATCTCAGTAGGCACAATACTTCACCCAAATCCACATCCTTCCATCTTAGCCATAATTCCCCCAAAACTAGGACTATATACCAAATCCAAACTAGAATATCACACCATAATGTATGCAATTATAAAAATTGCATCTTAATTTGTGTATGCATATTTCTAGTTCTCCAACCAAACCAATGTTCCATAACAAACTATGCCTCTATTACACCTGGTCAAGGTAATATTCTTTTGATCACCCAACCTCCACTTTAGACTAATTTTCCATCATATTTCTTAGTATAAGAATTATAGCAGATGAAGGATGCAATTACCACCATTCAAGCAAGGAAGTAGACCAACAAGTTTAAGTTAGATGACATGTGTTCCTACCCATTCAACATGTAGTATTTACAAATACCATTTATTCTAGGGTATGAGTCACTAAAGTTTGAAATATACAAGGGAAAGGGAGACCCTAAGGCCCATTTAACAAAATTCTTTGTTGCTTGTCAGCTAGTGGCTTATAGTGACATATACCTCCTACTATTATTTTATCAAAGTTTAATAGGCTAATCTTTAGAGTGGTTCCTAAAATTGCCAAAGAAATCAATATATAATTTTAAAGACCTTTCTAACAAGTTTATGTAGCATTTCTCTTAAAATCTTGAACATGATATTTTTTTGGTAGATTTGACTCAATCCAAACAGAAGGCTGGTGAAAGTTTCATAAGTTATCTACATCAATGGATAGAACTTGCTAATCACTTCACCCATAGCTTGCCAGATAAATAATTAACCATTATGTTTACTAAAAATTTACATAGTGAGATATCTTACCATCTAAAGTTACAATGTGCACACACTTTCAAGGAGATCATCAACAAAGGTTTATTGATCTAAAAGGCCCTTATTAACAACTACATTATCAATCTTACCTCATAAAATTAGAATCAGAATCAAAACCAAGGAAATGACCCAAATCAAAACCAAAATCAAGCAAGCATAAGCGTCAGCACTACCCCAAGCTAGTAATTACAAAAAATATAAGAATTTAATCACAACTAGAATGTTATTAGAAATGGAGTAATCAATTCATGACATGTCCAAATGATACAAACACCATCTACTCAATCCACATCATAAATTCAAAGTAATCCTCACTAATAACCTATTCAACAAGCACAACATTTATAATAGCCTAAACTTGCTCAACAAATGCAACAACCTTTACCTTTGCAAACCCCTCCTCCAAGGAGAAATGTGCCTACTTTTTGAGTCTTTAGAAACCTTAGATAACCTATTAAAGCCATGTTTTTCAAGTTATCTGATGCTAATATGATTAGTTGGCCTATTTTGAAGTAATATCTTGAGGGCACTCTTTATCCAAATTGGTATAGATAAAATGAATTCTCTAAATACCATCAAGTTAATTGACATAATTTATGTTGTTGTGTGTAGATCAAGCACCTGATTGAAAATATTTTAGAAAATGAGGAGATAACATTGGATAATATAGAATTTACATCTAATCAGAACCTAGGTATTTATAAAAACCCATTTTCACAACATAATAACAATAATATCCAATGTCAACAACAACAAAGGCCAAAATAACAGCAATAATAGTATCAACAACCAAGACAATATTAGTAATTTCAGCAACAACAACAACAACAAAAATGATAATTAAATGGATGGAACCAAGTCCAAAATGATGTCAATAACCAACAAACTTACCACATAGTTGCACATAACTACAATAAATTTGTAGGTCATATTGCAATAGGTCATGTTTCCACCATCACCATCAATCCAAGACCAAGTGCTAATAAAACAAGACCATTGCTAAATAATTCCAATCAACTAACCTATGCCAATGATCCTTACTTGACTTGGGATTGCATACAGGCATACCAACAAGTATGGATTACTAATTTTGGACCTTATACCAATAAATCATCATTGCCTCATGATCACAAACTAGTGCATCGATAATCAAGAATTGTCCTAACTAGCCCCTCACCACCATCATTTCTTAGCAACAATGGTCTTGTATCTAATCTTGATTGTGAAATCATAACTTGATGGTTAAATATTACCATTCTAGGCCCACAACCATCTAATAATACACCATTCCAACCCACTATTCTAGATAAGAACAATCCATTTACCCTTGTGAATGAAAAGATGTTTGATATTATGAAACAAATTTAGAAGATACCTGCACAAATTTCCATTTTAAATTTGTTGCGTGCATCTACAATCCATAAGAACATCTTAGCAGAGTTCCTTGGCCAACCCTAAGTTCCAAAATACATATCTCCATAAATATTCCAAGCTTTGGTTGGATATCTAGCCCCATGCCATCAGTTAACCTTCAACCAAAGTGACATGTCATCCCTTGGCCCTCTTCATAACAATCCATTGTACATCAAAGTTGTCATAATGTGGCACAAAGTGAAATGTGTCCTCATAGACAATGGTTTGAGCCTGAATAATGTGTCTCTAAAGATCATCAATCATCTCATATACACATTAGTTGATCTCTAGTCAAAAATGATGACTACCAAGGCCTACGATAATAAAGAGTGGGAATCACAAGCCACCATTAGCTTTTCGTTTATTGTTAGGCCCTTAACCCATGATATAATGTACCATGTGTTAGACCTAGAACTATCTTATAATTTGTTATAGGGTACATATTGGATACATGAAATTCATTAAATCCTTTCAACATTGCATCAATGTCTCAAGTTCTCTCATTTTGGCATGGAGGTCACCATTCACAGAGATTTGTAACCCTATGAATATTGCAAGCATTTGGAGGCTAAATACAAAAATAATACCTAACATTTTGGATTGAATATAGTTCCCATAACAATAAGGGAAAATAAATACTTGTTTATTTACCATAGAATAATTGCATAGACCCTGATACCCTTGATTCATCTTCCCATGTGTTACCTCTTGAAATGTCGAATCAATTTACCATCATAGTTAATAGCCTAAGAGAATACTTGACCCATAACACATTCCATATTGCCAAGATTCCATAGAACCCCAAGTCATATAGAAGACCTAAATCTAAGCCACCTTTCATATAATGTCAATGAAAAGGCAAAGGTAAATTGCATAATCCAGGTCCTATCATTTTCATGCCAACTATTGGCCAAGAACGAGACCCACTTATAAATGATAAATCATGGTTAAATAATGACAAATTGGCTGAATATTACAAAAATATCAAGTACCCCATTCTAAATAGGAAAATGGAGAATCACACCTATCAAGGAGGAGGCCTTGGGCCAAATTAATAGGGGACACTTGAACCAATATCCATCACTCAGTATAAAGGAACCTATGGTCTCATATTTAAACTACCTAGGGGTAACCCCATGTATCTTATTCATATTCTAATGCAAATGACTAGTGATGATAATGTCAAAAGTAAAGTAGAGTTTGATCATAGCCTTTAGAAATACCTAGTCAATACCAATTTTTTTAACACCCATACCATTTGTACTCTTATCCCACTTGGTCAACATAATCTTCATCCTCTATATCACCCTCAACTTATAGCCTAGGACCAACAAGAATCTACAATACCTATAAACAAGTTTGAGAATGATGAGGTCTTTTATGATTTTCTAATCCTAAGATATAATGTTCCATTATGAGACCACAAACAAGGGTTCTCAATCAAATTAGATCCTGCTGCCTATTTTGAATAATAGGTGAATACCCTTAGCCAAAAATAAATAAATAAAATATTGAGGTCCCAAAGTGAAAACCTATTTGAGACACTTTTAGACTAGGGTAAAATTAAAGAGAAAGGCAAGTATTTTGGTGAAAACTTATTTTAGGTAAGATTAGATAGGGGTATTCACCTTTCCCCAAACATAGCTCAGCAGACCACCAATGATGAACTTGCCTATGGGTGCAAGTATTGTTATGAAGAGCAGCATGCTTTCGATGAAATCATTCAAACATTTACAATAGTGTTTTTCACATGGCTATACTTACCATTGGAAGATTCAAATTTGTCTTTCCTATGGGAACTTATAGAGCCATTCCAAAAAGAGGACTTTGTCATTGTAGGCCAATTCAAAACTTTACCTATTATTTTGGAGGATGGTTCAAATCTTCTTATAGATCACACTAAAAAATTCAACATCAGGATTCTAGATAATCCAAAATGGTTCAAATTAGGCACATCCCTCATTGAGAATAAATGTGAAATATTTATAGCCCTTTTAAGGTAATTAGTTGACATATTTGCTTGGGCATACTCTAACATGCCAGGATTAGACCCTACCTTGGTTGTACACCACCTTGTTATATATCCTGATGCCAAACTTGTGAATTATAAATTGTGTAAGATGAATCCTCTTATTATTGTATTAGGAAAGAAAGAGTTGGAAAAAATCTTAGAAGTGAGATGTATTCAACTAATTGACTACTCAGGGTGGATATCAAATATTATGCCAATTAGTAAGAAGATAGAGGGAATCAAAAACTGCACTAATTTCAAAGATATAAATAAGGCCTACTCTAAGGATGACTTTTCTCTACCAAACATTAACATGGTTGTTAACTCCATAGCTAGGTACAAAATGCTTTCACTGATGGATAGATTTTTAGAATACAACTAGATCAGGATTGTGCTAAAATACCAACATAAAATAGTGTTCACCACTCCATGGGGAATTTTTTTAAATCAAGTTATGCCATTTGGTCTAAAAAAATTTGGGGCCACATACCGAAGAGCCATGAACATCATATTTCATGATATGATGCATGACATTATTAAATACTATGTCAATGACATACTAGGTAAATCAAAATTCAAGATTGATCATCTAGCAACACTATGAAGAATATTTGAGAGACTGCATGAATATAAGGTTAGAATGAATCCTAAGAAGTGTGTTTTTGGAGTTAACTCAAGAAAATTTCTTAGCTTAATTGTGTCTCATAGAGGCATTGAAGTTGATCTAGCCAAAGTATAATCCACTACCAAGATGCCAACACCTTCCAATTTGAAGTAGTTCCATAAAAGATTCAATCTATCAGATGTTTTATTTCTCAGTTAGCTAAAAAATCCCATCCTTTTACACACTTATTGAAGAAAGGTGTCATGTTTTATTGGGATGATGAATGCCAGAAATATTTTTAGCATTTAAAGGACTATCTTGTTAATCAACCTATCTTATTGCCACCTATGCCAGGAAAGTCATTCCTATATACCTTTCAACCATAGACAAAGCCCTATGGACACTTTTAGCTCAACATGATGATAAAGTAAAATAATATGTCATGTACTATCTAAGACATATAATAGTTGTGTATGAACACAATTATATGCCCATTGAAAAATCCTATTTAGCTATGGTCTTTATAGCTTAGAGGCTGTGACATTACATGTTAAACAACAAGACCATAGTTATTTCAAAATTAGATCCACTCAAGTATCTACTATCCAAAATAGATTTACAAGGTTGTATGTCCAAATGGATCATGATTTTGAGTGAGTTTGAGATAGAATAAGTCAACTAGAAGGCTATGAAGGGATAAGTTCTTATAGATCATCTTGTCGAAGCACTTCTTACAGATACCAAACCTTTAACATTCCAATTCCTAGATGTGTCTATTATGACCATCATTGAAACAACTCTTGAGGATTATAAATAGAATTTGTATTTTTATGGATCATTTACATCTCATAGATCGGGAGTAGGTCTATTATTTATTACACCATAGGGGGATCTAATCCCTACATCATTTCATATCAACTTTCCTTATAATAATAATATGGCTAAATATGAAGCACTCATTATAGAGATTTGATAGGTAGTAAAATGGAATATACATCATTTCAAGGTTTATGGTGATTCTTAATTAATCATCAATTAGGTTACAGACCACTTTTAGACCAAAGATGACAAGCTGGTGCCATACAAGGCCATGATCGACACTTTCAAACTACAAATTGCCAATGTATGGTTTGAACATATACCAAGGGCCAATAACATAATAATAGATTTCATGGATACCATTCTCTCTTTGATCCATCATCCATACAAGGCAAAATAATAGTAATTCCTCATGTAAAATCTTCTAGCACTAGTTCATGAACCTTCAACCATTCTAATGATCAATGACATTGTTGGTCCCAGTTTTATATGGTATTCAGACCTTTATACCTACCTTCATTACCATATTATGTCACCATATATATCATTCAAATAAATCAAGGCCTTTACCCATCATGCCACACATTATACCTTACTTGGACCAACCCTTTACCATCATAGCTTTGATAGAACTTTAATTTGTTGTTTAACTTTGAAAAAATTAGCATTAGCGTTATGGGAAATTCATGAAAGAGTATGTGGAGACCACATAATTAGGACATTCCTATCCAAAAATATCCTACATACCAAGTATTATTGGCCAACTATAGATACAAATGTAGCTTCTTACATCAAAAGGTGTGACAAATGTCAAAGGCATGCAAATCCAATTCATGCCCCAACCAAGACTCTAAAGCCAATGCTTACACCATTTTTTTTACTACATAGGGCCTCAATCTCATTGTAAAGATAAACCCAACCTCATCTGATGGCCATAAACACATATTCATTACTACAAAATATTTCACTAAGTGGGTTCAAGTTATACCCCTCACTTACATGATTGGAAAACAAATTTCCAAATTCATATTTAACCATCTCATCTGCCACTATGGTATTCCATTCAAAATTATATCTAATAATGTTGGATCATTTAATAACAAGGATGCCAAATCACTATGTGTTGAGTACAACATTACTCAATATTTTTATGTCACCTATTACCCATAAGGTAATGGCCAAGAAGAAGCATCCAACAAAACCATTGTCAACATCCTTAAAAATATTATCAATGATTCTAGCTATGATTCACACCTCCAAATATTTTTTTCTCTCTAGGCATATCGCACCAATTATTTTACCCCAATAGGAGCACTCTATATTCCTTAGTTTATGGAATTGAGGGCATTCTTCCTATTGAGTTTGAGTTACCTTCTTTGCACATTTTGCTAAAACATGTTCTAGATGATGAAGCTTATCGAGTAGATTACCTACAATAGCTGGAGTTACTTTCTAAAAAATGTATGAGCACAATCAATAGCCTTCAAGCATACTAGAATTGACTTTATGGCCACTATAACCATTAGGTCAAACATAGAGAATATAAACTTGGTGATCTTGTTCTCAAAGAAAACCAATAGAACACCATGGTCAAAAAGAACCACAAGGGTAAGTTAAAACCTAATTGGATAGGCCCCTATATCATTGTTACAAATTATGGCTCTAGATCATATAAACTTGTTACACCAAACATGGATGAACTTGATGAGCCAATGAACATTATACACCTCAAATGTTACTTCACTTAAAAGACTTGAAGTATTATCTATGAGGCCCATTTTTGTTGTACCATATCATGATTTTATTTGTACCATACCATATACTATTCTACCATACCTTTCCTATAAACCAAATATGTTTTAAACCTCCCTACCCAACTATTTTGACCTTGGTTCCATTCCATTAGTTCTTTGGGAACCTTCAACAAGGGGACTTAGATCAAGTTTCACTAATTGATTTATCATTCTAGACAATGATCATTTTTGGAGTAGTATGACAGTGGTTTGATAGTTGCATCGTTCATTCCTTGTTTCATTCCATTTCAATACTACTGATTATAACCACCTTTGGGGAAATCAGAGTGTCATCATTGTGCTACTAATTATAATCTCCTATGGGAAAATTAGTTTCATTGACCTATGTCATCATTTCATAATAATAACCACCTTTGGGAAAATTAGGAAAAATAACTTTATCATGCCTTGAAGTACAACCTTGTCATGCCTATGTCATATTATGCCATTTGCCTCCTTTGCCTATTTTGAGAACTTGTTCCTCAACTAGTTAGTTTCCTCCACTATAAGGTAAAACTACAGTGACTTGAGGTCTCATCTTTTGACTATGTAGGCAGCACTCAATTCACATTGAGGTCAGCATAGTCACCCCTTTGCCACACTCTTTTCATTTTGTGAGAATTTTCATGTTTGAAAGCTCTCTCTATTTTTTGAGTTAGAACATTTTATATCTCATCATTCTTGATCGAGTTGAGATACTTTAAAAATTCTAAAAACATTTTTAAAATAGCTTTAAAAAATCCTAAAAATCGACCACTTCTTTGCCTTATAGATTATGTGATACCTAGATATATCATAAGAAAACACTTATCACTTAGCTTCCCCATCCTTACTAGCCTAACATTCTATTATCTCATCATCTTATGATCCCATTCCCATTATTCCTCTATAACACAATCATGTTTTTCTTGATCATTATTTTTTCTATCCCATTTCTTGGAGAACTACAATTGACATGAAGTTCACATTGGATCTTACATCTATGGAACTATGTAGGTAGTGTCCAATTCCCTAGTGCATCTGGAATCAGCTCAGCCACCCCTTCCTTTTATTTTATTCCCGCATTTTGTTTATTTATTTCATTGTCTCCTATAAGCTAGCAATAATGTTCATCATCCTATTTTAGTCATGTTGTTTGTCATAACATTGTGATAAACCATTATTTGTGTTTCTTTCAGTTTGTTCTCATTGTTTGATTTTTCTTTAGCATTTTTTTTATTTGTTTACTTTTTTGCCTATCTATTTCCTTTCTTGTTGTGCCTTGATTCCATCTATGTGCATTCATTGGGTGATTCCTTTCACATTATTCTTGAATCCATCTATATTTATGCATCAACATTCTCATCATGATTTTTATAATATGTGCATTATTTTCAATGGTTTATTAGATCATGTGTCAGTCCTTATGCATATTTTGGCTAAGTTATCATGGTGTTCTATCATGATGCATACTATCACATGTTATATAAAACATCAACTCGAGAAATATTATAACTAATGAGGTTACAGTACTTATCCTTGCCACTTAAAAAATTCTTGATCTCTTCCACATCATTCCCACATATAGATTAATTAAATCATGAAATAATTTTAACCCTTTCTAGTTAGGATGTGCATCTCCATATTAGCAAGTTTCCCAAATTCTTCTTTCTCCTTTGTATTGGCTTACCCTTACTTTGTGAGTATGGATTTAGTACATAAGCCCCATTCTCAAATTTTCCATATTAATCCCATCATTATACCAATGATTGTAACTACCTCTGGGTAAATCATTATAAGGGCACATTTTCATTGTGATAATGCTTATAGCTACCTTTATCTCTATCTACCCAACTAGGGCAGGATTTTATCCCAATGATTATAAATGTCTATGGTCCAATCATTATTTTCCCTCTTAATGATTGTAACTTCCTATGGACAAATCATTATCTTGTTACCCTAATTCTCTTTTTAATGATTATAACCACCTTTGGAAAATTATTACCTTTTTTATCCCATTGATGTTGATGATTATAACCACTTATGGGCTAATCATCCTATTTATCTACCCAACTAGGGTAGCTCTATATACCATTGATTATAACTATTATGGTTAAATCAATCTTTTCCACCCCATTTTATCTTTTTGGTCCCATCATTTCCTCCTTTCAAGGGATCAATTGCTGACCCTTTTTCTTACCACTTCCTTGAGGGAACATCTAGAGCTCATCCATTGCTATTGAAGTAGTAAGCATACATGACCTTTTCATTATTTGATAAGACATTATTGTGCCTATAGCTTGAAATTCCTTTCAAAATAGGGGAAAACTGTAGACACCTAAAACTGGCCATAAATGGCTTTCAACTGGACTTCAAACTGATTCCTACCAACCATTACAAATTAAGCATAGGAATCATTAAATGTCCCAAATTTGCTTTTGCATCATTCATCAAAGTTTAGAATTGTGTTGAGACATCTCTATTTTGCGTTCTAGTCTGTATGCAATAATAACCTCTCATGGATTCATCCCTAATCACCTTGCAACATCATAACTATCAATTTGGCCTATTGACATATTATGTGGGGAACTTTCACACTTAAATCAAATATTGAAAGAGCTAAAATGATAATCTAAATTAATTAAAAATATAAACAACATTAAATGCCTAATTAAATTATTCATTTGAAATTAATGAATATATAAAAAAAGAAATTTAAAAATCAAAATATCCTAGCCTTTCATCATTGCCTTTATGAGTTGTTAAGCTTTTTGAAAATATCCTAAAATATCTAATTTGAGAGCCATGCCTAGTAATTGTAAATCATAATTACTTGACAACTATTAACTCAATTAGAGTTAGTTTTAACTTACCTAGGTTTACTTTGACCCCATTCCAAGCCTAAACTCAACCTTGACTCACATTGGGTGAGAGTTAATTCCTAAGGCTATAAATATAAGGCCTTGCCTATTGAATTTATAAGCTATTTTGGTGTAAAGTTATTATCCACAAATATATTCAACAATATCTTTGATATAGTATTATAATGCCTAAATTATTATCAAGTAAGGTCACCATACCCAAATCTTAAGCCAAGTAACATCACAAGCCAAGGTGCCAAGGAGAGAAGGAGCCAAGCAACCTCCATTTCTAAAGACTTCTTGATGCACAATTCAAGCAAGCCATTCAACAAAACCATTTAGAGCTCCAAGGAAGGTAAAAGAGCTATGTCTTTTATGTTTTATTGTGTTTTCATTTAATTTTTGTTACCTAAGCTCTCCCTAATGTCTAGTCTATATGTGTTAGGATCTTAGTGTGTTCATTTCATTAGTTTTATGAAACTATCACAATACTAACCTCCCCTCTATGTCAAATTCCTAGTTCACACATTGTATGTGGCCCTTAGCCTTAGTGTATGACATTATGTGTTTTTTTGTGTTCTTTATAAGCTTGATTATTTATTCCATGATTCCTATAATGCACTCGTAGGGCATAGTCTACTTCAAAGATACTTTACTGCATGTTGTATATCTAAATCTATCTAGACATAACACTTTATATGCCCTACATTCAATATGTTACATAATGATTCAATGACAATTAAAATTCTATGATGACATACTTCCTAAAAATTGATATAATTAATAATTATATCTTTGTCACATGATACAGTCAACTCTTATTTTGAGATGAGTGACTTGTGGGTTACATCCCTCATCCCAAAATGGGGGCATCATAGTGGGCTTGTCTTAGGGATCCAAACCTCTATGAACATATTTTGGAAAAAATAAAGGTTGAAAAAATATAAAGTACATGTTTTCAAAGATTCAAACTAATACAAAAACCAAACTCTACAATAGAGTACATGCTTTCAAAGATTAAAAATAATTCAAAAATTAAGAACGTGATAGATATTAACACATAAATACAAATTATGGGGCATATGACATGCATATTCATTAAATTATCAAATAATTAAATCAAATAATCATACACATTTGAATTCATATGCATGGCATGTGTAAAAAAATTAAAAAATCAAAGTTACAGGTTAAAAATACATTTATAATTGAGCATATAGATGCATAATACTCTATATCATTGGCACATATTTAGAGCGGACATGATACTCACTAGTGCTAATACTTATTCAAAGATTAAAAATTCAAAGTTTTAAAGTGAAAAGAGAAAAATATTCAAATTCAAATGAAAAAATATTCATTTCAAAGTAAATTCTATGATCAGTGTAGTTGTTTAACCCTAAATTTATTGTACAAGTTTAGATAGGGTTAAGAATAAATAAATGAATAAGCACAAGGGTGATAAATATATCTATAATAGTCCAACTAATTTATAAACTTAGATTAATAATATTCTAAATTTACAATACTGAGATATGATAAAATATAAAAGACATCTACTTATTGATATTTTAATAAATTAAAAACAAGAGTAATTAGTTTATTGTGTGCATGTAGATTTAGGTTGAAATAGGATGGAAGTGGACTAGGTCAAGATTTTAGAAGTCATAAAATTCTATAATTTTACACTATATGGAATCAAATTCTTGTATTGGATCTAAATAGTTACATTGACATCGGTGACTGAGTTGGATATGTGTTTCTAATATGGAATAATGACTAGATCTAGATGTGACCACCTAGAGCCTTCTCAATTTTCTATTGCCTTTCTTATGGTGTATATATATTGCATGCTTAGGATTTCACTCTTTGTCAAATGATCAAACCCTAGCTTCCCCACCCATGGAGACACTATGAAAAAAATGGGCTATGGGCACATGATGTTGAACTACCCTAAGGATTGCCTTTTTAATGGGCATTGTAGACATAGCCAACACTTTGAATAAGGCCTCAGAATTATGTATTTATCCCCTACATGTTGTTTTGTGTGTGCATAAGGATGTAATGTGGGATAAGCAAGTGCATAGAGTGACCTAGTTTCTAACTTGTAAAATATGACTCATGGGATGCTTCTTCAGTAATTCAAACCTATGAGGATACTTCTCTTATGCCTAATATGGAAATAGGGATGAATAGGTCGGTTTGCTCACTTGAATGTTTGATTGAGTGTTCTTGGTAAGTTTCCTTTTGAGTTCCTGATATTTTTTAGGTTAGAAATGAATGAGGTTTGATATTGTATATATACCAATCCCTTCTAAAAATATCTCACACTAAATCACTTAGTCCAAAACTTGGATGATTTTTGGGCACTAGACAGTTGGAAAGGGATATTTGCATTAACATAGGCATCTAGTTTGGACACATGTGTCCAAGAATCTAGAAAATAGGTACATATCTAAAACTAGTAGAGAAGGATAATTATTAGGTTTATAGCATTTTTCACAGTATAGAAGGCCTGGTCATCATAATAATAGTTGTTGAACTAAGATATAATTAATTTGACACAAAGAGATAGTGAATGCAAGACTTTAAGAAGCAGGAAGGTCTTAAAAATGAAGGTTATAACCATGGTAGGTATTTGTTAAGTATACAAGATTGAGGTGTTATATGATTCAGATGTAGTGTCTACATTTCCCCCCTTTAATCTAATACTAAAATTTTCATTTGAAAGTAAAATAAATGCATACCTAGGTCTATATAACACACCTTATCTTTACATGAATCCAAATTCAATACTTTTCTAGTGACTGACCTAAAATCAAGATTATGTTATAATATATAACCAATGCATATAATCTAGAATTGAAAGAATTTGAAATTTTTGAAATTAAAAAGAGCAAGGTTAAGAGTACACCTATGTATCGATGTGACCATTTTTCCTGTTAGAAAATTTATTTGAAGAAATGTTTCATTGGAGATGAGATTAGGACAATTTTTAATTTTACAAGTGCATACTTATATTGATATTAAAGGACAACATACCCCTAACCTTGGTGAAAATGTGAGTTGTCACATGACCATGGAGCTTATCTCAATAATGCAACTTAATCATACTTATAACCTAGTGAGTGTGAGTGATCCAATCCAATCACACTATATATATGGGTAGGGTGTATGATTTAATCCCATCCTATAAATCTGGTGAAGTTATATTATTTAATCAAGTATAAAAAGAGCAAGGTTAGGAGTACACCTATGTATCAATGCAACCATCTTGCCTTTTGGAAAATTAATTTTAATAGATGCTTCATTGGAGCTAAGATTAGGATAATTTGGAAACATGTAAGTGCATACATACTTACATACATATTAGAGGATAACATACCCCAACCTTAGTGAAAATGTGAGTTTCCACATGACCATTGAGTTTATCTCAATTGTGTAACCCATTCATACTTATAACCTAGTGAGTGTGAATGATCTAATAAAATCACCTTATATATTTGGTGTGGGTGGATGATTTAATCACTTTATCTAATAAATATGTGATGCAAAAAATATACCAATTTGATCACTCTAAATCTTGTTTCTTATCTTACTTCCTTTGACAATGTTCTCTTACTTAAATTCCACATGCAATGGTACTATGTTCACCTAATAATTTTATGGTTCTAATAATTTTGATCTTGTTTATATATGTCTTATAACCTTCTCTTCATACTCAACAACTTTTCATGCACTTTTCAAGCTTCATCTCAAACCCTTTCCCAATTTTGTCCACTCTTCATACAGTCCTACTAATCCTTTCATAGGCATTAATGTTTAGTACTGACAAAGTATAATTAATTAATGAAAACCAAAACTCATTATTTGTATTTCATGATAAAACTTACCTATGTCTAAATTAAGGAAATCTAACTCTTCTCCCAAATACTCTTTCCTCCTTCACACCTAAAGAACTAGGTCTATTTTAGGCCTAGTGCACACTCCACCTTCAAAATCCATACTTACCAGTCTATATACCTTCGAAAACCACTTTGATAAATTAGGGTAGATTAATTTTAGTAATATTATAAATTTTTATTGATTTTTTATGGTTAGAGCCTTAGATATGGAGGAAACCCTAATTTAGAGTTTTGTATTACTTTGTCTCAACTGAGACCAATCAAAATTCATTTTCTAAAATTTAGAATGGTTTTAAAGGACAAAAATAGTTTTATAAGGTCTATCTAGACCTGATAAAAGTCCTACCATCACTATATTCCTATTATCTCTTCTCTACTAAGGTTTTCCTAGCCAACCTGTAATTGACTATGCAAAATACATGAATATCTATAGTTTAATATGCCTATGTAAATGTATTACACACTTTTCAAATAAACACAAGATTCAAAGGAACTTTATTCATGTTCAAGGCTTACCTCAATTTCCCCCAAACACCTTATCATTGAATTAAGATCACTTCCTTGCTAAGAAACATATTCATAGTCCTCCATACCAATGTTCTCTACATGAAATAGGGTCAAATTTGAATATGTTTGTACTCATTGGGTATCTTATCAAATATGAAATTCATAATGTCTAATCACACTCAATATATATTTGGAAACATATATCACAACCTACCAATTTTAATGCATTACTATTTTTGTTAATCACAGTTTGGAAACAGGGAAAAATTCACCTAAAACAAGGGTCTATTTTATAGTTGTGTCTAAATACTAGATTATCTAAGCATTATACCTCTGAACCTTACACTCTTAAAATTACCAAATACCTATATACTCCTTGAAAACACAATACACTTTGAATAAATAACTATTCCTTATTAGGAATAAGTACATTGACAGATGCACAGTGGATGACCCTCCAAACAGAGGTCTAATCAAAATTTATATAATAATATCTAATGATTGAATAAAATCATGAAAATCACAATCTCAAACCTATTCAAACTTCTTCCTAAAGCATTTAAATGACTGTCAAATGTAATTTGATCAACTTTATGTAAAATATAGTCTGCATCATCAATTCTTTAATAGGATTTTTTCCTCATTCCTTAGAGAAAATATCCACACAAAAAACATCCATTAGACTTTCATGTATACTCAAAAAAAATTCCACATTTCATTCTTTATTAAACAAACACTTATAGTCAGAAAAAATATCAAAAACCCTCAATAGGGTTTGTGTACCTTCATTCAATAAAAATAGGGGTTATCACACTCAAATTCCCCTTCATACCAGCTTATCATTAAAATAATTTTCTCCATTAATATATTCTAATGGAAACTCTATCTAACCTAACAAAACTAACTCCAAGACTCCTAATAAGAGGTATAATTGAATCTTGGCCAACTTTCCCATGTAGAGTCTTGTGGTTACATTTGTATTTGATTTTGACACTATAGGAACTATTTCTAGAATCATGTCAATTGAATCATAAAATTTTATGAACTTTCTATAATTCCTAGACCCTTAGGCACATTGATGCAGAGCATACACCAAATCCTTCACTCTATGCCTTTTGTTTAATGGTTCATTTCTTATCAAAGACTCACTAATTTCATATCCATGCAATGTTCTAATGTTCACATGAATAATTTGAGGTTATAAATACTATTTACTTACTATTATTAGTCTAAATGATCAAATTAAACCATTATACACACCATTATAACATTTATCCACTTCATACTCAACCCTACCTTCTTACCACTAGGTTTTAGTAGCCCTTTGTGGATCAAAACCCTTTAGTAAGAACATGGTACAATCATTTAATGAAAAAAACTCAATTATTGTTTCTCTTGAAAAAATATACCTATGGATAAAATTTAAAGATCTAACTCTTCTCCCAAATGCTCTTTCCTTCTTTAGACCTAAAGAACTAGGTCTCTTCTAGGCCTAATACACACTAAACCTTTAAAATTCATGCTTTCCAGTCCGTACACCATATATAAACATTATATTTAGTTAAATCATGTGAAAATACTTCATATTAAAAGTTTTTGGGAAATTTGAATGATTAAAATGCAAATTATAGAGCAAACCCTAGTTTAGGGTTTTACCATGCTCTATCTCAGCCGAGAGCATATGAAATTCAATTTTTAATGTTTTTGATAATTTTAAGAATATGTAACAAATTTATTAGGTCTATTTTCACCTATTACATCCTATCCAAGTACCGTTTCATGCCTTATAGACCTTTGCTAAGGGTTTCCTTCACAAACATTCTTGACTATACAAGCAAAATATCTCTATACAAGTCAATATCAGGGTTTACAAGTTCTAACATGTTTTTGACCAATAAAAAGGTTCAATAAACATTAAAATTATTCAAACACACTTACCAATACATTTTATAAGATGTTATCTCTATTATTTGATCATCTCTCAATAATCTAAAGCACATTCCACCTTGACAATAGTCACTACAGAAAACAAGGGTCAATCTTGGTAATGTCTATCAAAAAAAGGTTTTTTGATTACATATGAATCATTAAACCTCCACTAGAACTCATATAAACTAAATAAAATTGTAACACTATATTTACAATATCTTTAATCCATGAATAACAAAGTGTTGTATGTCTATAAAAGTATTAGCACCCAATACAGGGGTCTGCTTGTGTACACATGTATGAAAAACTAATGGTTCAATCACTATTATTTTGAAAAAAATTCAAAACACATTCAATAACCCTTATAAAATCATTAAACATTATTATAAAGTTTATTTTATATCAAATTTAAAGATATAGCTTTCACTTATCAAATGCACAAACAAAACTATGATATCCCTTTCAAGAATAGGGGTCTTCTCATTTGTATTCTTCCAAAGAATTCACTTAAAAAAACATATATTAGTCTTTAAACAAACTTTGTAAATCAATTACAATATTATTCATTTGTTAATGAAATGCATACAATCAACAACTTAAGCCAAAACCTTAATAGGGTCTATATTTTCATTCATACAACAGAGTTTTACAAAAACATCATCCTTTCTTCATACCAATCTTGTCATTACATACTCCATCCCTCTCTACCTTGAATAGAATCACAATAATTCTCTCTAAAACTAATTCCACACTCCATAAAATAATTCATAACTATTTATTTCCACCTTTTCCATGTAGAGGTACGTTTGATGCATAACATTGTTCTTGATTTTTACATAATATGACATGTCTAAAACCATGAAAAATAGACTAAAGGACATTTCATATACCTCATACTATGATAAAACCCATAGACACATTTAACAAACTTTTTCACCTTCATTAATGCATGAAAGTCCTTATACAAGGCTTACAAATTCAAATTTACTTAAAGAAGGTTTTGGCAGGAAAACTTAAAATTCAAATTCTATGCACTTTGAGACATCTTAGACTTCACATATAGAATACTTAAAATCTATAAAACCTATAAGACACCTATAGACCAAATCAAGACTAAAAAATGAAACCATTTTTGGGTCCTCTTGAGATGCCCCTACATCATACTACCAAGTTGAGAAATCTTTGCCATAGGTATGGAGTGATGCACTTGGTATATATTATTTATTGAATGCAATGAACCTCCTCATAGAAGGTATCAGATTCCACTTATCTCTCATAGAGGTGAACATGATCTTAGGCCCCACATTTAAGTGTTCTTTGCTTCATCTTCATACCTACACATGAAACAATAGTGTTAAACAAAACATAGTTGCTACCATCTTTAGCCTGACTTGATGGTGTATGCCAATCTTCCTCTTCATCAATCTGATCCACCTTCTCCTTCTCTCCATCTTAAACCAATACTAAAATTATGAACTCTTACTCCTTCACCAATTCCCCTTGTGCTACCCATTCCAGTTCATATACAACTTGTGATTTATCCTTGCATGCTTTGTACTTATGTAACTTCTTACTTTGTTGATGTTCATCTCCATTACAACTGCTCTCTAACTCCTTCATATGCAAGGCCTTGATTATCTCTTTCAATACCTCATCTCTTGGATTTGTCACTCTTTCATGGTTGCCTTATTCATTAGCCTACTACATATTTCCCATCTTATTCACATCATCTTCTTGTTTAATACTCTTTTACAAATATTTGTATTCATCTACCACCACTTCTTTGGCTGTTTGCTCCATACCTACATTTTCTTCTCAAAAAAACTCATTAGACACTAAACTTGAAGCCTTCATCGCTCTCTTGGGCTTCCTCCTTCTTGGACAATTCAATCTCTAACTTCTTCACTTATTTGGTTTTCATCCCAAACCATTGTTCATCCATATTGGCTGTAATCTCTTCCACTATTCTATTGTCCTCTTTCACATAAGCTTGGATTCCATGCTTGGTTTTGTCAACTTCTTTCTTAATCACTCTCATAGATTCTCTATCCTCTTCTTTATTTTGACAACTATTTGCTGGCACCTTACACTCTTCTTTATCCTCTCTCATGTCCATCTTTGTGGACTCAACACTTTGCATATAAATCAACTCAAGACATCTTACCTTGTCTTATTTTGGTGTTTTGACCAAACCCAAACCTTCCATAGCTTTACTCTGAAACTGCAACATCATTATCCTCTCATCACTTTTATCTTCTTCACCTTTAAATGGAATAAGTATATGTGTCTTTCCATGTTACTTAATGGTATATATGTTTGCTTATCTGTCATGTATGGCATGCCTATCAAATTTTCATGGTCTCTCTATCAATAAATGACACACATCTATAGGTAAAATATCACATATCACTTGATCTTTATACCTTCCTATCTGAAACTCAACCCAACTCTGTTTACTTACCAATATTTGGTGTCCTTTCTAAAACCATGTAACCTTGTAAGGTTGTGGATGTGGCATTATTTTCAAACTCAACTTATAAACCATCTCTAAAAATACAATATTGTTAGTACTACCTCTGTCAATGACCAAATTGCATACCTTACCTTTTGTTTTACACCTACTTCTGAATAGGCTTCTCTTTTAGGCTAGTTCTTTGACTAACTTCCCTCTATTGCAATAATATTCTTCTCATGAGTAGTGACTAATTCCTTTCATGTCTTCTCTCCTCATTCTCTTCTCTTAATCTTTATTGTTTCATACTTCTATTCATATTACTTGGGCACTCTAGTACCCTATGTCCCTCTCTATAGAAATTCCAACATTGTCCCTGAAATCTCTCTCTTAGTCCCTCTTCTCATGGGACCTTCATCTCTTCTCATTATAACATATAAAAATGATATTATCTATCTTAAATGGTGCAACACTCCCATTCCTTCTTGACCTATTGTTGCATGCTCTTGTGGTCTCTCTTAAACCACCTCTCTATTCTCTCTCATTCATTCATGATTGCAAAGGAACTATTTGACATTACTAGCTATCATTCACTTCTCTCTCTCTCTCTCTCTCTCTCTCTCTCTCTCTCTCTCTCTCT